>CM077658.1:19457231-19784731 GCA_039707465.1 Rhabdophis nuchalis
GATCAGAGGTGGTATTCAGCAGGTTCGGGCTAGTTCTGGAGAACCGGTAGTGGAAATTCTGAGTAGTTCGCAGAACCAGTAAATACCACCTCTGGCTGGCCCTGCCCCCATCTATTCTCTGCCTCCCAAGTTCCAGTTTATTGCAGTAACCTTCCCCTGCCATGCCCACCAAGCCATGCCAGGTCCACCAAGCCACACCCACAGAACTGGTAGTAAAAAAATTTGTATCCCACCACTGGTCCAGATTCATATTTTTAAGTTAGTTTCCCTCCTGTGTCTTTTGCTAACTATGTCTAAGGAGACCTTACACCATTTCAAACAAATGGTTGTCCAATCTCTTCTTAAAAGTCTCCAGTGTTGGAGCATTCTCAACTTCTGGAGGCAAGTTATTCCACTGATGAATTGTTCTAACTGTTAGGAAATGTATTCTTAGTTCTAGGTTGCTTCTCTCCTTGATTATGGGTAGTTTCCACCCATTGTCCTGCCCTCAGGGGCCTTGGAGAATAGCTTGACTCCCTCTTCTTTGTGGCAACCCCTAAGATATTGGAAGACTGCTATCATGTCTCCCCTAGTCCTTCTTTTCATTAAACTAGACATCCCCAAATGTTTATATGTTTTAGTCTCCAGTCCTCTAATTTTCGCTCAATTATGGTCGTAAGTCAAAGACTATTTGTACAATTGCTCACCTCAAGAAACAAACCAACCAACCAACAAAACTTCCACAACATCTTTACTTTTCAAAGCCGTCTTTTCAGGAGAAATATGATCCATTTTTTAAGAAAAAGGTTCGCCGAAGGAATATTCTATTTTTCGCATTTCGTGACAAAAGGAAGCCATGAATTATTAATTCCTGTCATTGTGTTCTTTGAATGAAGGGAATTATAAGTGAATGCTTGGAAGTTAATAATAAAAAAAATTAACTGGGGGGGGGAGTATTTTTTCATACAAAGTGATGAAACATTTCCCCAATATAATTTAAAGGGATGTCAACCCCCCCGACCCTTTATGAAACGGCAATTGTGATTTCAAAACACTCAAAAGGATTTTGAAAATAATTTTTATTGAAGATTAGGAGGAAGAAAAGTAATCAAAGAGAGAAGGTGGGTATTTTTTTTTATTTTAAAGTGAGGTATCTTGTTAATTTGCCCTGGTGTCATATTAATGTGTAAGTTTATTTATTCTCAAAGGTACAATGCTGAAGTATACAGTATATTACCACACCAGGTTGCAGTTTTGTCCATCTGCTTTTTCCTGTTCCTTCCAAATAACTTATATGACAAGATAAAGAAGCATCTGGACTATCTTTTCAGCTCTGCCTCACAGACTGTCAACGTTACTTCCCTCTCAGGTAAGCTGTGATCCCAGAAACCAATTTACTAATAGGAGAACATATTTATAGTTTAGGATTGAACTGTGGGGTCTTTGGTGCTCTCTGTGCTTGGTTGTTTTCTTGCAGACATTTCATTACCCAATTAGGTAACATCATCAGTGCTAGAAGGGTGTGGTGCTTGTGGAGTGGAGAAAGGAGGAAGAAGGTGGTGGTGGTGGTGGTGGTGGTGGTGGTGGTGGTGGTGGTGGTGGTGGTGGTGGTGGAGGAGGAGGAGGAGGAGGAGGAGGAGGAGGAGGAGGAGGAGGAGGACGATGACTATGGAGTCCACGCACTCTCTGAACTTGGTTGTTTTCATGCAGACATTTCATTACCCAAGTAAGTAACATCATCAATGCTAAAAGGGAATTGGGGTTTGTGGAGAGGAAGGGGAGGAAGAGGAGGACTATGAAGTCGTTCATGCTTTCTGAACTTGCTTGTTTTCTTGCAGACATTTCATCACCCAGCTAGGTAACATTATCCATTCTAGAAGGGAATTGGGGTTAATGGAGAGAGGGAGGGGGAGGACTATGAAGTTCTTGGTGCTCTCTAAGGTGGCTTGGGGTATTTTGTTTGTTTTTGGCAGACAGTTCATTACCCATCTAGGTAACATTCTCAGTACTAGAAGAGAGCGGGGTTTTTCAAACGATGATAGTTATGTTTTGGTTTTATATGTTTGGCAGTCTAGAGTCAGGAAACAAACAGCGACCTGTGAAACTAAACTTAGAACAACGTGAGGAGATGAAATGAGAGAATGTTATCATAGGCAGGAACAAAATGCCTGAATGTCAATCGTAAAGGTTTTGCTACTTTGGGATAGGGTTAGGAAGAGAATAAAACCACAACCAGATGAAAAGCTGCCTGCTTAAAATGAAACGTCCTTGCTGCTTTAATTGTGGAATACACACAAAAGGCTCTGTTGTGTAGAAATAGGTCAGCTCAGAAGCATTTATTGGGAGCCAGAGGCTTCCAGCTGGCTGCCATCCCTGTTTCTGATAAGCAGTGATGAAGTGAAGTATAAATCTATTTATGATTTTAGTTCATCGGGACACATAGCAATGACGTCATCATCTTGCGTCATAGCCTACATTCTAAAGGACAGATACTTCTTTACTATTGGATGTACCAAGTATTGTGAATTATCTATCTATCTATCTATCTATCTATCTATCTATCTATCTATCTATCTATCTATCTATCTATCTATCTATCTATCTATCTATCTATCATTGGCTGTGTGTGTGTGTGTGTGTGTGTGTGTGTGTGTGTGTGTGTAATAACTCTGGAACACCTCGAGCAATTTCAACCAAACGTGGTACACAGATGACTTACTCTCTGAAAACAAATATTGTGGGAGTAAGACACCCATATTACCCCTAGGGGTGTGTGTTCTGTTAAGATACAGCCTGTTGTGCCTTAAAATGACTTCTACCGTACTGCCTTAGAATGGATTCTACTGTTCAGAGCTGTGGAGTTGCCATGGTAACGGCTTCACAGTACTCCACGAGGGGGCTCCCTCTGTAAAGGGGGATAATCCAACGTTAGAAATTGTGATGATGTTCATGGAAGGAGGATTGGGATAAATAAATACCCAGGCAGTGCCGGGTTATCAGCTAGAGTACTATAAATGTAAAGGTTTCCCTTGCCCATTGTGTCTGACGCGAGGACGCAATGCTCATCTTTGATTCTTCACCACGAAAGCCAGCATTGTCCAAAGACATATCAGTGGTCATGTGACCAGCGTGGCTATATGCCAAAGATGCACAGAACACTGATACCTTCCCACTGGAGTGGTACCTATTTATCTACTCACAATTGCAGGCTTTCGAACTGAGGCAGGAGCTGAAGCACCCAGACTGTCAGCTTTCCAGATGAGAAGCTTAGCATCTTTAATCATTGCTCCTCCTAAATTGATTTTGGGGAAAATTTAAGATTCGATTTCATCCCAGGGCATGCCTCCTTTCCGTTCATCGAAAACCCCATCACTATAAACTTAGGGTGAATTCCAACTCCATTCTACAGTGAGAAAGTAAAATGGAACTAAGAACACTCCATGTTTATTTAATTGGTTGGGAAGAATCCCACGCATCTGAATGCTGTCATTACTTCCTGACATCGCCGCTATTTTGTGCTTAAATATATTAGCAATAGTCACTATTGCTCGTAGTTATATTTCAAGGACAATCGATGCTATGTTATTGTCATTAATAAAATGGGGTCAATACGCACCAACTTTTAATATAAGCCTAATTATGAATGTCTCTTTGCATAAAATATCAGATATTGGAAATGTTGACATTGGGAAGTGCCCTTGGTCTAAAGCCCATACATATCAATAATCTATTATGGTTTTCATTTTACAGCAGCAATGCTATTATTTCAAAAGGTCCCAGAAATCAATTTAACATTTGGCATATCTGCATAATAGTGACATCCTAATTTAAAAAATTCAGATTTCAGGAGTCCATAAGACTGATGTTTAATCTCTAATCGATGATAAATGACAGGTAGAAATTATGGGAGGAATCACTTTTGAAAATAGACCTCATGGCTTATGCCCAGACTGCTTTGTGACATAAAACATTATCCTATGAGGAGTTATATATATAGGTAACCCTCAACAAAAAAAGAATGGAGGCCTTTGAACTATGGTGCTGAAGAAGACTCCTGCGAGTCCCTTGGACTGTAAGATGATCCACCCGGTCAGTCCTGGAGGAGATCCATCCTGACTGCTTTTTAGAAGGCCAGATCCTGAAGAGGAAACTCAAATGCTTTGACAACCTAATGGGAAGGAAGGAATCACTGGAGAAGAGCCCCATGCTGGGAAAGATGGAGGGCAAAAGAAGAAGGGGATGACAGAGAATGAGATGTCTGGATGGAGTCACTGAAGCAGTAGGCGTGAAGTTAAATGGACTCCAGAGGATGGTAGATGACAGGAAGGCCTGGGGGAACGTTGTCTATGGGGTTGCAATGGGTCAGACATGACTTCACAGCTAACACCAATAACAACAACCCTCAACATATGACCAAAATTGAGAGCAGAATTCCCATTGTTAAACAAGACGATTGTGAAGTGAATTCTGTCCAATTTTACTTTTATCTTTGAAAAATCTGTGAATTGACCAAATTTCCATCTTTCAATTTGCAAAAGGCCACACTGTTTGGATGCTTTCAAATTGTGGTGCTGGAGAAGACTCCACAACACAGTCCTTTCAGAAGTTCCAAGAAGCCTCCACACCCATTGGCATTACTTGGGTGACGCTGGGGACACAGATGGACCTCCAGGTGGCTTCAGTGACCCTCTAAAAGGATGCAGTTGAGGAGCTGTCTGCAAGGAATCTGAGTCCTTCCATTCCCCACCATTCAGTCAGAGCCAACAAAGCTTCTCGGATGAAAAATGAAATGTCTTCAAAGAAAAAAGCAAGAAAGTCCAGTTGAAAAAAGGACAACCAGGACCTGGATGACTGAGAATCTCCCTAGATATTGATGCTGAAGCTCACATACTTTGGCCATCAAGTGAAGAGAGAGGACTCTTTGGAAAAGGCCCTGATGTTGGAAAAGATGGAAAAGGCGAAGGCAGAAGATGAGATGGATAAGTAGCCTTTTCTACACGATGTACATGGATTTGGGTGAAGTCTAGGAGACAGTGGAGGATGGCGGGGAGGGGGCTGGTGTGTTGTGGTCCAGGAGTCATGAAGAATCAGACCTGACTTAGCAACTGAACAGCAATATCGACACTGCTAGGATTTGCACATGTTCTACGTCTGTAGATTATGACTGTGATGGCGAACCTTTGACACGCGTGCCAAGGGTAGCACACAGAGCCCTCTCTGTTGGCACATGCACCGCCACCATCTTCTCTTCTGGATTCTGTCACATGCATATGTGCCAGCAAGGTGGTCTTTGCGTGAAGACCAGCTGGCTGGCACACATGTGTACACCAGAACCTGAAAGAGAGCAGCTGTCCAGCTCGTGCATGTGCAACAGCCAGCTGCTCTCTTCCGGGTTATGGCATGCGCATGCATGCAAGTGCAGATCCACGGTCCAGTTTCAGCAATGCCGAAAAGGTTAACCATCACTGGATTATGACATTCTAGGTTCTTGGGATGGAACTGGATGCCCGTGAAGGCTGGGTGCAGCTATAAAGAGCCCTCAGCTGCGATTTTACATACTTCGTGTCTAGAACGACGACTTCGAATGGGAATGAAAAGAAATATTGAATATGTCTCCAGTTTACCGTCTCGTCCCCTCGCCTCCAACAGGACCTTCTTCCACCTCGAGAAGAGCGACTCAATTAAATGCATGTCAGATGATTATCTGAGCACTTAATTTAATCTCCATTACACATCCCCTCACCCTTCATATTTCAATTAAATATGCTATCGGAGTGTTAACACATCTTTGAACCTGCTATTTCTTCAGTTAATTTCCCACTAAGAGGTGCTGCAGAGTAACAGATGTCATAATTATGCAATTATTAAGCATGCTTTATGCTTATTCTCTGGAGATTTCACGGCAACTGCTGAACAATTAATCAAAGGGCAGTCAGCTGCTACAGTTCCTGTAATATTACACAAATCATATTTCATGAGCCAAGAGGTAGTGCTGCTAGGGGGGGAAAGTTTCATTGTGAAAATAGACACACACAAAAGGTGGGGTGTTCATGTTTTGTATCTAGGTGGGCCTTTTCACATGAAAAGGATCCAGTTGGTGAAATCAAAAGCAAAACAACCATGAACATCTGGAGTGCTGTGCTGAGAATTGAAACCGAGACTATTCTGGACTTGCCTGCTGATCTGAACTGAAATGAAACTGTTCTGTGCTGTTGGCATTGTATACATGTACATATGTATATGTACATGTATATGTGTGTGTGTGTGTTTGTGTGTGTGTGTGTGTGTGTGTGTATGCTAGCTGATGAGAGCTGAAAAGCTCGAAATAGATCTATACTAGTCTCCCTGACTTATTTAAGGTTGGACATCCCTGCTGTAGAACTATATATATGTATATATATATAGTTCTACAGCAGGGATGTCCAACCTTAAATAAGTCAGGGAGACTAGAATAGATCTATACTAGTAGATATATATAATACATTTTTATTAGTTTAGCAAAATATAAAATACAAAGAAGAAATTTAAATAAGTAGACTCTCAATAGTCTACAAGGATAGGTTGTAAGACTTTGTATTTCCGCTTGGAAAACATTTGTATTTCTAATATAAATATTGCATTATAACAACACAGTTCCAAATATAAATTAATTTTACTGAATGTAGTTAGTGCTACATTGCCAAACACAAATCCTTTGTAAATAGTTTGTAAATTGCCAAATTTTACAGATGGTCATTTTCAGAACTGTGTGCAAAGTTTGGTGGATTCTCGTTTAAAAATGAAATCCTTGGATTAGTTTCTGGCTCTGAGAAGTCAAACATGAAGAGGCCTTTTCTTGGAGATTCTACAGGGGACGTGGACAAGATAAAGATGAAGATGGTAGATTTAAATCAAAGAAAGAAGCAACCTGGAATTAAGGAGAAACTTCCTAACAGTGAGGATAGTTAACCAGTGCTAGAGAAGTTGCCTTCAGAAATTGTGGCTGCTTCATCACTGGAGGTTTTTCAGAAGAGACTGGACAGACACTTGTCTGAAATTATATAGGGTCTCCTGCTTAATCAGGGGATTGACTAGAAGATCTCCAAGGTCCCTTCCAGCTCTATTCTGAATTGGAAATCTTCTTTCATTGTGTCCCATTCCTCAGCAACAGACAACTGCCAGGGAAGTAATATAATATGATTGAGAATGGTTTAGAATTACATTGTATTTCTTCCATAACTGTTAGTTTCCAAACCATCTTAATTCTCTTCCCTCCTTGCCTAGTTTGTTTTAGGATTTGTAAGTTCAAAATTAAATTTATATCATTAATTCTGAACACAAGTCTTCTTCCAAACTGTATCTCTGGAACACGCAATGAATTTCTGAGGTTTGATGTGGGAATGTGTGTGTTTGTGTGTGCGTGCATGCACACTAATTTCTAACATATGTACCCCATAGGCATGATTCACACAAATGCCTGGAATTTGGAGGAAATGATGATCCGGCTTAGAAATGTGTAAAGATGTAAGAAACTTGGTAATTTTCACTTTAGATGTTGTCAGCAAGCGACTATTATAAAAACACATTTCACACCAGTTCACTGTTAAAAAAAAATCTTATAACATGCAGTTTCAGCAAACTTACACATTTAATGAACTCTACCACCTAAAGGAATATTTCCTCAAAGCTAGTAGTATAATCAGTTACATTAAATCAAAAGATGAAAATGTGTAGGTGTTGTGTATGCTTATTCATCTATTTTTAATTAGTAGGTAACTTCTGAACTAGATGTAGAAATGAGAATGACATTTCAATTCTGAAAACAAAAAAATGTTGGACACCCAATGGATTCCAACATATTCTCTTTCTCTCTTTCTCTTTCCCTTTCTTTCTCCTTCTCCTTCTCCTTCTTCTCTTCTCCTCCTTCTCTCGCTGTAGAACATTAATCTAGACTCTTTATGCAACATTTCATAAAATTCTTCAGGTAGCTTATAATGTATCAAAGGATATTATGGTGTCCTCCCTATTGTATATATTGTGGAATTACACTTTTCTACTGGTAATTTATCAATTAATATATATACATATGGATCTATTTAGCTGGGCATTTTTGGAACAAATCATCCATTAATTAATTAATTCATCCATTCATAGATAGGAGGAGAATGAGAAAGAGAGAAGGGTAGCAGGTAATGACACTACCTATCTCAAGGGAAAAATAAAGATGAAATAATTCTTCTGTTACATATTTTTTGAAAGTGGATGATGCAATCTTTTCATAGCTGATCCATACGTAAAGCACAAAAATTTGTCCCTCTTTTGGTGCAAAAAAGGGAATCAGATTTAATTCAGAAGGATTCAGCCGTTTGCAAAGGATTTCTGGTGCTGTTAAGTTCACTGCCAAATTAAGGAGAATATCTCACACCGTGTTATGATTTAAAGGAGAGATGTACAAACTCACCAAATATGTTTTCATTTAGCCTTTTAATTAAACTTGCAGTTAATAGAGTACTGTTAAAAAAAGAGAAGGAGGAACTGAGGGTGTTAAAAGACATGGAATTAATCTGACAATATTAATAATATTCCATGCAGGGTTGTATTTGTTAAACTCTCGTGTGGGGAAAATCCCACAACATGGAGAAGCAATTAAGAGGGCGAAAAATAAATGAGCAGCAAGATTTGAGCATTTGTAGTGAGAATATTTGTAGCTCAGGGTTCAGTGGCCGTGAGTTCAATCCTAGGTAGGGGCAGATATTTCTCTCTCTGGGCACAATGAGTATATATCCGCTGAATAAAAATCTGCATTGGTGACAGGAAGGGCATCTGGCCAGTAAACACTTAGCTCCATTCAGTTGTCCAAGACTCCACCCTACAAGGGATTATGGGGTCATTAAAAGAAGAAAATTTGTAGCTCAGGGTTGGAATGAGGGGTCCTTGGTGCTCTCTGAGCTTGGTTGTTTTCTTGTAGATGTTTCCTTACCCAAACTAGGTAACATCATCAGTGCTGAGTAGCACTGACTAGCACTGATGATGTTACCTAGTTGGGTAATTAAATGTCTACAAGAAAACCACCAAGCTCGGAGAGCACCAAGAAGCCCTCACTATTTGCAGGATCGGATCCTGCCTCATACATCCACACGGCCAATTCGCTCCCACAGAGAGGGACTTCTCCGGGTGCCGTCCACTAGACTTTGTCAGCGGGCGACGCCCAGGGGAAGGGCTCTCTCTGTGGCGGGCCCAGCCCTCTGGAACGACCTTCCCCCACGACATTAGAACAACCACGGACCTCCGCTCCTTCCGTCTAAAATTAAAAACATATTTGTTCTGCTTGGCCGGCCTAGGGTAGTCTCTCGTCTATGGGATTGTCAATAATTTTAGATAGGGATTTTAGTATTTTAATTGGTAATTTTTAGCGCAGGGATATATTTAATTTGTTTTTATTATGTGTATGTGTATTTATTGTTTTATTTGCCCTGTGCACCGCTCCGAGTCCCTTTGGGGAGAGGGAGCGGTCAACAAATTAAATTATTGATTATTGATTGATATTGACTTATATAGTTATTTGTTTCTCATTCTGAATGATTGTATTCTATTTATTATGAGGTGGTTTTCTTGTCTTCCTCCATCTTCCCTGAGTCTTTGCGCCACCCGGGTTCAGGTCGACGTTTGGGGCTCAGGACCCTGGATAGCACCCCGGAGATTGGGGGAGCCTGTTGAGTTTTAAAAGAGATTTGGGTTAATGTCAGGGTTCCAAGTAAGAGCCCCAGCAAAAGAAGACTCCGAGGCTTGAGTTTCCTCAAAGTTCCATTTTATCAGAGATGTCATATTGGCACATCTGGGAAAACACGAATCTGAAAGCTTCCAGGGTTTCCCTACCCAATTGAAAGTTTAAGTCCTTGCCCATCACATGTGACATGTCCATTACATGGCCCAATCAGTTACCGTCCAAAACTGGAGATGCCTCCCAGTCACACCATCCGCAGCTGCAGGGCAAGATGACCTTGACTCTCTGAGAAAGGAATGTTATTTAGACTATCTATCTCCCATACGCCCTGTAATCCCTCCTCCCATTTTCCCACAGCAGATAATGTGGCAGGGGCCCAATGTAAAAGATGGTTTACAGGTTTGACATGAGGATTGGCAGTGTGGACTCCAGAATTTTGAAAGAGGGCAGCTTCAGCAGATGGATGAATACATTTAGACTGTGTGAAAATGGTGGGATGGCATGGGAAAATTCAAACAAGTGCCTTCTGCTGAGCAAATTAGCAGATTCCCCCACTGTGGTTCAGGAGATTGTACGATTGTGATTCTAAATTCCATGTCCACCATATGAGTGTACAACACATTTATGAGATGAGTAAGCTTTAGGCCATGGTATAGGAGCTCCAGAAATTCATTCATCCAGGATCCTGGATGATAATCTAGTTCTGCTTTCTGGTAAATTCCAATCTAGCATGTTTACAGTGCTGATGCTTGGAAGAATGGTGGGATTGTTGACTAACTGCGTATGTGTCTCCAGTTTAGCCAGAATGAATCTGGCCACTGGTTAGCTTGGTCCTAAGTTCATAATGTATGAGTCATCCCATTTTCTTAAAATAGAAGGGTTTTATAGAAACCATAGTGAAACAGAACATAGTTGTGATGTCAGAAACTGGATGATTTCCCATATGTGAAGGTATCATTTATGATTCATAAGCCAGAGAAGGTCCTTGGGCTCACATTTCTGTTTTTCTTCTCCGTGGCATCAACGCTACTTCTGAACACCGCCTTAGGAAGCACTGTATGCCTTTATGTGGCAAGGAAGGAGTAGGCAGGCTTCCAATTTTGCCATCAATCATATTTAATCGCTTATGCAATTAATGTAATTTTGGTATTGAAGATGCCTTGTCGATGCAGAGCTTTGCTGGAGGCAATTATGGTTTCCTTTCAATAATAATAAAGAAGAGATCATGCAATCTGATGTTGTCTTTATGAATTTAGAGCAATTAGGCCTGGGCATTTAATAGAGGGTATTTTATAAAATATTCATAGAGAGGGAGATAGAAAATATGACAGCCCTTTGAGATGCAATAGTTAAATATCATCTGAATCAAATACTACAATTTAAGGAAAGGGTTGGCAGAAGGAAATTTGGTTGTGTTCTGACTTAGGCTTCCCCTTTTATTAAACAAATGTGAATTCCTCTCACTCACATTCAGCAAGGTCTGTCAAACAGTCTTTTCAAAGGAATATTTATGACCACAGACCTTATCTAGTTTGGAAAGTTGCCATGTCAATATTTTCCCAATGAGGTGCTGTGCAAGCAAAGACTGGGCACAGAGTCTCAGATTCACGGACAGATCTTCGCACTCCTGAAACGAATCTAACGACAGAATGAACGAATGGTTTCCTGCAAAAAGTCAATGGGGAAGCCAGATCCACTTAACAACCATGTTTCTAACTGAACAATGGCAGTGATTCACTTAACAGCTGCGGCAAGAAAGGTCATAAAATGCAGCAAAACTCTCTGAACCACTGTCTCACTTAGCAACAAGAAACGCTGGTGGTCAATGCTGGTCGTAAGCCGAGGACAACTTGTATTTGTCTTATGCTACCTTCCTTTAAAGTCTTCCAGGAATGACAGTTGGTGATGCTATGAATTCCTCTTCTGGAAAATTTAGCTTTTTTCTTCCTTGGGATTGACTTATTCCAATCTATACTGGAAGGTAAATTTACTAACTCATTTGAAGTCTTGTGTTGATAGCTTTTTTAAAGTCAATAAATAAATATTGGCAACCCATGTCAACAAAATCAGCATGTTTTAACTCCTCTGGCTGTTCTGTTTCACGTCCTAGCTATTTATATTGCATTTTATTTTACTTTATTTTACTTATTTTCTCATCTTATTATTTTATTTTATTCATTTCATTTCATGTTACTTTACTTTATTATTTCATTTATTTTATTTTATTCATTTCATTTTATTTCATGTTACTTTATTATTTTATTTTCCTTCTCTTTTTCTTTCCTTTCCTTTTCCTTTCATTATTATATTCTTCTGCCATACAGAAGCGAATGCCATCAGACAACGTATCCGTGGCGTTTTGGGTCTTCAAAGTGGAGCGCAATTAAAGCCATGCTAAATCTCCTTTGCTCCCCAGAACTCGCAGGATCTAACGGCATTAACTTGACCCAATTAAATGGTTACTCTCTGATGACTGGCTGTCTAGACATCTTAAATATTTGCTCTGTGGTGTCCCCTGCAGTTCATAATTAAAGAGTTACATGAAACCTACAGGATGTTTTACAAGCCAGATCAGAAATTATACAGATTTTGCATGCCATAAATGTATAGGCATCGCATGAACGCACACACGTGTGCGCGGGGATTTTGATTATAAGGGGACTCTATGAATTTGAGTGTCTTTCTTCTCTGCCTTGTCTGTGTGTTCATGATCTAAGCAATTTAAAAAACCACTGTCTAATCCACCACAGGTTCCACACACACACACCCAACCTGTTTTAAGGGGAAATGATTGTCACAGGGGCTGCTACATTCACAATGGGTCTAAGGCAGGGATATTAACGATGTGGCATTGATCGGAGGGTTAAGACAAAACAAAAGGGAGAATTTAACACAATACTTTCTAGAAACCACTGCCATGAATTCTAACATGCAGTGATGGACATTAGTTTAGACAGATTTTAGCAGGAGTGGAAAAAAACTGTTGAACAACAGGACTTTGACAGCAGTGAAGGCTCGGTTGAACATTTGCCGCTACGCACGTTGAGTTGAATTGTAGTCTGGGGATTAAAACTGGAGTTAAATTAAAATTGGAATACGTGAAATGCAAAAATAAAGATTAAGTGGTGAACAAGTGCTTCAACACTGGAGGTTTTTAAGAAGAATAGAATAGAATTAGAATAGAATAGAATTAGAATAGAATAGAATTAGAATAGAATAGAATTAGAATAGAATAGAATAGAATAGAATAGAATAGAATAGAATAGAATAGCATAGCATAGCATAGCATAGCATAGCATAGCATAGCAGAGTTGGAAGGGACCTTGGAGGTCTTCTAGTCCAACCCCCTGCTTAGGCAGGAAACCCTACACCACTTCAGACAAATGGTTATCCAACATCATCTTAAAAACTTCCAGTGTTGGAACATTCACGACTTCTGGAGGCAATTTCTGTTCCACTGATGAATTGTTCTCACTGTCAGGAAATGTCTCCTTAATTCTAAGTTGCTTCTCTCCTTGATTAGTTTCCACCCATTGCTTCTTGTCCTGCATTCAGGTGCTTTGGAGAATAGCTTGACTCCCTCTTCTTTGTGGCAGGCTCTGAGATATCGGAAGACCGCTATCATGTCTCCCCTAGTCCTTCTTTTCATTAAACTAGTCATACCCAGTTCTTGCAACCGTTCTTCATATGTTTTAGTCTCCAGTCCCCTAATCATCTTTGTTGCTCTTTATTTCCCATGCTCCTTCTGGTGGTATCCGAAAGGGGACTTCTGAACTCCACTACCAAAGGTGAGAGAAAATGTGATCCCTTTCATGGCATAATTAATGTCTGTAATAAGGGTTTCCCGGGACACCCTTGGGAAAACGACCCGGGAAGCGCCATCGCCGTTTGAAGTGCCATGAAATATTTAGGAGCCATCAATATGCTTAAAGTGACAATGTCAAATTGGATTTATTGCAGCCCCTAGGCCTTGTGGGAAAAGTCCCTGTTGAAAGATACACTGCTTTTCCCTGTTTCCTGAAATGCAAATCGGACGCGCTTTTACTCCTTGGCAGCTGGACAGATCAGCAAACAATGACAAACATTCTGGATTGTGTCGCTACCTCTCTAGATTATGTTGGCACAGTTGTATTCCTACGGAGTAGTGCATAGAAAGTATATATATGTGTGTGTGTTTATTTAGTTAGTTCGTTTGTTAAATATGTATGAGATAACAGGTATAAGTATAAACATGGACACAGAAACAGGAAATGGGTACGAATAATTGGGGACAGTAGGACAGGGACGGTAGGCACACTGGTGCACTTATGCACACACACACCCCTTTAAGGACCTCTTAGGAATGGGGTGAGGCCCACGGTGGACAGTTTGAGGTGGAAGCTGTGGGGGGTTTGAGGAGGTAACAACAGAGTCAGGTAGAGCATTCCAGGCGTTGACCACTCTGTGGCTGAAGTTGTATTTTCTGCAGTCGAGTTTGGAACGGTTTACCTTGAGTTTGTATCTGTTGTTTGCCCATGTAATGGTGTGGTTGAAGCTGAAGTAGTCATTGACACGTAGGACATTGTAGCAGACAATTTTGCGTACTATGCTTAGGTCAGATGTAAGCAGCGTAGTTCCAGGTTGTCCAAGCCCCACATTTCGAGCCTGGTGGCCTAAGGGATTCTATTGTGAGCAGAGGAGTGGAGGACTCTTCTCGTGAAATACCTCTGGATCCCTCAATCGTATTAATGTCCAAAAATACAGTGTGGATTCCAGGCAGAGGAGCTATATACTCTTGGGTTTTTTTCAGGTGGACAAAATTCTCCGCCAGAGCCAACAATATCAACTATGAGCAAGCAAAGCTCCTTACCGTTCATGAATGTGATCCTGTTTAAACATATTTATCACTTTGGGGATTTACAAGAGTCTGGGTGCCCAACAGTGGCTGAGAATCCTATTGATTTGGGGAGGGGGAGAATGCGTCCAAGGGTAAATAATTCATCCATTCTGTCTGAAATAGGTCTTCTATCCTTACCTTCAGTCTTCTAATCTGCTTGAAACTCTGGAAAAGCCCCACAGGCTCCTCTCCCTCCTTCTCCAACCTTTCCCCCTTCTAGCACTGATGATGTTACCTAGTTGGGTCATGAAATGTCTGCAAGAAAACCATCAAGATCAAAGCGCACCAAGGACCCCTCCCTCTAAACCCTTAATCTCAATACTAGGAAGTGAAGTGTGCCTAGCTCACAAGGTCTTATTCAGTAGAGGGCAACTTTCCCTGTTTGGATAGTTGCATGCCCCTTCTTTAAGGGGCAGCAGGAAAAAAATGCCATTGCAGGGTTTTTAACAAAGTCCTCACAGAGAGCGGAAGGCCCCCCCCCCATCCCAAAGGCTTAAACCAAAGGCACCAGATGACATCAGTGGGAGAACGGCGAGCTGCGTTCTGTAGACTAGTTAAGCCACATGTTTGCATGGGAGAATATATTAAAGCCCATCTGTTTGAACCATATTTAATGTTATAAATTAGGAAAACATCAAAAATGTCAGAAGACAGCAAGCAGCACTTCTCTGTTGTCTTTGAGCTCCATATTTATTAGACTAGTTTGTTATCAAACTATCCTTCCAAACATGAAAAGAACAGCAGGCCTTCTGCAGAGCCAGATGGCCAGGATGGTTTTGAAACAGATTCTGGAAGGGTTGAAGAGTGTACATATTTCACCATCACATCATCCCTTCTTGAAAGAAAGAAAGAAAGAAAGAAAGAAAGAAAGGAAGGAAGGAAGGAAGGAAGGAAGGAAGGAAGGAAGGAAAGAAAGAAAGAAAGAAAGAAAGAAAGAAAGAAAGAAAGAAAGAAAGAAAGAAAGGGAGAGGGGTGGGATGTAGTTGAATTCCCAGAAGAACTCATCTTTTGTGTGTACATACCCAGAATTGCACAAACACATCTCTCAGTGATAATGTTTTCAGAACTGATTTTAAAAAAAAAATACAGATAGAGATTAACAGAGTTGGAAGGGACCTTGCAGGTCATCTAGCCTAACCCCCTGCCAAAGCAGATCCTAAATCATTTCTGACAGAGGGAAGTCCAGTCCAGAGGTGGCATTCAGAAGGTCCTGACCAGTCCTGGAGAACTGGGAGCAGAAATTTTGAGTAGTTTGGAGAACTGGTAAATACCACCTCTGGCTGGTCCCGCCCCATCTATTCTCTGCCTCCCGAGTCCCAGTTTATCTGGAGGAAATGGGGATTTTGCAGTAAACGTCCCCTACCATACCCACCAAGCCATACCACACCCACCAAAGACTGAAAAATGTCAGGCATGTTGAAATATTACTCCTATTTCAACATGTAATTTCAATTCAGCGATTTTTTACGAAGCTTAGCAAATTCTCTTTCCGAATCTCAGGTGAAAATTGAAATAAATCATCAAATGATTTGCATTGATTGGATATGTGAAAGAACTTTGGCACGTGCCCCAAATCAATTAGGAAAATCAAATTCAACGTTCCAGATAAATTCACATTACTTAGCTGTATTGAACTGATGATCTGAAATGAATAAGATTTTCAAACCACATGGAAGCCAACCTACACAGACAGACAATTTTGGCCCTCCCTAAACCCTTCAAACAAATCTCTCTCTCTCTCTCTCACACACACACACACACACACACACACACACACACACACACACACACGTAAAGGTTCCCCTTGCACATATGTGCTAGTCATTCCCAACTCTAGGGGGTGGTGCTCATCTCTGTTTCAAAGCCAAAGAGCCAGCACTGTCTGAAGACATCTCCATGGTCATGTGGCCGGCATGACTCAATGCCGAAGGCGCACGGAACGCTGTTCCCTTCCCACCAAAGATGGTTCCTATTTTTCTGCTTGCATTTTTACATGCTTTCAAACTGCTAGGTTGGCAGAAGGTGGGACATGTAACGGGAGCTCACTCTGTTACGTGGAGCTAGGGATTCGAACCACTGAACTGCTAATCTTTCTGATCAACAAGCTAAGTGTCTTAGCCACTGAGCCACCACATCACACATCCATTCATTCATTCATACATACACACACACACACACACCGACACACACATGCGACACACACATATCACGCAGTCCATTTTGAATACTTAACGGAATAAAGGGTCTTGAGAGTTAACAAAATAATTAAAACTCAAAATAAAATAAGTTCTTATTATTTTATTCTGTATTGTTTATAAGATTCTGTAAAGGGAATCACCTTCAGATTTCCTTTACAGCTCGTAGCAGTTTGATCGAGGTCCTTGAAACCTTCAGCATTAAATAGCTATCCAATATTAAATATGATTTTGTAAATCACAGCCTCATGAAATGCATAAGAAATTCAAAACCCCATTTTTGTGTGTGTGGGGAGGGTTGTCTCTCTCTGTCTTACTCTCTCCCCCCCCAGTCAATCCTTTTTTATATCGCATGATAACGATGCAGGTGAATTTTATCATTCTTTCCACCCTCCTGGTAATGAACAAATTCACTGCTTATTACTTGGGACTTGATCTCTGGCAAAACACCCCTGGAACAAACAATTTGATTTGTCAACCCCTTTGCAAGAAGTCCTCAATCAGTGTCACTGATCCAAATTTAAACAGCAAAGTGCATTTGACTGCAGGACCACAGCACTGATTAGAGCTCCAGATTCAGTGAATTGCACGAGACAGGACAGCAATCAGATTATTAACTCCACTTGAAAATACTTGGTGGTACCTGGGGATTAGCATGCATATTTTGATATAGATCGATAAGCAATCTCCTTTTGATAAGAAATGGCTGCAACATTCATTTGGCTGATCAAAGGTAGATATCAGCGTTCGGTGACAGCCAGCTATTGTTTCCTGCTTTCTCTACAGGAGAGAGTCTCTATTTAAAAGGGGGGGAAACGCAAGAAAAACAAAAGAAAAAGCTCCCGCTTCTTCATACTGTCGTTCGTGGAAAGGCAAGAGAGAGTTGGAAAAAAATGAACAGCTTCGGGAGACCCAAACACAATTAGCAGAGAAAGAAGTTTGACTTCTTCAGATGGTATTTGCCATGAATGTGCCGAGAATTTATAAAGCACCAGGGAGAAAAAATGGTTTCTGTGGCTCTCACCACCCGTACAAGAGTTTGTTCCTGCATTTTTCTGGAGTTGTAACTGATAACAGCAAACCAATGGCATCCTTTATGTCAGTGGAACAATTGGATTTTCTTGTGGTCCTCCAGCGGCCAGTGGAGCTGGCAGCAGATTCGGGCAGTGGGGAGGTTGGGGAGGAACCTGGGACAGTCCTGGAGTCTGGGGAAGACTCAGACGAGGGTTCTGTGTCGGAGGCAGAGAGGGGGCCAGGGCCGTATGCCAGTTATCAGCTGCCTTCAGAGTCAAACATCAGTGAGGCAGATGAACAGCTGGAGCCTGTTCCCAGTGTGCGCATGTGCAGAGTGGCCAGACGAAGGGAACAGCTAAAGAACAGGGGTCGACTTGGGAGTAAGGTTACAGGTGGACGATGAATGGCCCCTCCCAGAGGAAATAAAAGAGGAGCGAAAGGGGAGTGGAGTTTGCAGGAGACAATTAGTTCGCTTCATTGGTTTGTGACTCTCTGAGACTTTTAGCCAACTTTTGCAAATGTTGGCCTGGCAGCTCTTCAAGCCAGATAAGGTCCGTGGCTGTATATCCTCCTTTGAAAGACTTTGCTGGATGTGAATGAGCAGAATTCCCAGTAAATTAATAAAAGGGTTTTTTTTCGGGACAAGGAGGTTGTTTCATGCTCTAGGGAAGCCTCGGTCAGAACAATTCATTTTTTCCCATTTGTTCTATAGGTTTGTTTCTTTCCTGTACCAGGTTGATTAAATAATAATCTACATTATCCCTATCCCAGGTCCATGGAAAGGACTCGCTAGGCGGACAAAAATGCCAAATCCAGTCTAAATTCACTTAATATCCAACTTGCTTAGCAACAGAAATTCATGCCAGTCGCGATTGTAATCTGAGGATTACCTGTGTTGTATTTAATTGGACTGCCGTTCATTGTCTGAATTTAAATAGATTCATTTCCTCTTAATGATATTTTTAAGACAGCCTCTTCTTCAAGATTCAGCTCATACTCCCAATTGAATGACAGGCTGTAGGAAGATTCCCGGTTGACACTGTAAGTCACCGAAAGCTGAGAAACAGAACTTCCTGATTTATTTCTAAGCTCTTTTGTGCTTTCGGTTGGGTTAAGCCTAGCAACCACTTTTTCTCACTCTTATTGCAATCTTGCAAAATTTTAGCTGCCCAATCCTGAACCCCTTTTCGAAAACTGAGCTGTCAAACGTTAATATGGAGGATAAAACGTACGAAGCATGGTTGCAGGAACTGGGTATGCCTAGTTTAACAAAAAGAAGGACCAGGGGTGACATAAAAGCAGTCTTCCAATATCTGAGGGGCTGTCACCAAGAAGAGCGGGTCAGCTGTTCTGGCCTAGGCTTCCCCAAAAAGCATGAGGCAGAGTCCTGGTCCCCGCAAAACCCTGATTTCTGAGTTGTTCTTTTCTTCTGGCAGCTCTGTGCATGCACACACTGGGAACAGGCGCCAGCTGTTCCTCTGCCTCACTGCCGTGTAGCTCTGTAGGCACCTGATCACTGCCAGATGGCTTCAGCCCCATCTCTGCCTCCAATGCAGAGCCCTCGTCCAAGCCTTCCCCAACTCCAGGACTGGCCCATGTTCCTCCCCAACCTCTTCACTGTCTTACCCTGCTGCCAACTCCAATGGCTACTGTCGGGCCACAACAAACGCATCTGAAGGCAGGACAAGAAGCAATGGATGGAAACTAATCAAGGAGAGATCCAATCTAGAACTAAGGAGAAATTTCCTGACAGAATAAATTAACCAGTGGAACAACTTGCCTCCAGAAGTTGTACGTGCTCCAACACTGGAGGTTTTTAAGAAGAGATTGGACAACCCTTTGTCTGAAGTGACATAGGGTTTTCTGCTTGAGCAGGGGGTTGGACTAGAAGACCTCCAAGGTCTCTTTCAATTCTGCTATTCTGTTCTGTTTTAATATGGTACATTTGGACCTTTAAAAGGAATATGCACAGTTAAGGATCAGCTGCAGGAATACGATTGTGGGCAGCTTGGCTAACGCCAGTGTTTCCCAGTCTTTCAGCCAAGGAACATCAGAATAAAAATCAGATTAATAATTGAAGAGTAATGTGCCTTAGCCAACACCATCTAGTTTTAAAAGAATGAATATGTAGCTTAACTTAACACTCTGCTGGCTTAATGCCCAGTAGTTGAAGCTAACTTCTGATAAATCTCTTCTTCTATTGTGGGGAGCTGGAAAGTTGATTTTCCTCATCTGTCAAAATGAATCACTTAAGAGCCCACATTCTTTGGGAAATGAGCACTTTTACTTCCGAATACAATGTCTATTTAGCATCAGAGGGAAGTGTTGTACCTTCCCGTTCTCTTTCTAAGCCAAATATATTAACTAAATACAGACACAGAGAGACACCTTCTTTTGACCGTTCCTTTCATAAATTCTGCTTATTTAATTTACAGAGGAAAACACTTTTCTTTTTTAAAAAAAGAAGGAAACAGGAGGAAGAACATAAAGAAACGATGAAATTATTCACCTGGTTTAAATTTCTGGTTCCAGGCTTCTGAATTTATTATCTATTTTTGCAGGTGCTTTTCCAAAAGGCAACTGGGTTTTTCCCCCCCCTTGAAAACATTTCGCTTCTTATCCAAGAAGTTTCTTCAGTTCTGCCTGAATGGTGATTCAATCTCCACTATTCATAATACACAGGCAAACAATAAATACAAAGTCAAGATAAACCGCTACAAACTTAATAGCAGAAAATACGACTTCAGCAACAGAGGGGTCAACGCCTGGAATGCTCTCCCTAACTCTTTTGTTACATCCTCAAACCCCCAAAACCTCAACCTTAAACTGTCCACCGTGGACCTCACCCCATTCCTAAGAGGTCCGTAAAGGGGGTGTGCATAAGCGCACCAGCCTGCCTACCGTCCCTGTCCTACTGTCCCCATTTATCTGTATTCATTCCTTTCATTCATATCCATGTTTATATCTAGACCTGCTATCTTGTATATGTTTGACAAGAAGAAGGGAGGGAGAGAAGGAGAAAGAGAGACAGGTAGCCAGACAGAGACAGAGGGAGGGAGGGAGGGAGAAACAGAGACAGAGAGAGAGAAGGAGGGAGAGAGAGAGAGAGAAAAGAGAGACAGACAGACAGACAGACAGACAGAGGGGGAGGGGGAGAGAATGAGAGCGGGAGGGAGGGAGAGACAGAGAGAAAGAAGGAGAGAGGGAGGGAGAGAGGGAGAGAGAGCAAGAGAGATAGAAAGAGAAAGAGGGAGAGAAAGAGAGACAGACAGAGAGAGGGGGAGGGAGGGAGAGAGAAAGAGGGAGGGAGGAAAGGAGAAAGAGAGAGAGAGACAGACAGAAACAGAAAGAGGGAAGGAGAGACAAACAGAGACAGAGAGAGAGAGGAGGGAGAGAGAGAGAGAGAAGGAGGGAGAAAGACAGAGACAGAGAGAGGGCTACCCGTTCTGAATCTGACCGGACACAGGTAAGAGCCCATTTACGGACTTACATTGTGGCGCTGAGAGTGGCCAAACGTCATCATTGTGCCACTCTCATAGCATCCGCAGAAAACCGCCCTGCCGCCCTGTTTAGGGTGACCCATTCCCTCCTTCAACAGAGGGTGCGGGAAGCCCCACTACAGGGTAGAGCAGAGGAATTTGTGATTTTTCTGCAGGAGAAAATCGCTCAGATACAGAATGAGTTAGCCTCCATTGATGGCCCAGTGGGATGCCACGAGACAGATCTTGTTTGGGAGGAGTTTGACTCCGTTACTTCCGAGGATATGGACAGGTTACGTGGGCGACTGCGAGCCACCACATGTTTATTGGACCCGTGTCCCTCCTGGCTTGTACTGGCATCCTGGGAGGTGACACGAGGCTGGCTCCAAGAGGTTGTCAACGCATCCTTAAGTGAGGGTGCCTTACCTGCTTCCCTAAAAGAGGCCATGGTGAGGCCCCTCCTTAAGAAGCCCTCTTTGGATCCAGCTTTATTAACCAACTATCGTCCAGTCTCCAACCTTCCCTTTTTGGCGAAGGTTGTTGAGAGTGTGGTGGCACAACAGTTTCCCCGTCACCTGGAGGAAGTTGATTATCTAGACCCGCGCCAGTCCGGCTTTCGGCCCGGGCATAGCACCGAGACGGCATTGGTCGCGTTGGTCGATGATCTCTGGAGGGCCAGAGATGGGGGTTGCTCCTCCATCCTGGTCCTATTAGACCTCTCGGCGGCTTTCGATACCATCGACCATGGTATCCTATTGCATCGGCTGGAGGGGTTGGGGGTGGGAGGCACCGTTTTACGGTGGTTCTCCTCCTACCTCTCTGGCCGATCGCAATTTGTGTTGGCAGGAGAGCAGAGGTCGACCTCGAGACCCCTCACATGTGGGGTCCCTCAGGGGTCGGTCCTCTCGCCTCTCCTGTTCAACACATATATGAAGCCGCTGGGTGAGATCATCCGTGGCTTTGGGGTAGAGTACCATCTCTACGCTGATGATACTCAGCTGTATATATCTACCCCAAGCCACCCCAACGATGCCGTAGCGGTGATGTGCCAGTGCCTGGAAGCCGTACGGATCTGGATGGGAAGTAACGGACTCAGACTCAACCCGACCAAGACCGAGTGGCTGTGGTTTCCGGCTGCCCGATTCAACCAGCTGACTCCATCGCTGGCCATAGGGGGCGAACATCTTGCCCCTGTGGATGGGGTGCGCAACTTGGGTGTCCTCCTGGATGCCCGGCTGTCCATGGAAGATCAAGTGACAGCCGTGGCCAGGAGGGCGTTTTACCAGGTTCGCCTGGTTCGCCAGTTGCGCCCCCTATTGGATCGGGACGCCCTTCGCACAGTCACTCATGCTCTCGTGACATCCCGACTGGACTATTGTAACTCTCTCTACATGGGGCTCCCCTTGAGGTGCACCCGAAGACTTCAGCTGGTCCAGAATGCAGCCGCGCGAGCAATAATGGGTACCGCAAGGTATACCCATGTAACACCGCTCTTGCGCGAGCTGCACTGGCTACCTGTCGTCTTTCGGGTGCGCTTCAAGGTGTTAGTCCTCATCTTTAAAGCGCTCCATGGCTCGGGACCTAGCTATCTGCGGGATCGGATTCTGCCTCATACATCTTCCCGGCCCATTCGCTCCCACAGAGAGGGACTTCTCCGGGTGCCGTCCACTAGACTTTGTCAGCGGGCGACGCCCAGGGGAAGGGCCTTCTCTGTGGCGGGCCCAGCCCTCTGGAACGACCTTCCCCCCGATATTAGAACAACTACGGACCTCCGCTCCTTCCGTCAGAAATTAAAAACTCACTTTTTCTGCTTGGCCGGCCTAGGTTAGTCTCTACCTCAGGGGTTAGGGAATGTTAATTTTAAAATGGGGATTTTAGTACAGGGACAGTTGATTTAATTTGCTTTTATTGTATTTATTTATGTATATATTTTATGCTGTTTTAATTTTCCCTGTGCACCGCTCCGAGTCCCCCTGGGGAGAGGACGCGGTATAGAAAAATAAATAAAATCTAAGAGAGGAGGAGGGGAGAACAAGAGAGAGGGGGGAGAGGGAGGGAGAGAGAGAGAAGTTGGTGGGATTCAAGTCAAATATATCAGGGTAAAATTGGAGCAGACAAAGCCCCCATAAAAATGAAATTAATCCCAAGGCTATTACCTTTGTCCCCAATGTGGCAGATATTAGCTGTTTTCAGGAAACCAGAAATCCCTACAAGAGTGCTTTTAAGGTTGTTTTTTTCCCCCTCTATTCAGGGAGGGAGAGAAAGGCTTAAGTTTAAACTTCAATAAAATCCAAATTTATGTGCATCAGATTTATCACTGGCCTTCCATTATTGCTGAGACTGGCTGGTTTTTTCCCCTTCTTCTTCTTTTTCTTTTTTCATGAACTGGAATAAGATATAGGCTGTTGCCTTATCTGGCATTTGGTTACTGATGGCCCAGAGATCTTTCATAACTCTTGATAAATTACATTAAGTGCTTTTTCACGTCTCTGCCCCCAGCATAAAACCCACCCAGATGTATTTTTACAGTGACGGTAATATGAGTATAAAATAGGGTTTAAAGCATGGACAAAGTAAAAAATAATGGGTTCCATGATATCATTAATATTGTGCACGTATTTATTATTAAACATTATGTATTAATAAGTATTTATAATATTTAATAATATTAGTGCTAATAATAATAACTGGTTCCACCTTAAAAAGATCCTGGCTGACCCTTAGAATATCTGCACTTTAGCACATTGGTCAATTATAATGTCACATTGCTCACACCTACACAGATACTACAGGTAGTTCTCGACTTACAACAGTCCATTTAGTGACTGCTCGAAGTTACAACAGCACTAACATTTTTCACACTTATGACGGTTGCCGCATCCTCAAGGTCATTGCGATTTACAGTTGGATGTTTGACAACTGCTTTATATTTATGACGGTTGTAGTGTCTCCGGGTCACGTGCTCCCCTATTGCAACCTTCTGACAAGCCACCTCAATGGGGGAAGCTGGATTCACTTAACAGCGCTGTTACTCATTTAACGACTGCAGCGATTCACTTAACAAAGGTGGCCAGAAATTCACTGAACAAATTTCTCACTTGGCGACATAATTTTTGGGCTCAATTGTGGTTGTAAATGGAAGACTACATGTACTGCTTGAACACCCTTGGCATTGACAAAATCCCCATCAGTCAATTGCCAAGAGGGCCCAGAATGGGATATGGCTAATTAAATCTGGCGCTAACATTATGAGTGAAGCCTGCGGCTTTTCATGTTTTAGCATTAAGTGGTAGCTAGGTAATCATGATTTGTTTAACTATGATCAGATGTAGCAATAGTTAAAGCCAAGAAACTGTTCTTAGGCAAATCATGGTTGAAATGAAACTCCCAGGAGGGCAGAGAATAGCAACAAAGATGATTAGGGGGCTGGAGGCTAAAACCTACAGAAAATGCTTGCAGGAATTGGGTATATCTAGGGGGAAATGTGTTAAAAGTGTTCCAGTATTTGAAGGGCTGCCAGAAAGAAGAGGGGGTCATCTTATTCTCCAAAGCACCAGAAGGCAAGATAAGAAGCAATGGATGGAAGCTAATCAAGGAGAGAACCAGTCTAGACCTAAGGAGAAATGTCCTAACAGTGAGAAAAATCAACCAGTGGAACAGTTTCTTCAAGAAGTTGTGGGTGTTCCATCACTGGAAGCTTTTCAGAAGAATCTGGACAGCCACTTGTCTGAAATAGTATAAGTTCTCCTGCTTGAGTAGAAGATCTCCAAGGTCCCTTCCAACTCTGATATCCTATGTTCTATGACTTTACCTGGAACAGCTTACATCCTACGACGAGACCTTTAACACCATCAAACCACAACATCTACCTATCTCAGGAAAAAACTCAATAGACCTATAAAAATGCCAATTTCAGTCTAAACATTTGGCTGACTATTAAACAAACCGAATGTTAAAAGGGTATGATACTTATGTAGTTCCTTTTGAAGCACATCTAGATTATATTAAAGTAAAGGACGCAGTGGTTCAGTGACTAAGATGCTGAGCTTGTCAATCAGAAAGGTCAGCAGTTCGGCAGTTCGAATCCTTAGCACCACGTAATGGAGTGAGCTCCCATTACTTGTCCCAGCTTCCGCCAACCTAGCAGTTTAGAAGCACGTAAAAATGCAAGTAGAAAAATAGGAACCACCTTTGGTGGGAAGGTGACAATGTTCTGTGCGCCTTCGGTGTTTAGTCACGTTGGCCACATGATCACAGAGACATCTTCGGACAGCGCTGGCTCTTCGGCTTTGAAACAATGATGGCACCACCCTCTAGAGTCGGGAACGACTAGCACATAAGTGCAAGGAGAACCTTTACCTTTACTTTATCAACCAACCATAATAATAGCAAGGATTTGGGACAAGCAGGAAAATATAGGGGTAAAAAAGGATAGGAGAGAAGAGTTCCAACTCCTTTTTGAAAATATTATCTGGTTTTATTATTATTATTATTATCCAACCCTGGAACAAGAAATTCTTCCTTGCACAATTTTATTTAAAAAAGAAACAACAACCCTTGATAGGGACATCATACTGAAGCATTAGCTAAAATGGCAAGAGCTCTGGTGAGAAATATAATTGCTGGATATTAAGGTGATTAAATTGTCCTAAATTCCACGGGATATAAATTACTGGTTTTAGCAAACATATTCTTAAAGAAATATTGAGCAGCAACAGGCTTAATGGAGCACCTAGGTATAACAACTGGCTGCTGGGGGGTTCTTGTTTTATTTGCATTTGGCCAGAAAATGAGGGGGGGGGGAAAGAGATTGTAAAAATCTATGGGAACAGTAGAGTCTAAATTACATGTTCTGTTTCCTTTTCCATTTGTTGTTTTCAAGCTCCATGCTCTACAATAATGTATCAAGGTCCTAAGCATTTTTTTACTGTGTAAATCCTTCAAAGCTTAACATGAAGGGGGGGGGGGGGGGACCCAACTAAGTAAAAGCTGGTTTCTATATTGTTTGGACATAATGCAGTGCTCAGTCTAAATCATAAGGGAATAAGGCACTTAAAATAGGGTGTCACATTTCGTGGTAATAAATAGCAGATTGATTCAACCTCCCAGTTGATCCCGCCCGTTTACTTATGTACAAGATGGAAAATATAGTACTGAAGCCACTGTGATTTACTCTTTGGGAATGAGACACTCTGTATTAGCTTAAATAATTGCAGGAGTCCAGCATTGACAATTTATTTCAGCCTTAAGCCAACCCATGCTTGGATAAAGTTGCAATGCATACAACACTCGCATTACAGCGTCAAGCAAGCTCACTGCAGAGCCTAAACACAGAGTTTGTTTTGCCTTGGGGAAAGCATTCATCTGAGCCAGGAGAAGGTCCTAAATTCACGGGAACAGTTTCTCAATTTCAGAATGCCCGTGTCCTGGAACAGCCCTCCTCAACCTCTTCTGATCGAGGCTTCCCAAGAAAACGAAGCAAACTCCTTGTCCCGACAAAAACCCCTTTTATTAATTTCCTGCTCATTCAAATCCAGCAAAGTCTTTCAAGGGAGGATTTACAGTCACAGACTTTATCTGGCTTGGAGAGCTGCCAGGCTGATATCTGCAAAACTTGGCAAGGAGTCTCCGAGAGTCACAAAACAATGAACTAATTGTCTCCTGCAAACTCCACTCCCCTTTCGGGAGAGAACACTACCTTCTTTTCCGGTGGGGAGGAGGGGGAGTAGAACTCCTTAGCATCAGAGTGTATTAATTATAAGAAATACTAATGATCTGATGGTCATTTCAAAAAATACTTCCTTAGCGAGCACCTAGAAGCCAAGAGGAACATACGTGCCAAATTTTAAGTTTGTAGGCTTTATGGTTCTGGAGATTTCATGTGGAGTGAGTGGTATTTGGCTTTTATATATATAGATACACAGACACACACAGACACACACCAAAAATTCAGTCAAGCTCGCTCGCTCTATCTATCTATCTATCTATCTATCTATCTATCTATCTATCTATCTATCTATCTATCTATCTATCTATCTATCTATCTATCTATCTATCTATCAAACAACTAGGAGTTCCAGCCAAAAGGTGGTATAGACACTGTTGTTGTTTTTTAAAGTCAGTTCAATATAATTATTTGCGGATGTGCATAATAAGGATTGTGAAAGGAATCCCCAGAAGAACAGATGTTTAGGGTTTGAGTCAGGCAATCAATGGTGGGCTGGTTCTTTAATCTGCTAAATTTTTGCTTGACAACAATTTGTCATCCATCCCTGAGCATGGAGCCAAGGGGGGAAAATGCTAGGTACATTACAAGCATTAACGATTGCAAAAGAAGATCCTGTATATAACTGGGAGGCCATAAAATTCCAGCTGATCAGAACATCAAAGGGTTTTTACTAGAGAGGGCAAACTTCTAAGAACAGATTAGATAATGGCCGCAGAGGACAGGTGCAATTTAAGGATGGTAAATGGGTTACAGGAAGTCTCAGGCAAATATTTTGCTTTTAAAAAACAAAAAAAGCAATGAATTGTCTTCTATTCCCATGAAGTGGTTCTTTCTAAGAAGCACGTGACAGCTAGAGTTTGTGACA
This sequence comes from Rhabdophis nuchalis, assembly GCA_039707465.1. Taxonomy (NCBI): domain Eukaryota; kingdom Metazoa; phylum Chordata; class Lepidosauria; order Squamata; family Natricidae; genus Rhabdophis; species Rhabdophis nuchalis. The sequence goes on from CM077658.1 coordinate 19,485,071, forward strand.
GGAAAGGAATGGTTTCCATTGTGCTTTGGAAATTCAGTTCTTACTGGATTTTATTATTCTTAACTGATTGCAGGAATCCGAGAGGGACCGTGTGGCTTTTTGGTTGCTGACAGAAACTCCAGATCTTTGTGAAGATGCTTAGCCGAGATTGAGGTTGGAGTTGAAGCACTGGAGTTGCTAAGGTAGTTTGCAAAATAATGCCCGCATCTAATTCTTCTCTGGAATGCTGTCCCAACATCTCTGATAGATGGATTTTCCTACAGTCTCTTTTGATGCTAGCTAAATTTGGACAACACGATGTGATAGATACTGGAAGAGACTGTGAGGAAGAGAGAAATAAAATTAGGAGGATGCAGTGTGGCCAATTGAAAATGTAGGCCGTGAGGCCTTGCCTGGATGAAGAAAACCGTTTCACTTCAGTGGTGTGGAACTCTATATCAAAGCAAATTTTAAGCCACCTAACACTGGAATAGAGCTGAGCTAATAATTTGCCGTCGCTATTTTGAAGGAATTCAGACAAATCAGCCACTAAGAGGCACAAGAAATAAACCAGCTTTACACCCTATTCAAAAGAGACAACAAAAAGTTAAGAAGGAAAGAAAAAAAGAGCAGAATACTTCCCCTCCAGCTGCCCATCACCCAGATAAGCAGGGATTGTCACCAGACAAACAGTCAAGCAGAAAACAACACACCAATCAAGACTGGCAGGGCAAGCTGCAGACAGCAACTCCACACTCACTTGTACTGATGATGTTTTATGTCTTTTATTTTTATTGATTGATCACATTTAGAAACCTTCCCATTTCTCTCATGGAAGTTACTTATGACCAAACATCTGCAAGCAATGCCGTCTGTCCAGCTGGTCTTCGTGCATGCCGGAATGCTGGAACCCCAAAGACCAGCTGGATAGCAATTCGGCACATGCGAAGACCAATTGGACAGCATGCATGTTTGCGACAGAAACCTGAAGACCAGGTGGCCAGTGCGTGGATGTGCACCAACCAGCTGGTCTTCAGGTTTCTGGTGCTCCACACATGTGTTCCAGTTTGGGCACTTGGTACCAAAATGGTTCAGCATACTGGGTTATACTTCACTCAGAATGCAACAAAACAGTTCTAGGCTGCATAAACAGAGGGATGGAATCAAGATCATGTGAAGGGTTAATACCACTTTATAATGCCTTGGTAAGGCCACACTTGGAATACTGCATACAGTTTTGGTTGCCATGATGTAAAAAAGATGTGGAGACTCTAGAAAGAGTGCAGAGAAGAGCAACCAAAAGGATTAGGGGACTGGAAGCTAAAACACATGAAGAACGGTTGCAGGAACTGGATATGTCACCCATATTACAATAATACAGAGAAACCTTCTAAGCTGGAAATTTCCATTTTTCTCTCAAGAGGACAGCATAATGTATTGCATTCAAGAGTAGGATTCTGTGTACCATAGGTTCTCCTTGTGTGCTGAATAACCTAGGAATCAAATTCATTTCCGCTGAAAACTCGAGAAGCAAGGAAATATTTATTTTAAATATTTTACAGTAGCTGACATGCACAATATTTCATTCCGTTCCCATTTTAAGTGGGGTTGCAAACAGGCCTGGTATGAAGCAATGTCTCTGATCAGGCTTACAACTGTAGACAGATTTGATTATATTTCTCCCCTTTGATGTTTGGCTTCCTGAGCAATTTTTGCATATGACCATAGAAAGTGCCTGGAAATCAGCTCTCCGCCTCTGAAATAGAGAAGCAGCCAAAAACAAGAATGTGGTGCCCCAAATCGAAAGGTGCTAAGGCCAGAACCCCCAAATATAACCATCATAAATGAAATAATTTACATTTTATTATCTCTGTTGTGATTTTTGTTAGACCAGTTCACACTGCTCAATTAACATCTTCGTATTTTTCACATTCTAACAATTTCTTGTGTCTGTATCCCTTCCTTCCTTCCTTCTATCCTCCCTCCCTCCCTTCTTTCCTTCCTCCCTCCCTCCTTTTCTCTCTCCTTCCTTTTTTCCTCCTTCCCTCCCTCCATCCTTCCCTTCCTTCTTTTCCCGCTCCTTCCTTCTCTATCATCTCTCCATGCATCCTTCTCTATCATCTCTCTCTCCCTCCCTCTCTCTCTCCTATATCTAACTATCTGGGCCTCAATTCATTTTGAACGGAGAGAATTTAGGAATACCATAAGGAGAGTATGTGATCAAATGAAAAGTTTATCTCATATGATTTCCTATTTTTTCCCCTGTGGATTTTCCTTGAGGATGGATCTTTGCTTTTTTTAGAATCCGAACGCACCTGTTTTCACCGGCATTCTTGTTATACCTTTCCAACGTATCCATGGAGGGTGGAGGAGGTGGAGATGGGAACAAGTCTACCTTCTATTATGTGATGTGGCTTCCCAAGCACCCTTTTTTCCCCTTTAGATCCCTCATGGATGTGTCTACTTTCTCCTTTCCCCATTAATTTCTTCCAGTTCTCTCCATCATAAATACACTGATTAAGATGTAAATTCCACAGAGCGATCAGCTTCCCATTAAGGAGACTCCTGAAAGCATCCCTACCCACACACTTGCTTCCCCATCATCATTAATCACAGGGGAGATATGTGGTGAAGTTTTACTCATCAATTGTAACTATTTATGACAGTTAACAGAGTTTTATATTTGCCCCCAAACATATGCTGATCAATCAATTATGCCAGGGTTCACCCTTATGCTAATTGTACATTTTTGTCCTTTAATGCATTTTTTTTTTGCTCTTATCTCATAGGCTAATGAAAGCTAGAAAATCAATAAATATAAATTATACATGCAAAGAAGGACTGCTGTGAACATAAAGTTTCTAATTAATTGCACTTGATTAATTTATATCCTTTAATTATCTCGCTAAGCCACAAACAGCATAAATATCTCTGCAATCCGGTTATTGCTATGTCAGTCATAAAAAGAAAAAGAAAAAAAAGGGGGGGGGAAAGAGCAGACACAGTAAATCTATGAAATCTTTGCAAAGTGTATAACCAGAAAAACACAGCATGGAAATGCACATAAAACATAAAAGAGACTTAGCGGAGACACCTATGAATAATTTCCGCGTGACAAATCGCCACTAAATATGGTAGATGGCTGTTTGACTAAGATTATAACGATATTATTAGTTTAAATGTAGCAGGCGGAGGGAGCCATAAAATGAAATAAAATGTTTAACCCAGAGGATTACAAACAAAAAACAAAACAAAAAATACAGTTTGAAACATTTGGGAATGAAAATGTTTGATTTTCATGAAAATGGTGCAACAGGATAGCAAATTGCATACCGATTTTTCTGATTAAATGCTTTCCCCTCCCTTCAATTTCTGGGTATTTATGAAACCTGGAGAGGTCCTGAAAAGGCAAAACAGTTCTAGGCTGCATCAACAGAGGGATGGAATCAAGATCCTGTGAAGTGTTAATACTACTTTATAAGGCCTTGGTAAGGCCACACATGGAATACTGCATTCAGTTTTGGTCACCACGATGTAGAAAAGATGTGGAGACTCTAGAAAGAGTGCAGAGAAGAGCAACAAAGAGGATTTGGGGACTAGAGGCAAAAACATATGAAGAACGGTTGCAGGAACTGGGTATGTCTCGTTTAATGAGAAGAAGGACTAGGTGTGACATGAAAGCAGTGTTCCAATATCTCAGGGGTTGCCACAAAGAAGAGGGAGTCAAACTACTCTCCAAAGCACCTGAGGGTAGAACAAGAAACAATTGGTGGAAACTAATCAAAGAAACTTATTGATTGATTCATTTTATTTATTTCCTAAATTTATTTGCTACCCATCTCCCCACAAGGTGACTCTGGGTGGCCTACAGCATGAATAACAATACACTTAGACTTATGTACCACTTCACAGTGCTTCACAGCCCTCTCTAAGCTGTCTTACAGAGTTGGCATCTCGCCCCAAACAATCTAGGTCCTCATTTTACCCACCTCGGAAGGATGGAAGAGATGAAATCATAACAATAAGAATGCAAGATTCCAATTCAAAGAATACAAAATGATGATTAATATAAATATACATTGCTTCTGTTTAACAGTAGTTTGCTAAGCAAATTTTAGTTTAGTATGAATCCAGAATATGACGCTGCTTCTATCACGGGTGGTTTGAGTTTCAGAGTTGAGCTGTTCTGCGCAACGCACATCTAAATTTTGCATGTAAACAATCTTCTGAAGGATATAGCCCTTTATTAAGCCAACCATCTGTCCCAGATCAGAAATTTAATCCACTCAGTCTGGCCAATTTACTGCTTGATCATCCTCATCTTCTGTCGGGCATCAACTTCAATATGTATATCTACAACTTTCATAACTGTGTAAAAAAAGGCATGGTATCTGTCTACAGGAAGACGCAGACAGAAACCATCTGTCAAAGGCTAATGCTATTTTGTGTTTTGATTTGTTTAAAAAAAAAACACTTTTCATCTGGGATTTGCCCTTTGCAGAGTAAACCCACTTAACCTTCCGATAAGATTATCAGATATGTGTTTCCATTAAATAAAAGTAACCCAGCTAATACACACGTAATAGTTCTTCGACAATGAGAAAAATATACTTTGATTGATGGGGGGTATTTTTTCAGATTCTTTATGGAATCTTGAAATTATAGTGCTTGTGGAAGATTGTCATGGAAGGAATTGTGACTTTCCAATGTGAAAAATTGCAAAAAATTTAGGTCTACTAATCCAGTAGACATAATCTAATGCAGGAGTGTCAGACTCAATTTCATTGAGGGCTGCATCAGGACTGTGGTTGACCTCCGGGGGAGGCATGGCTGACTGGGTGGGCATGGCCAGCTTAACCCCACTCACTGGGCATGGGTGATTGGATGGGCGTGGCCAACTTGACACCATTCCCACCACCAGCGCTACCGATTCACCCAAACTGGATGGAACCGGCTGAATTTCACCACTGTTCCTCTCCCAAAAAAAGTCACGTTGCACCATTTTTATTTTTCTTGTGCGATTACTTTTCTCCAGCCCTATTTTTAGTGACAAGACCAGATTATTTAAAGTGCATTTTCTCGAAAACCTTTCTTTACCGGTATATAAAGACTGTAATAAAGACAATACAATGTTTTGAAACTGTTTTAAATCTTTCACTCAGCGTTGCTGCTACAGATTTAACGGGTAGGGATTCTAATCTTACTGCTACTAATTAATGCCTTGGTATAATTGTGCCAACGGGATGCTTTGGCACCGTAATTACTATCAAAAGATTCTGGTAGGGAGGTAACATGCCCACATTTATATAGGTATGTCTTACAGGGCAATCACCTTTGTGTCTTGGTGCTTCCAATGGGTTTTAACCAAGCAAGTGGTTATTTTCTTGAAGATCCACGCAACAGAGGCATAGATATATGCAATGAAGGACAAAGAGGGAACTGGACTTTCTGGTTTTTCTTTGAAGATGTTTTGCTTCTCATTCAAGAAGCTTCCTCAGTGTTTCTGTCTGTCTGTCTGTCTCTCTCTGGGTAATACATATTATTATCCACCGATAAAAGAGTCTATGGAGATTCTCAGTCCTCCAGGTCCTGGTTGTCCCAAAGGTGCTTTTTCAAGAGGCAATTGGACTTTCTGGTTTTTCTTCCTTCGCAACCTTGGCAATTTTAAGACATGTGTATCACTGTATCCATCATAAATATAGGAACCAGTTGCCAAGCATGCATCTGCCTGCCTGGATGATTGGATGCCTATCCACCCCTCTGTCTGTCCATCCGTAATTTGAATCGCCTGACCACAGGGATGGAAGGCAGTCCTAAGTGTGAACAGCGTTCGTAAGTCACTTTTCACAGTGCCATGGTAACTTCGCATGGTCACAGAACAAATGGTTGTAAGTCAAGGACTTCCTTACCTGGATGAAGAGAGAGGGAAAGCTTTGTTAATAAACTTGCCTCCTTAAAAAAATCAAGATGATGCTTCAATCTGCATGGAAGTGACAGGAAACCAATATCTGATTGCAGGTTGTCATCTCGATCGAGGAAAACTAGTGGTAGTGACTATGATGTGGCAATCATTATAAGGAAATTGCATTTGCAGTAGAAAGTCTGTTTACCCCTGATATTTCCTGTTTACTGCAGCTCAATAAATCACTGCCTTAATTTTGTCACTATTTCCCTCCTTTGGTGGAGATGCCTCATTAATTAATTCATTAGAATTCTTTATTAGAATTAGGATTCTTTATTGGCCAAGGGTGATTGGCCATGCACGGAATTTGTCTCCTCCGGTGCTTAAGCTCTCACTGTGCATGCAATCAACAAGGGATAATCCTCATCATAAAATGCCATCATCGTAAATCATAAGGCACAACACTCAGCAATAGTCATAGGATACCACATAAGCAATCAACATTTATTTATTTATTTTATTACATTTATATCCCGCCCTTCTCCGCAGAGGACCCAGGGCGGCGCACAGGAGATTTAAAAAACATACAAAAATAGAACATAGATAAATAATTTAAAATATATATTAGATCCCAAACCTGTGCTAAAACCAATTATTAATTAAAAACCCAATTTAAAACTTTTCTAAAAGTCCCCATGGGAGGTTAGGCTAGGCCGGCTTGATGAAAAAAGTATGTCTTTAGACATTGGCGGAAGAGGCGGAAGTCGGTGATGGTCCGGAGTTCAGGGGGTAGGTCGTTCCAAAGGGCAGGGCCCGCCACAGAGAAGGCTCTTCCCCTGGGTGTCGCCAGTCGGCATTGTCCAGCCGACGGCACCCTGAGAAGGCCCTCTCTGTGGGAGCGTATCGGTCTAAGGGATGTATGAGTCATAAGATACAAGCAACAAAGTTATAGTTGTGGGAAGAACTGACAATTATTTCTAATGCAACCTCTTTCGGCAATTCTAGAAAGCTTACAAAGCAGGCAATAAATAAATAACAATAATCATAAGCAATTAAAGTCACTAAATATTTCCACAAGTAAAAATAATCATAAGCAATTACATGGCATGATTAAATCCATTCCCAGGGATTTCATGTTAAACAGAATGGGAAATTGGGTTTGTTCCACACTGGAGTTTTGAAAACTCAACTTCTCCTTCCATAACTATGCTGATCAGAGGTGCCTCTTTTGAGCAGAGGGGGGTTTCTGCCAGTTTGGCCCGGATCGGGCAAACCGGTAGTGGTGGCAGCAGGAGGCTCCGCCTGCCTACCCAGATGCTTCTGCGCATGTGCAGAAGCATCGAGCATGAGTAAACCAGAAGTTAAAAAAAATATGCAAACCCACCAGGAATGGAGTGTGGTCGACAGTAGACAGTCTAAGGTTAAAATTATGGGGGTTTGGGGAAGAAACCACAGAGTCAGGTAGCGCATTCCAGGCGTTGACCACTCTGTTGCTGAAGTTGTATTTTCTGCAATCAAGTTTGGAGCGGTTTATCATATAAGTTTGTATCTATTGTGTGCTCCTGTGTTGTTGCGGTTGAAGTTGAAGTAGCCATTGACAGGCATGACATTGTAGTGGATAATTTTATGTACTACGCTTTTCTCTCTGTCTCTCGCCTTTCTTTCTTTCTTTCTTTCTTTCTTTCTTTCTTTCTTTCTTTCTTTCTTTCTCTCTCTCTCTCTCTCTTCCTTTTTCTTTCTTTCTTTCTCTCTCTTTCTCTCTCTCTTTCTTTTTTCCTTTTTTGTTTCTTTCTTTCTTTCTTTTCTTTTCTTTCCTTCCAAAGAATAAATTTCCTTAAGATATGGTTTCTGAGAACTTTCACCTCGGCATTAGCAGCAAAATCGGTGCGGTGTGCTTAGGAGCCCATGCATACTAAAAGCACACACACCTGTCATGTCGACTATCCTTTTGATGCAGCCTCGTCCTCCCCACCCCCCCTTAAGCTTTTAAGATAATCTCTGAGAAATCATCAAACTATCAAAAGAAATCAATGGATCAGAAAAGGTTCCCATCATTCTTAACAAAAATCCATAACTTTTGCATTTTAATAGAGACGCTACAAGGCCGTCGGAGTCCTCATCCTTCTGATGTGCTCCTTTGATTTTGCTCAGATATCGCTGAACTTTTGGCTTGCCTGAGAAAGGAGATTATTGAATTGTACGTCTCCCTTGGAAGCTCTTGATCACTGACGGAGCTCGTATTTAAGGATGCTACAGAGGAATATCCACCGCCGCCTCCCACAAATTCATGGGGGATTTCCATCTTAATATTAATTGGGTCTTTTGCAAGTATCTCAATACTGCAGGGAGGGGTTGGCTTGCCAGGGCAGAGAAGAGGAGATTATTGTGCAAAGCCAGATATAAAGACAAATATATTTAGCATAACAATTATGATAATGGCAGAAACCCTCGGTTGAGGAAGAAGTCGATCTGATTAAGGAGCACTTCTCGGTGATCAAATATTAATCTATCATCTTCTCTCTAGCATACGTTGAACTTAAGAGGCTTCTTACGGTTTTATGTATTTAGTAGATTGCAGAAATGATGAACTCACCACACCTCATAATATGGCCCATTTATGTCAATGCAGCCCCCCCAAAAAAATATATCTGGAAAGGCTGTAATCCACTTAACATTAAAAGTAGACACAGAGTGGGGTGGAATCGTAAAACTTCGGCTGAAATGAAAATAGAGTTAATCTCCCATGGCTAACTTAAACCCAGTTTTTAACCCTCTTGTCATATACACATTATAAATATTTTGTCTTGTTAATAGCAACATAATCTTTTACATCATTATCCTCCTAAAGAAAACATCCGGATGTGGATTTGTATAACTTCCAGACATGCTTAGTGCAAATAGATTAGGAGCTGATAGATGCAAAAAAAATAAAAATCAGGCTATTATGAAATTTAATTTTAGTTCCAAACACAGATGCATGTGGGTTAGCTTAGTATACGTAATTAAACTGTTTTATTTCTTGCTTTACACGGTGAATGGTCCTGATCTTGTACACGATCGAGAAAGCAAGGGGATCTATGCAGAACTATTTATTAGCCATCCATGGCAGATTCTAATCAACAATTTGGCATTTAACAAAAAATCAGTTTAAGGAAGCAAGTCGACCTAGGGTGCTAAATTCTCCCTCAAAATCCAGACTGGTTGCAGGTTAGATAATATTTAATTGCAGGCATGATAACATAACATGTAATGAGCATGCCAAGTAATTATTAACACATTCAGTTAAACGCATGGCTTCATGGGTATAAATTGAAGGAAAAGGGGGTTAAGGCAAAACTTGTGGGAAATGATCTCACTGCAAAATAGTAATTTCAGGTGGAAGAGAATTCTGTCGTCTATATTACTCTGTCTCTCTCACACGGCTAACATTTGTACATAAGAATTCCTAGAAAATACATTTGTAAATGCTTTGCAAATAAATACACACTTATTAACCTGTGTTTTCCCCTACTTACTTGACATCTTAATTTTCATATGTTCTCCATCAAAGACAAATATCTACATTTTGGGGAGGATTGAAAACAGAGAGATGTTTTTTTTATATCTGTTCCTGCATATGCACATCCCTTGTGATGTGGTTGTAATCTAATATAGCCTTACCTTGGAAAACAAGTTGCAACTGCCTCTTACTCTCAGTTAAATGTGCTTTGACTTGGACATGCGTTTAAGAACAATGCTGTTTCCCCCTCTGTCCAGTTCTATTATATTGCCAAAGATTGATACACCTTTCTTATTCAGCAGGTTTGATGAAATATCACTGAAATTTAAGAAGGTAAATTCCTGCCAAGAGTAGTTATGTCCGAGATTAGTTAAGTTGCTGTTTCTAGCTTTATTACCTATGAGCTGATAACTGAGATAATTTACTAACAATCCAAATTAAATTATGAAATAGGAGGGTATCCTGCTCTGTTTCTAAAAGCATCTTCATGTTTCTTTAAAAATAACTTTTTTAAAACTCATGTTTGGGTCATTTTGTTTTTCGAGGTAAAGAATAAAGTTGGAATTAAGGACATGAGATAAGATAGTATAGCCTGCAATAAAGGAGAATATTTGTAGCTCAGAGTTGAAATGAGGGGTCTTTGGTGCTCTCTGAGCTTGGTGGTTTTCTTGCAGATGTTTCAATACTGAAACTACCATATTTTTCGGAGTATAAGATGCACCTTTTTTCCTCTAAAAAGAGGCTGAAAATCTGGATGCGTCTTATACATCGAATACAGCATTTTTTTTGCCTCTTAAACCCCGCCCCCTTCACCAAAATAGCCATGCATACCCTTATGGGGGCTTTCAAAGAGCTCCTGGGGGCTGGGGAGGGCAGAAATAAGCAAAGAAAATGGGCCATTTTTTGCCCCCCCCAGCCCCCAGCTGCACCCTATAAGCCTCCATAAGGCTAGGCAAGCATTTTTGTTTGACAAAAAAAACAGCCCGTTTTCACGAAAAATGCATTTTAAATGAAAAACTGTCTACTTATCCAGTTTGATGTTCTAAACTTCCTTTGTCTTCCCAGATTCCCAACCCAAAGATACACTAAACCATATTTAGGTAAGGGTTAAAAGAAATATATATGGAGAGGGAGGGAGGGAGAGATTTTTCCATACTATTCCATAACAATGTAGTTTTCATTCCAAATTAAGTCAAAATGTTACATTAAATTTCATTGCCATAAATATAGAGTATTAAAAAAAAAATCACACCCCACCCTTTATTATTTTGTGCATTTTATGGAACGTGATTTTGCTTTTCGTAAAAACAAACTCAATGAGAAGAGGGTCTGTTATCCCCCTGTTTTCTCAATCCCTTGAAGCAACAAGTTTAGCGTTAAAATTTTATGGCTGTACAGACTCAGTCAGTCTGTTTTTTTTCTTCCAAAGGCCTCTTTTCAACATTTTGTAAAGAAAGACCCTTGGTGATCATTTGGACTCGCTACCAAAACAGTTGTTCGGGTTTTTAAAGAAACAGGGGGGGGGGGAAATTCTTCAATTTTGCATATTGTTTACAGAAGGGCCATAAAACTCTTTTATTTGTCTCTAATTTACGACCGTTCGAATGATGGGATAGTTTCTCGTATGAACGCTTGTTCGCTTTAGGAAAACCTCAACTTCTGCACTTCAATTTATTTCTTCAGACTGGGAAGAAAAACAGAAAAAAAAAAGATTTTTTTAAAAAGAGTAAACAATACCTCTCTCTCTCTCTTTTACACACACACACACACATGCATGCATGCTTCCATGTCTGAAGATATAAAGTGTACAACTGACACATGAAGAAAGACACTAAGCTAATCAACCAATTTACCAATTTCCTTCTGATATGATGGAAAGAATTGTTTCCCATCTTGGCAGTTTTTCTTTTATTCCATCCTGGCTGAAGATTTCAACAACTAATTCTTTCCCTGTCTTGTATCTGTTTAATGTGCTTTTTTTCTCTCCCTTCTCTTTCTTTCTTTTTACTGGAGCCCTGAATCTATTTCCTGAAACAATGCTGTATACATATCCCCTTAGCCAGTTGCTGAAACAGATTGCTATTTGTTTACGATCAGAAATGCTTGTCTTATGGCATGCATTAAAAAGCAGGGTACTTGTCACGGCCTAATACAGCTAAATTGAAAACCTTGGAATGATCCAATTTACAGTTGAGATTATTTGCATTTTCACCCTGGCCTTTTTCTTTCAACTCTTAACGAAATTCAGCTGAGCCTTTTTCAGCTATGAAGTTGCCAACGAAGAAGAACAGAAGAAACATATTGCACTTTTGATGCAATATGTATGTATGTATATATGTATGTATGTATGTATGTATGTATGTATGTATGTACGTACGTACGTATGTATGTATGTATGTATATATGCTAGAATTGTTTTATTTAACAATCTTCAAATGCAAGTGTATACAGTGGACATTCTACATCAAGAACTATTAATTGAAATCTCTGATCAGTATGTCACACTGTCTATAGATGTTCATCTGAAAATAGATTAGCATTCCCTTGAAATGCCCCCAAATTGGCAATTTGAAGTGATTATCTTATCAGCCTCCTTGGGTGAATATTTGCAGGAGGTAGAACTGTTAAATTAATGGACCATGATACATTTGCATTCGAAGATAGGTAGGTAGGTAGGTAGGTAGGTAGAGATAGAGATAGAGATAGAGATAGAGATAGAGATAGAGATAGAGATAGAGATAGAGATGATAGAGATAGAGATAGAGATAGAGATAGAGATAGAGATATACATATCATGTTTCCCTGAAAATAAGACAGGGCCTTATTTTTTTTTGAGCCCCGAAATAAGCACTTGATCTTATTTTCAGGGAGGTCTTATTATTTTTGAGGTGCAGGAGGCGGCGAGCGTGGTCACCTCATGGCTGCTGCTGTGTTGCAATATTTTCAGGGAGGGCTTATTTTCAAGGTAGGGCTATTTTCAGGGGAGGGCGCATGAACTCAGAAGCTCGATTGGATTTATCATCTGGGGAGGTCTTCTTTGGGGGAAAACAGGGTATATGAACTTTCCTGTTCTGTACTATGAAAAATAAATAAAACTTGGGCTGCAGATATTGTTTATAGTTCCCATTGCCTCTTTGTTGTGTTTCTCCCTGCTCAGTATGAACAAAGGTGTATTTTGGAATGAGAAGCATTTACTTGTATTGGATGAAATCAATAACGGTCTCAGATTAAATTGATACTTTATGCATCCACATTGTAGATTACGGGGGGGAAAAACACCAACCCAACCACATTTTGATAATTGAAGATTGGAAACGCTGCCAGTGGTTTTCCAAGCCAAAGGAAATCACTTCTTAATCCTACAAACATTTGTTTCAACTCCAAAATTGCATTAGAAACTTTTAGTTATAGTAAACTCTGCTCACCCATTAACAATGGAATTTTATATCATGCTTTCCAGCACCATCTGCTGGTTTCAAGGATTAAGGAATACTAGTGCCAAGAAACTGAAATTTAGGTTTGTTCCTGAATCTGAGTATTTAAAACATTGCCCATTCTTTTCAATGTGTGTGTATCTCCATGCATTTAAAAATAAATGGATAAGGTAAGGACATTAGAAACCTATTATGGGAATCTGGCAGAAGTTTCTTTTTTTCAATCCACTGAAAAGTGGATCCCTCTGTTTGTGTACTTAGGAAATATTTTAGGCCTCCATAGAAACTTTTTCTATTTCCACTTCGGAGTCATGAAGGAAAACTCTTTGGCACAGCGCCCCAAACTCCACCAAGAGGGCAGGGCCCATGTTGTTCCTAATAATTCCAACAGAGGGCTCAGGGCAGCTCCGAACATCTGGAACGGTTTTGGTTTAATGGATATTTAAATACACATCTCTATTTAAAAATAGAAATCGATGTCCAGAATCTTGCTGACTTGAAGCTTGTCCTTTAATTTTCTTACCATTTTCCTTTCTTTTTTTCCAGGCTTTGGTGCTCAAGGAAAATACCCCACACAGGGTTCGGGGTGGGTGGGTGGTTTGCTTACCAGATCTGCATCCACCCCTCCTCTTGTTGGTCAATAGATGAAGTTAATTTTTCATTTTCATAGCAGATAACCACATGTATACTGTTACATAACCAGCATTGTTTTATATTATTAAATAGTTACATCAATTCGTCTTACCATCAACCCCCAAGAAAAATTATTGGTTCTTCTGCTCTCCATACACCATATGTGTACTCTGTCCATCACTTTCTTCTCCCTCTCTTCTCCTCCCTACCTCCTTTCTACCTTCTGTCATCCTTCTCTACTTCTCCTTCCTCTCTCCTTCTCCTCTCTCCCCTTTCCACTCCTTCTTTCTCTCCTCCTCTCCCCACCCCCTGTCCTCTCTCCTAACCCTCTCTTCTTCCCTTTACCTATCTCCCCTCTTCCACACCCTTCATCTCATTTCCTTGGTGTATTTCAATAGATGAAGTTATTGTTACTCAATATTTCTATCTTGATTTTCCTATGTTGAATTGATGTCTTATGCCACATTGACTGCTGGATGTTGAGTCTTTACTCTAGTCTTTGGGTCTTGGGAGGCCTCACTGGACTCCAAATAGGATGGAGATGAACAAGAGCAGTGAACAATTCCTTCCTTGAATTGGTGCGTTCTGCTTCTGTTTTACACACTTGAACCTTTAGGGCAAGCGATTGACATCCTATTACAGGTACTCCTTGCTTAACAGCCGGTTGCTTAGTGATCATTGAAACTTATGACAGAACCTCCACCTGGCTTCTAGAGTTACGATGGTGTCACTTTTCCCCCTGAAAGAAAGACCTGCACACCTCAGGTAGAAATAACCCAAATGTTCTCAACGTAAAAAATACAGTCAAAATTGCCAACACGCTGTCACCGTTCCTTTACCTTTTTCTCTTCTGGAGTTTACACCCCCATTTCTGCTTATTTCATGATCCTGACAGCAGAGATTCTCACAACCATCCTACCACCTGGGAAAGGAAAGTGAGTGTTTATTTCTTTATGTGTTGCATGTTTGTTTGCAATCACTTTGATATATCTCTTTGATTTAAAGATCCCAGCAAACTGCTGGGATTTGCCAGAAATTGGATTTATATAAAATGCAACAAGCCAATAGAAGAAACATCTTCCCTTTTGCTTGGAGGGAGCGGGGAGAAGGCTGGCAGGAAAAATTATAACTTCCAGTTCTCAAAATACCAGGAAGAGCCCCGGCCTCAGGCAAGGAGTGAAATGCAACGGGTTCGCGCCAATTCTCCCGAAGCGATACGTTTACGTTTACTTAAATTTATATACCGCCCTATCTCCCTTGTGGGACTCAGGGCGGTGAACAGGCAATTATAAAACATCAGGTACAATAAATATAACAAAAACAGATTAAACAAAAACCTGCTCTAAAAAGTCCCTAATAAAACCCAATTGATAAAACAAATTTAAAAAGTTTTTTAAAAAAAGTTCCGATGATTAGCTGTGCAACAATCAGCTGTGCCTGATTGTCTGTGAGGTTCCTGCTTGTTTCAGGGGCCGTTTTGTGTGAAGTCCAGCTGCTTCTACATTGTGTGTGTCAGTTGTGCAGCCACACCCACTCAGTCATATGACCACCAAGCCACACCCACCAAGCCACGCCCACAGAACCAGTAGGGAATTTTTTTGAATTTCACCACTGTCCTGGACAATATATTTCTTCCGGAATTTACAATTCTGTTTGCTTCCCTTCAAAAGAATGCAAACCACCTTAACTATCTCAATATCAGTTGAGACAAGGAGAAACATCATAGATCAGTCATAATCTGGCAACTTTATTGCAGAGATGTTCTGTGTCTTGGATGAACCACACAAGGAGATTTTTCATGTCCGTCTCCTTATGTGGCACCAGGAGAATGTCAGGCCTGGAAGCCATCTTATGCATTGGGGCTCCAGACCTGCCACATTTAATGCTCTGGGAAACTGGGAGGGGGGGTTATATGGAGTGGGGTAGATATATAGTCAAAATAACATTCCTTTTTCTGTGAGTAAAGGACATCTTGCCCTGCACCTGGAGTGGCATGACTGGGAGGCATCTCCAGTTGGGACGGTGCCTGATTGGATCATGTGATGGACAGGTGGGTGCTGGGCAGGGACTTAGACTTTCCCTTGTTGGGTGGGAAAAATCTGAAAGCTTTCAGATTCAGGTTTTCCCAGATGTGCTAATATGACATCCCCCAATAAAGAGTTTCCTTTTGTTAGGGATGTTACTTGGAACCCGGACAGAAAGCATTTTTCTTCGAATGCTGTGTCAGGTGGGCATTTCAAAGTGCCTTGACAAAACCAGCTCCCATTATAGAAAAAGAAGGAAGCCTGTCTCCTCTCCAGAGTCCCTTAAAATGGATCCTCGGAGCTCACCACCCCACTGGAAATTCTCCCTGACTTCTGATCACTTGCAATCCCAATGCCTGACCTTCTTACTGAGATCAGGTTCAAATGGCTGTGGTTTAATGAGATCATTAATTCCAAGTCGAGGCTCATGGATTGCTCTTTAGCAGTTAACGTAGCCGATGGCGTGTTCGTTCCTTCCATAGGTCATTATGCTTGTTATTCAGCCTGTAGCTTGTTCTCAAAACGGTTGCGTGAGGTGGCAGAGCGAAGGAAAGTAGACTTTGGAAGAGAAGGGGGTGAGGACCAGGGATGAAATTCAACAGGTTCTGACAGGTTCTGGAGAACCGGTAGCGGAAATTTTGAGTAATTCCGAGAACCAGCAAATATCACCTCTGGCTGACTCCAGAATGGGGTGGGAATGGGTATTTTGCAGTATCCTTCCCCTGCCATGCCCACCAAGCCATGCCCACAGAACCCATAGTAAAATTTTTTGACTTTTTTCAAAATGGTGAGGACCATCTTATGTTGAACTTTTGGTGGGCATTAGGAGATTTCCTGAGAGGCAGGACCAACCATGTGTGCTGGAAGGCTAAATTCATTCAATTAAATGTTGACCAGAGCAATGAAAACGTTGCAATTAAATCATTTTAAAAAAAAATACAGTGGTACCTCAGTACTTATTGTTAATTGGTTCCAAGAGGCACATTGAGTACCCAAAACAAACACATTTTTCCCATAAGGAATAATATAGTGAGTCACAAGGCAGGCAATACCAACAAATTCTAGCTTGTGCGTACTAACAGGCCGTTTTCTGGCCATTTGTCGGCTGTTTTCGGCCTGGGTTTTGGGCCAAATTTAGCCAAAAAAACATCCTGAAAACTGCCCCCAAAATGGCTGGAAAAAACAGCCAAAAAGAGGCATGCGCATACTGGCCAGCTGGACTTCGGGTTTCCGGCAGCTCTGACACACACACACTCCAGTTTGGACACTCGGTGCCAAAAAGTTTTGCCATCTCACTGCTCTAGGGGGCAACTCAAAGCAGCACCTCCAGTTCTAGGTTGTAGCTTCCAAGGGAAATTTGCGTTATTCCCTTTCTAACTGTAGCTCTCAATTTGACATGCAGACACACGATGAATATCAAAGTATTATCGTAATCTACATCAGGGAGCCTGTCAGGAAATTGTTGGGAAAATAAAGTGAATCAATAGCATGTCAAGAAAATCAAATGTGGAGAGGGGGGAAACGCTGAATATTCATGAACCCGGTTTCAAGGGGCTGCCAGAGATTTAGAGAAGGCAAAGCAGCTTGTGAGATGGTTCAACTTTCTGGGAGACAGGATATGATTTAATGTCTTTCAAGTTCACTTTCAAAATTTCTTTTGCAAAAAGGATTGGGGGACATGATGGGTGACGTTGTCATAGTTGGAGGTCGGATGGTCCTCAACAAATGACTGTAAACAAGCTTAGCTGTTAGGCATAGCTCACGATGGTCATTCATTGGGTCGGTCACATGACTGGCCCGGATTTAATTTTGCAGCAGCCGTTAAGTGAACGTGGCGGATGTAAAACCAGCGCAGGAGTTGTAAAATTATTACTGTTACTAAGTCTGCATTACTATTAATCTTCTCATTGTTTCTCCTCAGTTCTATACAATACAATAGCAGAGTTGGAAGGGACCTTGTAGGTCTTCTAGTCCAACCCCCTGCATGGGCAGGAACCTTATACCATTTCAGACAAGTGGCTATCTAACATCTTTTTAAAGGCTTCCAGGGTTGGGGCATTCACAACTTCTGGAGGCAAGCTGTTCCAGAGGTTAATTGTTCTTACTGTTAGGAAATTTCTCCTTAGTTCTAAGTTGCTTCTCTCCTTGATTAGTTTCCACCCATTGCTTCTTGTCCTGCCCCCAGGTGCCTTGGAGAATAGTTTGACTCCCTCTTCTTTGTGGCACCCTCTGAGATATCGGAACACTGCTATCATGTCTCCCCTGTTCCTATCACCCATCTTCTCCTACTTATGACTGTATGGCTGTAACTTAGTTGCTTGTATCCTTACAATTGATATTGTTTCCTAGTATGATTTGATTGCTTATTTGTACCCTATGACTATCATTAAGTGTTCTACCTTTTGATTCTTGAAGAATGTGTCTTGTCTTTTTATGCACATTGAGAGCATCTACACCAAAGACAAATTCCTTGTGTGCCCAATCACACTTGGCCAATAAAGAATTCTATTCTATTCTTGTTCTTGTCCTGTCCTGTCCTGTCCTGTCCTATCCTATCCTATCCTATCCTATCCTATCCTATCCTATTCTAAGGTATGGTTTTTCCAACAACTGGAAATCACTTTCAGTTTTGGGCAAAACTATCGTAAAATGCAGTCATGTGACCACAGGACATTGCAGATGGCCACAAAAGCAGCCATATTACCAAGTAACCAAAATACAGTCACAATACTGGAGAGGAACCCACCCACTGAACAGCACTTCAGAACTGGTTCATAACTCTTTTTTCAGGACGTCGTAACCTCAAACCATAGCTTGTAAATTGGGAGTTACCTGTAGAATGCTCTTGCATGTGTTCAGTGAACTAGTAGCTCAGGAACATGGGTGAATGCCCTACTTTCCTTTCTTCTATAAACTACAGTATCTCTGCTTTCTACGCTTCCATTAAGTTTTCAAGAAGTCACAAGAACAGTCAACCGAACAGAAGTCTCCTCAGAGTGGGAAGTAGGAGCAACCAGGGAGACACAGAGCTATAGGAAAGGGTGTCACAGGATACAACCTATGCTCTGGCATCTCCAACCCTCAACCAAGCTCAAAAACGCCTCCAGGAGAATATCAGAAGAAATATAAGTCATCTGACCATGGGAGGTGAGCAATGGAACTTGGGAAGCAAGTTGTAACTCCCTTTTTTCAGGTAGATCACAACCTTGAGTGGTCATTAAGCAGCCAGTCATAAGCCAAGGACTACCTCTAGAGTGCTCTCACGTGTGTTTAGTGAACAAGTGGCTACAGAATTGGGGAAGGGCAGGTGGGAAATGAAAGAACTTCTGAAGCATCCTCTTCTGAAACAGTAGAACAGAAGCCTGTAAGAAGTCGCCAAGCACATTTTAGCAGAACATTCCTTCGCAACCTGAAATCACCGGGACAGACTTTACTCCTTGTTTCATGTTTGAGTAATCACCTTCCTACCTCCTTCCACATTAGTGCTGCAAGACTTAGATTTCTCTCCAGCAACAAGCAATCCTTTCTCTCTCCTTCTCTTCACCTTCCTCCTTGGGAACATACAATTAGGATACAATCAGGCAACAATATAGCCAGGTTAACTCATTTGGAGAGCATGTGAGCAAATACCGGCTAGCCAGTCTTTCACAGAGCGCCAACTTTCTCACCATTCTTAAGTAACCGAAGGAATAATAATTTCAAAACAGCTTAAGGAGGGGGGGGGAAAAGACATTTCATTTAGGTTTGTCAAAAACGGTCCCACCTTGGCGGCCTATTGAATTTCAAAGAGAGGATGAAGCTATCTTATGGTCCACCTTAATCCAGACTTTACAATTTCAACTGGAGCATTTGGAGCACAGCCAACAGAGAAATGTGTCATTACATTTCTCCAAGCAAGGGTTTGTGAATTCTCAACAACTTTGAGCGATGTGAACTTCAACCCCCAGAAGTCCTCAGCCAACATTGAGAAACGCTGTCCTAAACTGTTGAAGCAAAAGTTTACCTGTTGTTTTTTAAAATCTAATGTTCTATCTCACCTTTACTTGGTAGTAGGGGTGGAATTATACTTAGATAAAAGATACTTACTGTAATGTCCACATTGCATAATGGGGATCTCAAAACAGCCATCATCATACAACTTGTGTCTTCCAATTCAGCCAACTGACCACTCTCCATAAAAAACAGACACCTACCATTAAAGTCATCAAAAAAGCACAACAAAGAATGTTCTTTCTGAGCCATCTCGGAAAGCTCAAACTGCCCAAAGAGCTATTGATTCAGTTCTATTATTATTATCTAGGAATTATTGAGTCTGTCATCTGCACCTCCATAACTGTCTGGTTTGGCTCTGCAACCCAACAAGACAAACACAGATAATTAGATCTGCAGGAAAAACAATTGCTACCAATCTGCCTTCCATTGAGGATCTGTATATTGTACGAGTCAAAAAGAAGGCTGTGAAAATATCTACCAACCCCTTACATCCTGGACATAAATTGTTTCAACTTCTGCCCTCAAAACGACACTATAGAGCACTGCACACCTGAACAACAAGACACAAGGACAGTTATTTCCCTGAATGCCATCACTCTGCTAAACAACTAATTCCCACAACACTGTCAATAATTTACTAAGACTGTATTACTATTATTCTTCTCTTCCTTCTTAGTATCTATCTCTTCCCACTTCTGATTATAACCATGTTGCTTGTATCTTTCAATTGGTATTGTTTTTATTTGTTTCCTAGTATGATATGGTAGCTTATTGGTAACCTTGACTATCACTAAGTGTTGTATCTTTTAATTCTTCATGAATGTATTTTTTATTCTCCGTACACTGAGAGCATCTGCACCGAAGACAAATTCCTTGTGTGTCCAATCACACTTGGCCAATAAAGAATTCTATTCTATTCTATTCTATTCGCTGATTTCACACGGTTTCAGATTATTCAAATAATCTTCCAGCAGCAATGTTTTATATGACGATTCATTGTACAACTACATTGACTTATGATGGAAATTTCAACCCCAAAGGTAGTCATAAACTGAGATTTCTTTGCGTTCATGAGCCATTGTCCCTCCTGGATAGGTGGAGCTATCAAACATGGCTGCCTTGGCCTGACATTAAGCCTCCTTGTTCTGCTATATTTCATTAAGTTTTTGGCACTGTCTTTTATCCTTTGTGTTAACTTTTGACTGACTGGAATGTTGGCCCTTCTCCAGTCAGACAACCAATGTAACTTTTATTTTTGGACAGCTCAATTGTTTGTTGGATTCTAAACTGGCAGTCCTGGGTGAGAAAAGATGTACTTGTTAGAATCTAAAGAACATTTAGTGCATCTGTCACTGTTAGAAACTGCCAGCCAGGGGAGGAGGAGGGGTCAAGTGAGGGTCTAGCTTGGTATCCTTCAGCAAAAGCCTTATCTGGTTGCTCCCAGGGGCAGACAAGCATTCTGGTGAGATTAATGTCAGATGTTAGCAATCAGAGCCACTTTGTGATTAACAAAACTAATAATTTTATTATCTACCACCTAAGTTACAAGACATAGGGGATAGATAATAAGGGGATGCGGTAAAGGGACGCAGTGGCTCAGTGGCTAAGACGCTGAGCTTGTCGATCAGAAAGGTCGGCAGTTTAAATCCCTAGTGCCGCATAATGGAGTGAGCTCCCGTTACTTGTCCCAGCTACTGCCAACCTAGCAGTTCAAAAGCACGTAAAATGCAAGTAGAAAAATAGGAACCACCTTTGGTGGGAAGGTAACAGCATTCCGTGCACCTTCAGTGTTGAGTCATGCCGGCCACATGACCACAGAGACGTCTTCGGACAGCGCTGGCTCTTCAGCTTTGAAATGGAGATGAGCACCGCCCCCTAGAGTCTAGCACATATATGTGAGAGGAGCCTTTACCTTTACCTTATGTTACAAGAATCTCATCAAACTGCTTCCCTTCCCTTGAGAATAACCAGTTAAAGCTTCAAAGACCTTCGGGGAGGTCAAGTTTATGTCACTTGTGGCTACATAAGAATTCTAAGCTAGGCCCTCACTTGATCCCATCACTCCAGTCTGGCTCCCAACAATCACCTACTTTTCATATTCTCTCCATGTGGGGAAGGTAATTTGAGGTAGGTGAAGATAGGAGAAATGATGCTGAGCAGGATCAGAACTTCCATTTCAACTTTTCTGCGGAGTCCCACACTCCTATTTCGAGTGGAAATAACTATTTGAAAACGTAAGTGAGATCTCAGGGCACTTTTTCCTCTGACCTCCCAAACAGTAGTAGTAGTGTTACTCCTGTGAGCAACTTGCCAAGAAAATACTTCACTTCTGCATTTGCGTCCTGTGGTTATTCCCCACTGTACTGGCAGCTGATCACACTAGAGAAGCGAAGAACTTCGCTTCTGGTACTACATCTGGAGTAAATTACTGTTCTTTGACCCCTGTATAGGCACGAAATATGGTTAGAACATTTCAAATCTTTTGAGGTTGGAAGATTTGGAGTTTTTTCTAATGAGTCTGCTGAATGCTGGCATCAAAATGCCTTCAAAACACACATCTGTATATACAGTTTTTCTTTTTTTTTAAATCCTAATAGCAAAAGCATCATTTAAAGATCATTTCCTGAATTGTTTTGCCCACATTATGCAAAATCACCAAACCCATTGGCCACAACCATGTTGGAGGTAGAAATGTTCGAAGGCAAGCAAGTCTTTATAGATTCCAGCTTTTTTTCCAAGGTCTGTCTCTAAGGACCGTTTGAATCTATATTAATTTCCTTTCTGGCAGTTATGCGGCTGAGTATGAACTGCACTATTTCACTTTTAATCTGTCAGTAATTTAGTAATGCGCAAACTAATTATGCAAGATATTAATGTAATCGGTTTGGGAAGCTATAAAATCAATGTGTTTTTACAGCCCGCGTTACGGAGAACTGCCTTATTATAATCATATGTCAGTTACAGATCATATGCAGGGTTTCATTGATGTGTTAATATAAACATAACCATCTATCCTTTTCACTGACATATTCATTACATTTCTTTCTTTTTAAAAAAATAGATTCCAACTGTTTCTTTTCAACAGTTGTGTTTATTCTCTGGCTTCTAACCCATCTAGCAGAATAATCTTATTTGCAGTTAAACTGCAGATATGAAGTTCTACATCCAGATACCAAATTCTGCACCCAGAGAAGATGATGGAGAACTCCTTAGCTCCAGATTCTTCTCTTTTTGATTAGTTTCCATCCATTAATTCTTGTCCTGCCTTCTGGGGCTCTTCTTTCTGGTAGCCCCTGAAATATTGGAAGATTGTTCTCATGTCACCCCTGGTCCTTCTTTTCATTAACTAGACGTACCCAATTCCTGTAACTGTCCTTTGTATGTTTTATCCTCCAAATTTAGGTAGTAGATAGATGATAGATAGATAGATAGATAGATAGATAGATAGATAGATAGATAGATAGATAGATAGATAGATAGATAGATGGATGGATGGATGGATGGATGGATGGATGGATGGATGGATGGATGGATGGATGGATGGATGATAGATAGATAGATAGATAGATGATAGATAGATAGATAGATAGATAGATAGATAGATAGATGATAGATAGATAGATAGATAGATAGATAGATAGATAGATAGATAGATAGATAGATAGATAGATGATAGATAGATAGATGATAGATAGATAGATAGATAGATAGATAGATAGATAGATAGATAGATAGATAGATAGATAGACAGATAGAAGACAACTCTGAAAAAAGTGACCATACAACCATTTCAGCATCTCTGTGGTCATATGATCAACTACCTCATATTTATGATGGTTGTGTTGTCCCAGGGGTCACACAATTCCACTTTTGTGGCTTTGAACAACCAAAATCAACAGGGAAGCCAGTTTCGCCAAACAGCCATGTCACTAACTTAACAACTGCCATGATTCACTTCCTAACAAGGATGGCAAGAAAAGCTTGTAAAAGCAGGGCAAAGTTTACATAACCAACGTCTCACTTAGCAACATGTTAAGCTCAGTTGTGGCTGTAAGCGGAGGATGATTTCAGCATCGTATTATTATTATTATTATTATTATTATTATTATTTCAGCATCACCAAAAGGCCGTTTCGTGAGAGCAATGTTTGCGTGTGAGGGGACTGTGTTCTCATACCTCCGAAGGAGCGGTATTGATCCAACAACGAAGCCGGGGCGAGGACATGGCGTGCTATTGACTGCCACTGCTATGGTCTCCAAATATTATTTATAGAAGCAAGCAAGAGCCACGGCATGAAAATGCTGTCCCTATAATCAGAGGTAATTGCTGGGAACTCAGGCATTGCACTCCCTGTTAACCTCTGCATGCTGAAACAACAATGGATTATATTTAAAGCGATCGGGATTGATGCTATCAAATGACATAACTGCATCACAGAACGAGGAAGCGCCGTTTGAGTCATTGATTTTTGATTACGGCCTATCTTGTAACTCTCCATAGAAGGAGTCCCTGCGACATAAAATTACTGCCATATTGTACAAGGGGAGGACTGGGGGGGGGAGGGGAATTAAAAAACATAACAATCAAAAGGAACTGGACAGCCCTGGTTAAACGATGCTGTCCTCTGGAATGGAATTTTTCACACTTACAACCGTTGCACCATCCTCATGGTCATCTGATCAAAATGCATCTATCTATCTATCTATCTATCTATCTATCTATCTATCTATCTATCTATCTATCTATCTATCTCTGTCTATCATCTCTACCATCTATCTATTGTCTGTCTGTCTGTCCGTCTATCTATCTATCCGCATTGCATGTTTATTATTGTTAACATTTTAATAATTATATTTGAGCATAATTTGTTCTTTATAATATAGACTCTATCTATGTGTTTCGTTTTATGCACTTAGATGTATTTTTCTCAGAAGGAGCCTGCGGGTTTCACAAGATTCTCAAAGGCAGTTAAGGTTAAGACAGACAAAAAGAAGGAGATTAAGAACCCTGCTCAGAGTAACAAAATATAAGCGTTTTCGGGCATTAAAAACCAATACCAGGATGTTAGTCAGAGTCTAGAAACAAACAATTATCAAATGTGACTCTATTTTACGTCCAATATAATCATCATCATCATCATCATCAAATTTAATTTGTAAACCGCTCCCTCTCCCCACAGGGACTCGGGGCGGTGCACAGGGAAAGTAAAAACAATAAATATACAAATATAAATACATAATATAAAAATACAGATTTGAGTGTCCTCAAATCTTCAGAAGGAAAAAGTTTCTTTGGCCGCTCCTTCTCCTTTTCCTCCTCCTTCTCAGTAACATGTCACAGAGGCGTCAAAAAAATGCGAGCCAGTTCACCAAGTGCAATATGAAATATATTAATAGTCATCGCAGAATCATAATGAGCCAACAGTTCTAAAACGAGATAATGTGAAATCTTAACAGAAGAAATTATTCCTTAGCAATGACAAACATCTACTGTCACCTATTTTTTATCAGCTGAAAATAAAATAAGTGTTGATAATAAACTGACTATTGTTATTTTACCTTTAAAAAAAAAAGCATTGGGTATTTTAAGAGGGGTAGATTAGACATTGGGGAGTTGAGGTAGGAGTAGCCCCTATGGGTTCACTCCAAAAACTCTTTTAGACTTTTCAGCTTTTGTGTCAAATGATTGAAGGTTTGAAGGACGTTCTCTCATCCTAGTGTATCTTTCTCCTGTCTTTTCCCAACCCATCTTCTGGCATCTGCAATTATATTTATTAGTCCCTATAGGGATGGTTGTGTTTTATTTCAGAGAAACCTATCTTTGAATAGTAGGAAAGGGATGTAGTAGTGGGATTAGAGCAGGGTGTCCCAATCTTGGCAACTTTAAGACTTGTGGACCTCAACGCCCAGAATTGAAGTCCACAAGTCTTAAAGTTGCCAAGTTTGAAGACCTCTGGATTAGAGGAAGGAGGCTGAACACTCCACTATGAATAGAACCCAACTGGAATAGAATGGTATTTGACTCGGATGGGGTCAACTATTATAACTGAAGGATTTGTATCTGATCTGACTCAGCAAAGGATTGTATGAAATAATACTTTGAGGCATGGTCAGGATCCATGATGTTGCTTTTAAAGTTTTGACAGGAGCACAGAAATGGCTTCCAAACTAGTGATGCTTTAGTCCAGCGGTGTCCAACCTTGGAACTTAAATACCTGTGGACCTCAGCTCCCAGAATTCCCTAGCCAGCATGTCTTAAAGTTGCCAAGGTTGGACACCCCTGCTTTAGGCCCATCAAGAGATAAACGGGCCAATGCCTCGTTAGCACTTGGCCACAAGGCAAGGAAACATGGCAAATGGTCTGCAGTACCACGGACAGTTCCAGAAATGGCAGTTGCTCCAGTAGGGGCTGGAGGTAGACATGGATCTTAGCAGTTGCTTTTTTTTCCCCTGGTCTATCCATCTGTCATGCTGGCCACATGGCCATGGATATGTCTTCAGACAGGCCTGGCTTTTTAGCTTTGAAATGGAGATGAGCACCGCCCCCTACAGTTGGGTACAACTAGCACATATATGCGAGGGGAACCTTTACTTTTACCTTATCCATCTGAGCTGCTCTCCTTGATCTTGAAACTATCTTTCATCAAGAGTCTTCCTTTGATTATGACTATATATGAGACCACCTCTAAGCGTGTTGACCCCATTGTACAACCCTGACCCAACATAAGGTAGCTATTTCAAAAGCAGATTATTTTTCCAATGACCTGGGTTTTAGGGAAGCCTACATCTAACTGTGAAAGTCTTGGTTGAAGCTCAACAGTCTTCAGAAAAATTGCCATGAATTTTCCAGGTTCATTTTCATTTGTTATTTCAACTGTCCATCTTAAACATTTATTTATTTAGTTTGTCACTCGTGCACAAGACAGCAGGGATAAGAATAAATAGGTATAAGAACACAGGAAATGGGTACAAATAAATGGGGACAGTAGGACAGGGATGGTAAGCACACTGGGGCACTTATGCACACCCCTACTGACCTCTTAGGAATGTGGTGATGTCAACAGCAGACAGTTTAAGGTTAAAGTTATGGGGGCTTGAGGATGTAACAACAGAGTCACGTAGTACATTCCAGGCATTGACCACTCTGTTACTGAAGTTGTATTTTCTGCAATCGAGTTTGGTACAGTGATTCTGGGTGACTCACAAACAACTAAAGCAATATTCTGCGGGCTGGTTTATTTAAAAAATAGCTTTTTAAAACTATAGCTCCTTATCATTCATAATTTGAATTCATACATTTCTATTTACTGTCTCTAATGCACGTAAATATATATAATGTAGAATTTGCTCCCCTTTCTTTATCACCTATGAATCAGAGGTGGGTTGTTACTGGTTCGGTCCGGATTGGCCGAACTGGTAGTAGTGGTGGTGGGAGGTTTCTGCACATACACCGAAACATCACATGCGAGTGCAAGCACACCCGAACCGATAGTAGAACAATTGCCTCTGCTATGAATATATTGATTGCATACAGCTTGTTTTAAATATGCAAAAGTGGTAATATTTTTCGCCTCTGCTGAGCACATGATTTCTTCCACACAATGTTTAATAACATTTATTCTTTTTTTGGATTACCTTTCACAACTCAAGGTGTTGGTACAGATTATTAATGGGAAGGAAAGGGAGGTGAGTAGATGTTACAAATTATCTCCCAAGGGAATCTAAGCCTGGCTCATTTACCTCTATAGTAGGAACAGAAAACCTCATTAGAAGGAGTTCAGAAGTTGGATCATAAGGCAGAATTATTTATGTCAGAACCACAATAGCCCTTAGACGTTCTGTCTTAGGATAAATATTAATTTCCCATGCATCTCTTCTTATGTGCTAGCTGTTCATAATTTTACAGGGCTATATCATAGGCCATCGCAAAGGTTTGACATCTGAAGAAGACAGAATGGGAAGTTTTCCTCCCTAAATTGAACACAAACATACATATGGTAGAAAGACTGTGAAGCCACTAGATAAGGTTAAACACAGATTAACATGATTACTTACTGGCACATCAAGAGCCCAGAATGCCTCCTTCACTATCACAAACCCAGTCATCAACACACATATAAGAAAGAATAATTTGTTGTTAGTTGCAAAGTCATGTCTAACCCAATCTCTCTATAAAAATGGCTGTGTGTGTGTGTGTGTGTTCCAGCATAATTCTGGAACGCCTGGGCCGCTGAACTGACTTGGTACAGAGATGACTTACTCTCTGGAAACAAGGGAGTAAGACATCCCTAACACTCTTCAGGAGTATGCATGGATGTGGGTGTATTCCAGCATAACTCTGGAATGCCTGGGCTGCTGAAATGAAAAGGAATGAATTATATCTATAGTGTCAAATCATGGTACTTTATCCTGGGACATGTATATTTGCCCTTATCCATGACATGATGCCACATTAGCTGAAATCTATGTGATCATACATCTCTCTTAGCTTATATTCTATTTTGGGCTAGAAGCTTGTATTTTTGGCTCATTAAAAAAAATCAGTTTTTTTTCTCCTCCAGGCAGTTCCCACCCATCCACTCCCCCTCTCCCCCGTGAAACCTAAGTGAAATTCAGTACCTACAGGATAACATATCATGTTCTTTATCTATCTACTCTCAATACAAGAACAAATATAGGCTGATGCAAAGAAATAGAAACACTTACATGAAACTCCCTACCACACACACACAACCAAATCTCTCTCTCTGTGTGTGTGTATCTGTGGAGGGGCAAAGACTGGTTTTGCCATATTCAATAGACCACCCTGGCATGAATTGCCATTAATATGCCATTTCCTGTTCCTGCTATCACAATATAAAGGACCTTTGCTCTGACCTTTTTATGAAAACATCCTTTGTCAAGAATGAAAGCGACTCACTGTTAGAGCCTTATCTATAGAGCTTAGCCAGCAGATCAAATCCAAAAGGCAGAATTCATTTACTTTGTATTAAATGCGTTCCGTTAAGAAGTTTCAATTTTGGCAGAAAGGTGTATTAATCACCGGGGGGGGGGGGGGGGGAGGAACACCCCCCCAAAAAAGTTTCACTTTTCACAGCTCCTGCTTTGCTTTCAATGCGCTTCCACAGTGAAGCTTTTGTTTCTTGTTTCTGAAAGAGCAGAGGGGAGAAAATAATTCTGGATTTGAATACAGTAAATATAGCAAAAGGAAGCTTTTTAAAAATTACTCCCAGGGTACGACTGTAGACGACGTTCGTAGTAACGTCAGGATTACAACCCTTAGAAACTCGGCAGCTTCAGCCGAGGGCAAAATAAGAGGGCAAAATTGGTTTAAACAACTGGATTTTATTCCATGGAAATCTATTCAAGTATTAACATCTATTCAATATTAACAATAGTGTGTTAATATTTACCATGATCTTTGTTTTCCTGGTTTTTTTCCTGGTACTCTGTATTCATACACTGAATGCTTACAGGATTATACATACATACACACACACATACATGCATACACATATACAGTACACACAATATATAATTTATAAGGATTCTTGAATACAGTGTATGAATACAGAGTCTGTCAGCTGTATGGGTCAGATGGGACGCAGTGGCTAAGATGCTGAGCTTGTCGATCAGAAAGGTTGGAAATTCAGCAGTTCGAATCCCTAGCGCCGCATAACAGAGTGAGCTCCCATTACTTGTCCCAGCTTCTGCCAATCTAGCAGTTCGAAAGCACGTAAAAATGCAAGTAGAAAAATAGGAACCAATTTGGTGGGAAGCTAACAGCGTTCCGTCCCCCTTCGGTATTTAGTTATGCCGGCCACATGATGACAAGGAGACGTCTTTGAACAGTGCTGGCTCTTCAGCTTTGAAATGGAGATGAGGACCGCCCCCTAGAGTCAGGAACAACTAGCACATATGTGCGAAGGGAACCATTACCTTTACCTTAGCTGGCTCAGTGCAAGAATGCAGTAGGCAAGGCTCTCCAAGCTTGGCAAATTTAAGACTTGTGGACTTCAACTCCCAGAGTTCCTCAGCCACTGATTTTTTTTAAAATGATTTTTATCCACCCTGCGTTGGATAACCATTTGTCTGAAGTGGTGTAGTGTTTCCTGCCTAAGCAGGGGTTGGGTCTAGACCAGGGGTCTCCAACCTTTGCAACTTTAAGTCTGAAGGACTTCAGCTCCCAGAATTCTCCAGCCAGCTTTGCTGGCTGGAGAAGTCTGGGAGCTGAAGTCCTTCAGACTTAAAGTTGCAAAGGTTGGAGACCCCTGGTCTAGAAGACCTCCAAGGTTCCTTCCAACTCTCTTAATCTATATACACAGGAGGCTTCCAAAAATCTGTCACCCTTCAAATGAGTGGAAACTGCATCACTCAGAATGTGTAGCTTGGGCCTCTATGCTGGGCATTAGAAAACTGGCCACCGCCATTATGTCTGAAGCCACCGTTGAAAATTATATCCATCTAGAAGAAAAGAAAACCAGCCTTGTAAACAAGTGGAGACTAAGGAAATTAAGCTACCATAATTACTAGCAAGCACGGTTATCTCCCTTTGATGTCTCTCGCAGAGGAAGAGGCTCGGAAAGCTTTAATTTTCAAGACAATAAGACCTCCTGGAAGATAGCTAATAATAAAATGGCTTTCCATGGTTTGTGCCCTAGGAAGACACAAGAGGAAGTGACTGCCTGAAAACAGGGCATTGGATGTCACTGGAATTGTGAGAAAGATTACGAAAGGAAAATATGAATCTCCGATCATAACTCTAGAATGCCTTGAGCAATTTCAACCAAACTTGGTACACAGATGACTTACTCTCTGGAAACAAATACTGTGGGGGTAAGACACCTCTGATGCCCCTCAGGGTGTGTGTTCTGTTAAGGTACAGCCTGTTGTACCTTAAAATGGCTTCTACTGGCTTCTACACAGTGGGGTTGCCACGGTAACGGCTTCACAGTACTCTACAAGAAGGCTCCCTCTGGTAAGTGGGAAAATCCAACATTAGAAATGATGTTTGGTCCGGATATTTTCCCCCTATAAATAAACACCAGGATAATGTTGGATTATTAGCTAGTTAGATGGAAGCATTGGATTGCTTTAAGTTTGGAGCAACATGTCACCTTATAGTGAAGATGGGTGGCATAAACATTTCATAAATAAATAAAATAAAATCATTTGGCTTGAGTAAGCAAAAAGTAAGAAAAATGGACAAGTTTTGTGATCCCAAGAAAACGTAGGCACGGTTGCAATAGCCGGATCCTAGCATATTCTGATGGGAAGTTTCCTAGTTCTTCCATTAGAACAGGATGTGGTGGCTCAGTAACTAAGACACTGAGCTTGTCGATCAGAAAGGACAGCAGTTCGGCGGTTCAAATCCCTAGCGTTGCTTAACTAAATTGCATTGTTGTCCAGGATGCACAGAAGTAGCCTTATGTGAAGGGAAAAGTCTATGCATTCTATATTACTCCTTATGTGCTTATGCACATGTATGGGTGCATAAAACCAGCTGAATTTGCTCTCTGTTCAGATATTTCCACTCCAGAGTTACAGCTGTAAACCATAACTCATCCTGACATCAGGGAAACAAGGCATAATAGGGATGAAATCAAGGCAGTGATTTTTTTCAGTGATGGTGACTAGTAACTAAGATATCTATTGGGCAACGATGGAGAATTAGAACATGTGGTTTCCCTTTCACAAAGCACAAACTCTCACCAAATAGAGTGAGCAGCAAACGCAGGAGGAAATCAGAGTGAAAGTTTCTTTTTTTTTCTTCCGTCCATCCTGACCAGGGAAGCAAAGGAATTGACCTTATAGCACCTGAAACTTAATCTAAATGTTTGGATTGCAGATGCGTTGAGATTTATGGTTTTGCTCAAACAATAATAATGAAGGATCTCTACTTGGGCAGAGTGGAAGAAGCAATTTTTGGAGCAGTTCTTTTATTGTGGATTGAGTGGGGTTTTTTTCCCTTTCTTTCTTTCATGCCAGCTGCTGTTGTTTCTAAACTATAAATGAGAGATAACAGGAATGAAGGGAGCAGGGAATTCTTCCGCCTCTCCTCCTCCGGCTAACGAATGCTGCCTGCCGGCATGGCTATCGGGCCACCTGCGATGTGTTAGTCATGACAAAGGTCAGCGATCCAGGGCTTTTTAGGATGGTGAATAGCTTCAGATTAAATTAGGTGTAAGAAAAGTCATTTCCTCTGAGTGATAAACTGAAAACACCTGCAGCCTGTCTCAAGTTTTACTGGGAGAGATGCACATAAGCCTTCTTGAGTGTTTGCCAACTCAGGAGGCACCAGAAGCATCAGGATGAAAACAAGGCACAAGATTTAAAATATAAAACACAAGGTTAAAATATGTACGCATGAAATGGATCTTGCCCAGAAACTGGCAACATGGATTGCATTGTGCTATGCTGCCCTAAGTTTGAGTAGTCACTGATCAGAACACAAAGTTATTTAGTTTCCTAGTATGATTTTGATTGCTTATTTAGTAACCTATGACTATCACTAAGTGTTGAATCTTATGATTCATGATGAATGTATTTTTTTTTATGACTAGCATCATGATTCATCACTTGGATGTACCCGGAGAGCTTATGCACCAAAGACAAATTCCTTGTGTGTCCAATCACACTTGGCCAATAAAGAATTCTATGTACAGTAGTGGCCAAAATTGTGGAAATCTTTTGGGAAAAGTGTATCTTTGAGGTTTGATGGCTGATTACACCACTTTTTTTTTGAGTCGTACCATAAAATTATATATCGATGGAAAGATAATTTAATCAAGAATGGAATGCAATAAAATGTTTATGAAGGATTTGCTATTAGCAGTTATAAAGAAATGTGAAACATATAGGAAAAAATGAGATATACAAAAATTATTTCCATGTTAGTTAATACTTAGTTGGGTGACCTTTAGCTTGAATTATGGCCTTACAATGTCTTCCCATGGAGTGAACTAAACCTTTTAGTTCTGCAGCTGTTATAATGTGAAAGATGGAGTGATTTCTTCTACTAACTGGGTTTTATTGCTGATTATATTTGGCTATAACGTTTTGTAGAATATAGATAATTGAACAACTTTGTTGCATTATATTCTTGATTAAATTATCTTTCCATTGATATAGACTTTTATGCTATTATCCTCCCCCCCCCAAAAAAAAGCTGGCTCAGAGCTCTGTCTTCAGAGTAAGACATCAGTGAAGCAGATGAACAGCTGGAGCCTGTTTCCAATTTGTGCATGCACAGAGATGAAGAGAACAGCTAAAGAACAGGGGGCGACTTGGGAGTAAGGCCACAGGTGGACGATGAATGGCCCCTCCCAGAGGAAATAAAAGAGGAGTGAAAGGGGAGTGGAGTTTGCAGGAGACAATTAATTGGTCCGTGACTCTCCGAGACTCCTTGCCAGGTTTTGCAGATATCAGCCTGGTCGCACTCCAAGCCAGATAAGGTCTGTGACTGTAAATCCTCCCTTGAAAGACTTTGCTGGATGTGAATGAGCAGAATTCCCAGTAAATTAATAAAAGGGTTTTTTTGTCAGGACAAGGAGTTTGCTTCATGCTCTTGGGAAGCCTCGGTCAGAACAGGTGTTGAGATGGGACACCATATACATATATATAAATTTATATTTCTTAGCCTCCCCTTCATACATTTTTGCAGGTTTCCTCTGTCTGCCAAAGAAACCAGGATCAGATTGCCAACTGGTAGACATGAGCATTTCTCCAGAGGCTTGTATCAAACTTGGTGTCAGCATTTGTGGGTTTCAACTCAGTTTCTCCTTACCTCTGATTTCCATCAGGCATCTTTCTCTGCAAGTTCTCAGATTCTGCTGCGCCAGCGAGGAAGAGCAGCATACGTCCCCTTGG
This sequence comes from Rhabdophis nuchalis, assembly GCA_039707465.1. Lineage (NCBI taxonomy): Eukaryota > Metazoa > Chordata > Lepidosauria > Squamata > Natricidae > Rhabdophis > Rhabdophis nuchalis. Next base: position 19,518,403 of record CM077658.1, read on the forward strand.
TTCAGACAAATTATTGAATGGGCCGGGATGCACAAGGAGTGTGAGATCCTTCAGAGAGGTCACACACATTCAGAGAGGAGAGAGAAGAGTCTCTGCGGTCTTCGTCTAGTTTGTTGTAATGATTCGTTGTCCTTTGATCCAATGACCAAAAAAAAATGTCCCTGATTCTTTGATGGGTAGTTAGGAATTTCTGGAAAGGTGGAATGGGTTGAGGAATTAAGGGAGAAAGTAGGAGGATAGATCTTCCATACTACAGAAAATAGAATATTGGCCAAATGTGATAGTAACACAAGGAATTTGTTTCCAGTGCATAAGCTCTCAGGGTAGATGCAAAACAACAAAGTGAAGCCACAATGTAAAAAAAAGACGTGGAGACTCTGGAAAAAGTGCAGAGAAGAGCAATAAAGAGGATTAGAGGACTGGAGGTCAAAACATAGGAAGAACAGTTGCTGGAACTGGGTATGTCTGGTTTCATGAAAAGAAGGGCCAGGGGAGACATGATAGCAGTCTTCCAATATCTCAGGGGCTGCCACAAAGAAGAGGGAGTCAAGCTATTCTCCAAAGCACCTGAGGGCAGAACAAGAAGCAATGGGTGGAAACTAATCAAGGAGAGAAGCAACTTAAAACTAAGGAGAAATTTAATGACAGTTAGAATAATCAGTGGAACAACTTGCCTCCAAAAGTTGTGAATGCTCCAATACTGGACCATTTGCCTGAAGTAGTGTAGGGTTTCTTGCCTAAGCAGGGGGTTGGACTAGAAGACCTTCAAGGTTCCTTCCAACTCTGTTATTCTATTCTATTCTATTCCATTCTAATAATAATCATAATAATGAAACCAATAGGAGAAGGTAGTGGAACAGATGAGAAGGATAAAAACAATACAGCTGTGCTACATGGCTAAATATTTACTACATACTCCATACAAACACATACACACACACACACACACACATACACACAACATAAAAATGAGAAATATGTTTATTTCTTAAATTGTCTTTTTCAAACATCTCTGGGGGGGAAAGGCACTATAAAATATCACTTGTCTCACATTTGCTCTTTAAAATATTTTGCTTTCCTGAATTCAAGTATTGGTGGATTTTTAAAAAAAATAAAATAAAATAAAACGCTAGTTGCTTTCTTCCCACCACAATTACTGTAGCTCAATTATGTACTTCCATATGTCAGGTACACCACGGTCTAATTTAATCTTCATTACACATTGCCATATTGCAATTATATATGCTCTCCGAGTGTTAACACATATTTAAACCTGTTATTCCTTTGTCACCGATTTACAAAGAGCTACCTGAAAAGAAGAAACAGATGTCATAATTATAATCTTATTCAGTTCAACTTTTTAATACTGGGAACCTCGGAGTATAAATTATACGTGAACTTGTTGCGTGTCCTGAAATTAATGAAGCAACGCTGTCAGGCTAATACTGTAACTCATTATGGATTGTGGATGCATTTCCCCCCACCCTACCCCACCCACCCCTATTTCGGGATTGTGCGATAAAATTATATTAATACAGCTTGATAATGAGCTGAATGGATTTCTCTACACAGAGGCAGAAGGAGAATAGTTTCCCTTTGTCAGGCTGCTGGGAGGGAGCATGTAGAGGTAATTAAAAAGAATTACTCAAATCTCTCACCAACCTCATTTATATTAAATGAATTTGCCGGGTTTCAGTTCTAAAAATTGATCACTCTTCGCAAATTATAAAGCGGGTTTCCCCCCCCCCTCTATCCACCACCCCCTCCCCATGAACTACAGTGGCTGGGGTACCCATCACAATGCCTTATCTACTATCAAGGTGGTCCCCGTGGGTTCACATTAATTAAGCTTTAACAGTTTGGAAAATTGTAGCAATATTTTATGATTCATGTAATTAAACTCTAACGAAATGTCACAACTGCTAGTGATATCTTTGCTGGTAATTTATATGTGTCCTTACTTCAAAGGAACCAGAAGTAATGAAATATTCTTGAACACGCAGACAGTAACAAAAAAAAAAGGAAGAGAGGGAGGGGTGTGTAATTTCACTGGTTTCAGTGATCAAAAGCAATTTTATTACCTTTCTGTTCTTCGCTTTCTTCCTTCCTCTCGCTCCTTAATCTTGAAACAATGCCATGGGATGGTGTAAACCGAAGGCTATTTGGGACACAAAGATCTTTGGAAGGGAATATTGTGGGGATGCAAAGTGCCTTAAAAATGTTTCAGGAAATCAGATCGATTCAGACCAAGTTGATGTTGGGAATCCAAATGTGGGATCAATTTTGCTTGATCTTATTCCACAAGTTTGGGTCAAACAGACCATCTGAATAAAATAGAAACAGTTCCATAGCTTAGGCCCTAGAAAAACCTGGATTTACAAGCCATCTTGCAAGGAGAGAAAAATCAAACAATTTACAATTGCCACAAACGCCTTGAAGGACAGGTAGAGTAGAAACATAATAAGCACCAACTATTTCTTTATTTAAGCATGCAGTGGCTCAGTGGCTGAGACGTGGAGCTTGTTCATCAGAAAGATCAGCAGTTCGGCGGTTCAAATCTCTAGCGACGCGTAACAGAGTGAAGGACTAGGGGAGACATGATAACAGTCTTCCGATATCTCAGGGGTTGCCACAAAGAAGAGGGAGTCAAGCTATTCTCCAAAGCACCTGAGGGTAGGATAAAGAAGCAATGGGTGGAAACCAATCAAGGAGAGAAGTAACTTAGAACTAAGGAGAAATTTCCTGAAGTTAGAACAATTAATCAGTGGAACAGCTTGCCTCCAGAAATTGTGAATGCTCCAACACTGGAAGTTTTTAAAAAGAGATTGTATAACCATTTGTCTGAAGTGATGTAGGGTTTCCTGTCTAAGCAGGGGGTTGGACTAAAAGACCTCCAAGGTCCCTTCCAACTCTGTTATTCTGTTCTGTTCTGTTCTGTTCTGTTCTGTTCACAACCGTGTAATGGGAAGTACAAGATCTAATCCAGCATTCATGGTTGCATCACTTAAGTTTTCAGTTTTCTCTTCTTTGCAATACATTTTTTTTTTTAAATCTGTCCTGGGTCTCTTCTGTACAATTGATTATCTTATTCCATGGCTGGTTATGACAGGCTCAATATTAATCGGGAGGAGAGAGGCCCTTGCTTCCTGACAAATGATGATAAATTGATATCTTTAAGCAATAATAATAATATTAAAAAAACTCCAGACGATTTGCCCATCACTTTCAAACAGTCGCTCAAAAGTGACAAGCGAGATGCCAATAGCAAGGCCGCCTCCAACCGCCTGCGTGCCACATTTATGATTTAATTCCCTTTTGAACTTCAGTCAAAGCAAATTAATAACCCTGGTTGGTGGGGGAAGAAGAGGAAGAAGAAAAAGAATCCTTAAGTGCATTTTGTGGGGAAGCGATGAGTTTGAAGTGGAAAGGCTCAATTAAATTTTCAAATTTATAATCTCTTTTCTACTCGGAGAGTTTGCAGTTTATTCATTCTCCCAGGTATATTTCCCACTATCAAACATGACCGACTTAGCTTGTTTGGGGTGGACTTCTTTGGGTCACTTCAGTCAAGACAGGGTCCCTGTTGATAGGTAGAATATGACATTGGAGAAATGATTTGATCAGGCTACTTTTGAAAGTGTGGTTAAGTACCCAAGCCGGGCATCTGTTTGAGAAAGACAGATCATCTCTATATGTTTGCAGGGGGTTATATGTTTGTGTGTGTGTGTGTGTGTATGTGTGTGTGTGTGTGTGTGTGTCTATTACATATATAATAGATAGACGATAGATAGATAGATAGATAGATAGATAGATAGATAGATAGATAGATAGATAGAGTATAACTAGATAGACAGTCAGACAGATAGACAGCTAATAATAAAAACAGATACTGTAGATCTATAAACTAGATAGAAAAATATAGATACTGCAGGATTGATGATAGATAGATAGATAGATAGATAGATAGATAGATAGATAGATAGATAGACAGACAGACAGACAGACAGACAGACAGACAGACAGACAGACAGTAGAATTTAGATAGACGGATCTAGAAATATATCACATATAGCTGACTTTAAACAACAGAATTTAAACTCTAATTGGCACAATGTTTTCAAGAACATCTGAGCAGCTTAAATGGGATTAGAGAGACTTCTTATTTCTTCTAAACTGTGGAGTTTAAAAATCCATTTCTTTTTCATTGGTGTACTGTGTTTTGGGGAGCCTTATCACCTAGCATGAAGTGGGCAGAGGGGGAAGGTAGGTACCCTTTCAAGGCCAAACTTTCTCCCTCTTCGGGCAGGCCTTCTTTATCTGGTGGAGAAAAACAGGACCTCATCCGTGGGGAGGGAGGTCAGCCCATTCTGGATGGCAGCACCTGCATTTCAGCCTCCCAACAGAGGCACAGCAGACGGCCTCGCTTGTTTCTTCGCACCTCCGAAGAGTAAACAGTTTGGGTGCCTTTGCCGATTTGTGTCCGGGGAAAAATGGGGATCCTGATGCCCACTTATCACTCCCTTATCACTTGTTGACAGATGGGTAGCTGTGAACGCTCTGCTTTCTGTCTCTTTTATGTGTAACACAATCCTCCGGCAAACCCAATTGGAGAGAGGTATCCAGGTCACCATAATTCACCGAGCTGGGATCCCCGATGAAGCATTTTTCATGCTTCATGAAATGTTGACATAGGCCTTGAGTAAATCTGTCCGCTGGGTGCAGTTATAGGGAATTATGACAGGAGGAACGGGAGGGCCTGGCGTGAGAGAAGGCCCTTGCTGCCTCACAGCGGAATTTAGCAGCCGTTGCTTTTCAGATTTTTTTTTAAAAGAATTGTTCTTTGCAAGATCCAAGGGCTGCTTCACGCAGTAGAGTCTGTGAGGAGCATGGCATCGAAAAAACCGTTCATGAGCCAATGGGGGTCAGCCAGGAGAAGGACTGCTGGGGAGTTAGTTTCTTGAATGTGTGACGCGTCATTCGTTAAACTTGGGAGTTTCTGTGGTAATAATAATAATAATAATAATAATAATAATAATAATAATAATAATAATAATAATAATAATAATAATAATAATAATAATAATAATAATAATAATAATAATAATAATAATAATAATTATTATTATTATTATTATTATTATTATTATTATTATTATTATTATTATTATTATTATTATTATTATTATTATTATTATTATTTTAATTTATGGACCGCTCTCTCTCCCCGAAGGGACTCGAGGCGGTGCACAGGGGATTTAAAAATGCATATATAAAAACATAGACATAAATACAATTTAAAAAGAAATTAAACTTAACCCTGCGCTAAAATCCCAGATTAACTAAAATTAAATCCCTAAAAAGCCCTAATAAAACAATTCAATTACCCCAAGCCGGCCAGGCAGAAGAAATGAGTTTTTAGTTTTTGACGGAAGGAACGGAGGTCCGTGGTTGTTCTGATTTCGGGGGGGAAGGTCGTTCCAGAGGGTCGGGCCCACCACAGAGAAGGCCCTTCCCCTGGGCATCGTCTGCTGGCATAGCCTGGTGGACGGCACCCGGAGAAGTCCCTCTCTGTGGGAGCGAATCGGCCGCAGGGATGTATGGGGCAGGACGCAATCCCGCAGATAGCTAGGTTCCATGCCATGGAGCGCTTTAAAGATGATAACCAACACCTTGTAGCGCACCCGAAAGACGTCAGGCAGCCAATGCAGCTTGCGCAGGAGCGGTGTTACATGGAAAAACCTAGAGGTTCCCATAATTGCCCGCGCGGCTGCATTCTGGACAAGCTGCAGTTTTCGGGTGCACCTCAAGGGGAGCCCCATGTAGAGAGCATTACAGTAGTTCAGTCGGGATGTCACGAGGGCATGAGTGACTGTTTTGGGTGAGGTTGTTTCTTTGACACCATCAGCTTTGGAAGGGAGAGAATGTCAAAAGGTACCTGAGACACTGCTTGTATTTTCAATGTGACCTGTCATAGGAAGGGAGGGAGGGAGGGAGGGAGGGAGGGAGGGAGGGAAGGAAGGAAGGAAGGAAGGAAGGAAGGAAGGAAGGAAGGAAGGAAGGAAGGAAGGAAAGGGAATGAAGGGAGGGAGGGAGGGAGGGGGAGGAGATGAGAGGGGAAGGGGAGGGGAGGGAATTTTGGGGATGGGGGATTTTGCAGTATCCTTCCCCTGAAGTGAGGAGGGAATGGGGATTTTGCAGTATCTTTTCCCCTGCCACGCCCACCAAGCCACGGCCACAGAACCAGTAGTAAAAAAAATTAAATCCCACCTCTGGGCACAGGGATGTGAATCCAGAATTACTCTGAGTCCCCCAAAGTGAGTTTCAAATCAGGAGTATAAGGAAAAGGAGCAGATTCTGCAAAATAGAAATCATGTCGCCTTTTCAACTAGAATGACCTTCTTTTATGGACATGTGGAAACCGGGCAAAGTCCCCAAAAAATGCTTTTATAATCCAGGCGTCTGCAAATAAATCAGAGACGAGATGATTTGTCCGATGTTCCAGGAAAAAAGAAATAAATACAAGGAAATGCATACAAAATGTCTAATGAGGATCAGTCATAGGCCACTTGCTAAGACTGTTTATCATATTTTGTATAACACAGAATCCCTGGAGTTAGTGGCTTGAGAAGGGGGAGAAAAATTCATTTGAGTAGGAAGAGGAAGACAACAAAAATGTAACTAGCTGTAAACAATAGTATTTAAAATCCAGCTGATTCTATCAATATAAAAACAGAACTTAACCTCATCCTTCCATTTCGTAAACATATTAGATGCTATTTATCAGGATTTGTATGTGTGTGGCCATGCAAGGAACATGTTCGTGACTCAAACATCTAAACATCAGATTGCTCCATTAGCTTCAGGAATCCAGAAAACCAAATATTAATTTGATTTTTTTTTTAAAAAAGGTTAGCAAATGAGCCAACAATTCAACAGCGAAAGGATACCAATACGCTTAATTAAATATCAAAAATATGGGGGAGTTCTCCTTACATCATACACACAAACTTCATTGCCTCCAAATGCAGAAGAAAAGAAGAAATAATATTGTGTTCAACTGTGTCATGATTAAATGCAGGTGGTCCTCAGTTTATGACAGTTCATTTAGTGTCCGTTTGAAATTACAATGGCATGGGAAAAAAGTGACATGATTCCTGCAGCATCCCTACAGTCACATGATCAAAATTCAGATGCTTGGCAACTGTTTCACATTTATGACGGTTGTGTTGTCCTAGTCCCCTTTTGCGACCTTTGGCCAAGCAAAGTCAATGGGAGAAGCCAGATTCACTGAACAGCTGTGTGACTAATTTAACCACTCTGTGATTCATATAACAACAAAGGAAGTAAAATGAGGCCAAATGCACTTAACACATGTCTCATTTAGCAACAGAAAAGGCCAGCGCAATTGGGACTGTAACTTGAGAACTGTTCTGACCAAGGCTCCTCAAGAGCATGAAGCAAACTCCTCATCCAGACAAAAACCCCTTTTGTTAATTTATTGTGAATTCTGCTCATTCACATCCAGCAAAGTCTTTCAAGGGAGGATTTACAGTCACAGACCTTATCTGGCTGGGAAAGCTGCCAGGCCAATATCTTCAAAACTTGGCAAGGCGTCTCGGAGAGTCACGAACCAATTAAGTTAACAAATTGTCTCCTGCAAACTCCACTCCCCTTTCGCTCCTCTTTTATTTCCTCGGGGAGGGTCCATTCATTGTCCACCTGTGGCCTTACTCCCAAGTCAACCCCTGTTCTTTAGCTGTTCCCTTCGTCTGGCAACTCTGCACATGCGCACACTGGGAACAGGCTCCAGCTGTTCGTCTGCCTCACTGACGTCTGACTCTGAAGGCAGCTGAGAACTGGCATAAGGCTCTGGCCCCATCTCTGCCTCCGACACAGATCCCTCATCAGAGCCTTCCCCAGACTCCAGGACTGGCCCATGTTCCTCCCCAACCTCCTCGCTATCTAAATCTGCTTCCACATCCATTGGCCACTGGCGGGCCACAACAAGAACTAGCTGCAAATGATAGATCAGATGAACTCACAGATTAAGATAAAATGGGGAAATGTTTCTCAGATTAGTATCCCTGCAAGGTTTCGGTAATCTTTAAATGCTATGTGTTCCTTCATTATTATTATTATTATTTTGAGGTGTTGGGAAATGATGGAAACTGAAGATAATTTTCACAGCTCAGGGGGAATCTGACAACCCTAGCATAGGGTCAAGGAGTGTTAAGTTTTCTGAACGACCATCTTTAAAGCGCTCCATGGCTCGGGGCCTAGTTATATGCGAGACCGTCTCCTGCCCCATACATCCCTTAGACCGATCCGCTCCCACAGAGAGGGCCTTCTCAGGGTGCCGTCGGCCGGACAATACCGACTGGCGACACCCAGGGGGAGAGCCTTCTCTGTGGTGGGCCCAGCCCTGTGGAACGACCTACCCCCTGAACTCCGGACCATCACCGACCTCCGCCTCTTCCGCAAATGTCTAAAGACATACTTTTTCCATCAAGCCGGCCTAGCCTAACCTCCCATGGGGACTTTTAGAAAAGTTTTAAATTGGGTTTTTAACAATTGGTTTTTAGCATAGGATCGGGATCATTTAATATATATTTTAAATTATTTATCTATTTTCTATTTTGTATGTTTTTAAATCTCCTGTGCGCCGCCCTGGGTCCTCTACGGAGAAGGGCGGGATATAAATGTAATAAAATGAAAATGAAAAAAATGAATGTTGAGAAGATCAATTTATTTGTGAGAAAGTCCACACTATGGAGCGGGGGGAAACCAAAACAGAGACTCCTGGAGCGACCACATACACACCCACACCGACACACAAAGATCCAGAGACGAGATGAAGGAACGGGCAGACAGAATGGGTTTGTGGGAAGAATAACAGAAGAACGATGGGGGAGAGAAGAGCTCTCTGAAAGACACATTGTGTTACGGGCATTAGGCATCAGATCTACCAGCGTTATGATAATCGTGTTGATTTTGGCGACACCAACGAGCCTCGGGCGTCTCTGATCCCAAGCCAAAATACCTCACCGTTTTAGAGAAGGAAGATTCCCCGTGCGTACGTCCAATACGAAAGTTGGACTGCAGAATAAAACCCAGCAGGATAAGGCTGGGGTGATAAAAATCAGAAATATTCAATAACAAAATAAAACCAGAACGCTGAGAGGATTGGAATAGATTTCAACCTTAACGCAGCACGAGGCGATCCTTCCGCTGTTTATTTTGCATAATAACTCTTCAGCCACATATGTTCTTAATAATCCGTCAGGAGAATTAACATAATATTGTAATTTCAGCCCTCAATATTTGAGGAGGGGGGGGGGGGCTGTCCGTGAGTTGCTTGAAAAAAAACCAAAAGATCTAATTGGATGACAACTGGTTCTTAGCACCCCTGATTAGCGTTTCCTTCTCTATTTATTTAAAAGTAGGTTGCGGCATCTTACAGCGCTCCATTAATCATTTATTAATTATGCTTGACGCCTCCGATTATTATTATTATTATTATTTAAATGAAGGATTCACTTGTTTGATTTTTTAAAAAGGCCCCTAAATGTGGCGTTGCCTTCCTCATATAATGTACCGAATTGAAATAAGCATCAGTAATCACTGTCAACGCTTTCTTGTAAGTAAGAATTGAATCATTTATCTGTCTGCATGTATAAATTATCATCATTTCTCATTCAAGATAGAGGCTTAATGGCAATTTAAGATGCACAAACAAAGCTAGTTTGTAGGAAATATTAATTTCGCTTAGGCCCTTCCTTCAGAGATGTGTGGAGGGCTTGTGCATTTCCGGAAGGCAAATCATAATAGGTTAGCCACACACAGGACTAGGGACTTGAGATTCAAAAGAATAAGGGTCGTTGCCTCATAAGCACATCCTGGAATTTGAAAGAGCACAAAACACCATTGGTTTGTTCCAGGGGTGGGTTCCGGCAGGCACTACTGCCAGCACCTATGGCACTGCCTGTTCGGGGAGTGTGGCAGGTCTGGGTCACTGCTGGTTCCAATGACCCAGGCCGCTAAACCACTACCAGTTCAGCCGAACCAGTAGGAACCCACCATTGGTTTGTTCTTGTATCTGCAAAATGTAACTTCAAATGTTCAAAAGGGGGGGGCAGAGGGGAGGAGGCAACCACTACTGAAATTCATTGGATATATAGATAGATGAGTGGATGATGGAGGGAGGGAGGGAGGGAGAGAGAGAGAGAGAGAGAGATGGTAGGTGGGTGGGTGGGTGGATAGACTGACAGACAGACAGACAGACAGACAGATAGATGATAGCCAGATGCTCGAGAAAGAGAGGGAAGAGAAGAGAGAGAAAAAGAAAAGAAAAGAAAACCCACTTCCAATGGTCTCCCTCCTGGCCTTGAAAAGCTAATATAAAACCTGCAACATGCAATGTCCATTTCGAAGCCCTTTTAAGCAAGCTCTTTGGAAGCAGAGTTAAAATCTTCAGATAATTCTGTTGGGCTGGAAAAAAAAGAAGTTAATGGTGAGAAAGCTGTTTCTTTTTGAGTTGGGGCGGGGAATGTCTGCGGACTCCTGTGGCTATTGATTCCGAAACAATCTTGCCCGTGATAAATGGGAGTACATTTAGCAGAAGATTCAGTCACGAGAGCTCACAGATCAATCAGCTTGTCAACAGGAAGGCTAAATCCAATTTTTTATTTGTACTAAACTCTGATTTCGTGGCCGGCTCTCATCTCCCTCAGAAAGTAGCCTGCGCCTGGGATGACAACAGTAACAACAGAAAATAGATAATCTTTCAAAAGCATATTAGAAGTGGAAGGTTTGGGATTGTGTGGGGAGGGGGAGGGGGGGAGAGGGTGAACCTCAGCTCAACAAAAGCTGATTATTTGGTTTATGGAATGAGAGGAAGGCGGGGAAGAGAGGCTGCTATTTAAATGACAAACATTTCAGGCCTGAGCTGTGTTGGTGGTTTGCTTTGCTTTGCTTTGCTCTGCTCTGCTCTGCTTTGCTTTGACTCCAAGAGTTTACTAAAGATTGGGGAAGAGATTCTAGAATTATTGGTCATATTTGTCTCTGGGATTTGATGTACAGAATTAACACAGTGGTGCTTCTGATATGAAAACCTGCAATCTTCCTTCTTTCTTTCTTTCCTTCCTTCCTTCCTTCCGTCCTCCCTTCCTTCCTCCAGCCTGCCTGCCTTTCTGTCTTCCCTCCCTCCCTTCCTTCTTTCCTTCCTTCCTTCCTTCGTTCCTCTAATTGCTCTAGCAGGCCATCCATCCAAGCATGAATAAGCAATGAAGGGTTGCAATCAATGTGTCCAAAGGTGAGGACACAGATGTACAATATCTAAAAGGTCAACCGATCTACAGTTTGGGGAAACGGCCATTTCATCAGTAGTGGTACCCTGATCTATTTTCAGGCTTAAGCCGAAGAGTAACACAGTGGCATTTACTCTCCCTTATATATGCGAATGCTTTAACCTATTACAGTTCTTTTCGGCATTTAAATATGCTTAAAATATGCTTAAAGTAGATGGCAGCACTCCTCTATTCTTGCCTCTGCTAAGAACTCATTCCAGTCCTGTTTGCTGCACGAGTCAAAAAGAGGGCTGTGAAAATATCTACAGACCCCTCACATCCTTGACATAAATTGTTTCAACTCCTTCCCTCAAAACGACGCTATAGGGCACTGCACACCAGAACCACTAGACACAAGGACAGTTTTTCCCCCGAATGCCATCACTCTGCTAAACAATTAATTCCCACAACAGTCAATAATTTACCAAGACTGTATTACTGTTCTTCTTCTCTTCCTTCCTAGTACCTATCTCTTCCCACTTATGGCTATATCCATGTCGCTTGTATCTTTACAACTTATATTGTTTTTATCGTTTCCTAGTATGATTTGATTGCTTCTTAGTACCCTATGACTATCAGTAAGTGTTGTATCTTATGATTCCGATTGCACATATTTGATCTTTTCTTTATGTACATTGAGAGCATTTGCACCAAAGACAAATTCCTTGTGTGTCCAAGCACACTTGGCCAATAAAGAATATTCTATTCTATTTTATATTTGGATGGGAGACAATCGAAGAGACCCAGAGACATAGGTGAGGTAGAAATTTGGAAAAGTCTCAGAAAAAGACAATAGCAAACTATTTCAGCCAACAAGCCAACAACTGGATGGAGTCAGCAGGTCCCAAATTCAAATGAAAGGAGATTTTAAACACACGGTACACATACTGAAATCGTGGCCATGTTAACTATCATTCCTGGGCTATCTATTGGATGCCAGCCAGCCAAAACACAATAAGACATCAAGACAACATTCCTTGGAGGCTGCGTAGGAGCTATTTCTTCTCTACCTTCTTCCTACTTCTGTCTTGTATGAGCGCTTTATCCATGTTAAATTCATACATATGTATATTAAAATTCCTCTGTTCTGCCTAAAATCAAGGGCTTGGATATGGAAAGCCTCTTAAAAGCCACCTATTGAATTACCCGTTGGATTTATTAAATTATAACTATATTTTTTTCTGATTCTTTTCAAAGGGCACATCTGGCATCTTTTAACGGCAGTATATTGAATCCCTCTGCTCTTCGCAAACTTTGTCTACTGTAAACCAACTTGAACAAGTTTAGGAAATGTTCTGTTTTCATTGAAACCAGAAACCCTCACAGGACACTTTTGTGAAGAAATTGTTATTTCAAATGCTGTATGATAGCAGAAATGATTGCTCTCGGATTCGGATCCCATCTGGTTTCTTTGAAGCTCCATTCAAGAGTCTGTGCAGGCATGGTTTAGTCCTAACGTTCACATCAGATGACGACTTTTGCATGTGTCTAGGTAGGCCATTGCAAAAATATAATCTTTTTCTTCTATCTTCTTCTATGTATCTTCATCTATCTATCTATGTATCTTCATCTGTCTGTCTGTCTGTCTGTCTGTCTGTCTGTCTGTCTGTCTGTCTGTCTGTCTGTCTGTCTGTCTGTATGTATGTATGTATGTATGTATGCATGCATGTTCCAGCATAACTCTGGAATGCCTCAAGCAATTTCAACCAAACTTGGTACACAGATGACTTACACTCTGGAAACAAATCTTGGGGTGGGTGAAGTAAGACACCTCTAGGGTGTGTGTATCTTATGTTTGTTCCAGCATAACTCTGGAACGCCTGGCCCGTTAAAGAGAGCAAGTGCGGTGTCCTAGAGCAGCAATTGTTTGTGATGTCAGTTCCTTCGCAGCTCCCTCTGGAAAGCCAGCCGTGACATCCTCCAGTGGACCAATGGGGAAGCCCCTGGTGGATTTGGGGCAAAGTAAGTGCCAGGATCAACGCTGCGTTATCAGCTAGTTTAGAAATAAAAGCTTCCCTCTCATCACAACTTCTTCAATGTCCCAGAGGTGCGTTTTCAAGAGACAAATGGACTTTCTTTGTTTTTGCTTGAAGACATTTCGCTTCTCATCCAAGAAGCTTCTTTTGTTCTGACCAAATGGTGGAGAATGGAAGGATTTATATCCCTTGAAGACCTCTGGTCGTTGTTGCTCTTTCTGAGAGCCGCTGAGGCCACTTAGAGGTTTATCGGTGCCCTCAGGGTCCGCTGAATAGTGCCAATGGGTGTGGAAACTTCTCGGAATGCCTGAAACATCTTCAGGGTTATCTTCCCCACCCCCCACCCCCGACCATTTCAAGGAATGAGCTGAAATACTTGAAAATATAATAACTGAGCTAGCCCACTCATTAAACCTACCCATAGAATGTCCATTCTGTTTAGCATTCCAGTTAATGTTCACACACACACACACACACACACACACACACACACACACACAAACAAACAAAGATTGTGCAATCAACAGCTACTTAGCTCTATCTAAAATCCGGTTGTTTGGGAACAGAACGTTGTTTATATACATGCTTTAAAAGGCATGAACATAGGCCTAATGAGAAGACAAAGTTGGAAGCCCATTGCTTTAATTTAAATCTTATTCCATTCCAAACGGCTAACCGTAACATTTTTTGTTGTTTTGGTTTTTTGCAGATTTTGAGTAGTTTGGAGAACCTGCAAATGGCGCCTCTGGCTGACCCCAGAGTGGGGTGAGAATAGAGATTTTGCAGTATCCTTCCCCTGCCATGCCCACCAAGCTACGCACACAGAACCGGTAGGGGGGAAAAATGAATTTCGCCACTGTCACCATAATTCAGAAAAGAGGCTGAAATCCTAGAAAGAGAGGAGAGAAAAAAGCCACAGAGATGATCAGTGGTCTGGAGGCTAAATCATACGATTAAATCATGTTGTAGGATCCAATCTGAGTCAGCCTTCAGGACCAGAGCTTTTGGACTCATGCTGGAGCCCATCTTCATGCCACTTCTCTACGAGAGGAAAGTTCTCTGAGGATGGACTCCAGGACAAGTTCAAAAGCTCGGTAGACTAAACCTTTGGACCCAGTGACTCACCCAGATTGGATGCTGCAACATTATCCTTGGGACACATATATTCGCCTTCATTCGGGAAGGTTAGGCTAAGAAAGAAAAGGCTTAGGGGAGATCTTCCAGTATTGAGGGTTTATAACAGGGAAGAGGAGGTCAATTTGTTCTCCATAGCACCTAAGGGCAAGACAAGAAGCAATGGGTGGAAGCCAGGGGTGAAATCCACTTACTTTTGCTACCGGTTCAGTAATGTAAGCGCACACAATCCTGCTTTCTAGCTAATATAAACAGCACGTCACAGCTGATCGTCGGAAAAACTAGTTCGCCCTAACAGGTAGCATTTTTTTAACCACCGGTTCAGGCGAACCGATCCGAACTGGTTGTCAGGGTTCCAAATAGCATCCAAAAGTGAATCAGAGTCCAAGGCAAAGTACTCAAAGTTCCAATTTATGAAGAGAGCCATGTTGGCACATCTGGGGGAACCCGAATTTGAAAGCTTCCCGGTATTCCACGCCCAGTTGAAAGTTCAAGATCCTGCCCTCACGCCCACATGTCCATGGCTACATCGCATTTCACTCCTACACACTCCCCCCTCCCATTTTCCCACAATAGAAAATGCTTATTGGAATAATCGAAAGTGTGGCAGCCAAAGATCCAAAAGAAAAGATGGCTACAGGCCTGACACCGGTAGCATTTCACCCCTGGTAGAAGCTGATCATTTATTTATTTTATTTTATTTACATTTATATCCCGCCCTTCTCCGCAGAGGACCCAGGGCGGCGCACAGGAAATTTAAAAAACATACAAAATACAAAGATAAATACATAATTTAAAATATAAATTAAACCGTCTTATCCTATGCTAAAAACCCAATTTTAAAATACCCAATTTAAAACTATCTAAAAGTCCCCATGGGAGGTTAGGCTAGGCCGGCTTGTTGGAATAGGTATGTCTTTAGACATTGGCGGAAGAGGCGGAGGTCGGTGATGGTGCGTAATTCGGGGGGTAGGTCGTTCCAAAGGGCTGGGCCCGCCACAGAGAAGGCTCTCCCCCTGGGTGTCGCCAGTCGGCATTGTCCGGCCGACGGCACCCTGAGAAGGCCCTCTCTGTGGGAGCGTATCGGTCTAAGGGATGTATGGGGCAGGAGGCGGTCTCGCAAATAACTCATCATGAGATCCAACCATAAAATAAGAAGGGATTTCCTGACAGGGAGAACAATTAATCAGTGGAATAGCTTGCTTTTTGGAGTTCTGGGTGATTCATTCCTGGAGGTTTTCAAGAAAAGATTGCATAACCATTTGTCCTGGGTGGTACAAGGATTGCTGCCCTGGACAGGGGGTTGGACTAGAAGACCACCCAAGGTCCCTTCCAGCCTTAGAAGTCTACAATTCTATACATTATTAAAACTGCAGGCCTGTACTTTACAGTGCCTGACTACGTTATAATTTCTCTTCCTCCGAGCGTCTCCTTAAAATGCCTATTTAACCAATTTCTCCCCATAGTTTTTGCACCTCTGAAGCCTTGGCTGCATCGCTCTCCCGAAATATTAACCTTCGCTTATTTATCAAGACATTTGCAAAACAGACAAGCAATAAAAACGTAGCTATGTGGGCACTCAATTACTGCCGGAATGAGGAATATCACAAAAATTATTCAGTGTCAGAAATCTCATTCTGTATATTTCTATATATTTGGGGGGCTTATATTTTTTCCCCTTGCGGTATGAGTGAATTAATATGTTTGGAGTACCCTTGAGCCATAGTGGAAAAATGGACCTTATTTAGCACCTCTGCTCAATTCCATTAGAAAAATTTGCTTCAAAGGCAGCCCATTGATGAATGAAATGTCTTATGCTAATGTAAGAATAATCAATTTAGAATGCTTATGACAATTAAGAAAGCTGGAGATAAGCTTCAGAAGAACTATGCTTTGTCAGCCTTGATTTGGATTAAACTTGCACTAATGGGATCATTTTTCTTCCAAAAGGTATTCTTTTGGGGGAGGGGGCAGCATATCAATTAATATGAATTATGCATGTATAGAAGGGAGTAATATCATTAATTAGACAAATTAATTTTATGATGCCGCGAATAGACTAACACTAGATTAGGGGAGATATCCTTTCCACGCTTCACACGTGTTTGAAATAAATGAATAGTTTTACATTTGCATAGTTATTACAGGTTCAATCAGTGTTAATCTGTCATGCGGCAGTCAGCAGGCGGCTTTAACTTGGTCACACAACATGTGCAATTCACACTTCTGGAGGATGACATACGCATTGTCATAAATACATTTTAGAGTTGTGTAGGCTCCACATGGAATGCCAGGGGGATTCTTCCAGGAGGAGGAAGAGGAGGAGGAGGGGAGATGAAGTCAGGAGGAGAAGGAGAAGGAAGAGAGATGGAGTCAAGGAGAGAGGAGGAGGAGGAGGAGGAGAAAGGGTTGATGGAGTCAGGGAGAGAGGAGGAGAAGGAAGAGAGATGGAGTCAAGGAGAGAGGAGAAGGAGAAGGAAGGGTTGATGGAGTCAGAGAGAGAGGAGGAGAAGGAGAAAGAAGAGAAATGGAGAGGAGGAAGAGGAGAATGAAGGGTTGATGGAATCACAGAGAGAGGAGGAGAAAACAACAGCATGTATTTACTTATTCAGATGATGAAACATGGAGATGATACAGCTTTATTTCTGAACTGTGCTGCAGCCTCCTATATATTTCTGATAAGGCCCACAGCAAACGTCTGGTAGAAGGTCTTCTGCAAAATATAGTGGTCATAGTAGGTTGTACTCTGTGAAGAGTACAACTACAGAGTTGTATTCTACAGAGAGGAAGGGGGTCCAGCTATTTTCCAAAGCACCCGAAGGCCAGACAAGGAATAATGGATGGAAACTGATCAAGGAGAGATTCATCCTAGGAAACAAGGAGGAACATTCTGACAGTAAGAACAATCAACCAACGGAGCAAGAATTGCCTTCGGAAGTTGTGGGGGCTTCATCACTGGAGGCTTTCAAGAAGAGGCTGGACTGCCATTGGTCAGAAATGGTGTAGGGCCTCCTGCTTGGGTGTGTGTGGACTAGATGACCTATAAGGTCCCTTCAAACTCTGTTAATCTGTTATCTGTTAAGATATGACTAGCTCTTTGCGGCTGATCTGGATTTTTGCATAACCTTGGGAGTATATTTGCTTCCTTGAGCTTCATGATTTCATTGTATAGGTAATAGTAACCTTCTGATGAGGCAGTTAGAAGCTTCTCCAGGATACACCTGCTGTATTAATAAGGGGAGGGAGCAATTTCAGCCCCTGACCCTTTTCTTCTGACCCGCAGTGCCTTCTCTAGGATAGTCTGCTACTAATCCAGCTGATATCTATACATAAAACATGAAGAGTAGCAACCTGTCTTTTAATACAGCAACACAATCTCCTAGGTTGGCTTCATGTGTCCCTATGCATTTCCCCCATTATGTAATCGACTGCATCACTTTTAGATAACTAAAACTGGTGGTTATTGTTGAAAGTTCTGGAAGCTTAAAGGCTGGAGCATTTCCATCTTTAAATGATGCTTTTAGCGAGAGGAACTGAGCTAAGAGTGATGGTCAAAAGTCCTGTCAATCATTTTGCGAGGCTGCCACATGTTATAATAATGGACCATAATAATGGACCAACTTACCTATTGATCTGAGTTGACTCTTCCAGTCATCGGTCTCCGAAGCAAGTGGCCTTGTTAAAGCTGTGGATGACAACTTGAGTGTAGAGCAATGCAACCTTTTGCATTGGTTGGAAGTCCTGAAGGAATTGTGTGCTCTCTCGTGTCTCTGTTTTTGTCTGTATGTATGTATAAAGGGACGTGGTGGCTCAGTGGCTAAGATGCTGAGCTTGTTGATCAGAACGATTGACAGTTTGGAGGTACGAATCCCTAGTGTTGTGTAACGGAGTGAGCTCCCATTACTTGTCCCAGCTTCTGCCAACCTAGCAGTTCAAAAGCATGTAAAAAAATGCAAGTAGAAAAATAGGGTCCACCTTTGGTGGGAAGAGAACAGCGTTCCATACACCTTTGACATTTAGTCATACTGGCCACATGACCACAGAGACGTCTTTGGACAGGGCTGGCTCTTCAGCTTTGAAATGCAGATGAGCATCGCCCCCTAGAGTCGGGAATGACCAGGCGAATCTTCACCTTTACCTATTTCTCCAATAGTAAATGGCGACAGTAATAACATTATTACTGCTGTTATTATCATTCCTCTTTTCTTCTCATCATCACCATCTCATCCACTTGCTTCTAGTGGCTGGGATATTTAATGCATAACAGAGCGTTTGTAGATACCATCAACCTATGTTGGTTTATACAAATTTAATAAACAGTAACAGTAGAGTCTGGAAAATAATTTTGAGAGATTATAAAATGCCTCCAATTAAGAGGAAAATTTCAGAAGTTCCTATATTAAAATCCTGCCTGAATCCAAAACCAAATGACCAAAGATATCCTGTTTCCCCGCCACACTCAACTTCATGGGAGGAACAGTTTAGACTAAGGAATTATCGTGGTTTAATCATTGTTATAATTTTATATATTATAATAAAGAATGCAGTGTGTATAATGTGTGTGTGTAAAAAAAGAGAGAGAAGAGAGAGTGTGAAGAGAGAGAGAGAGAGAGAGAAACTGATTAAAGAAAAAAAGAAGTTACTGTAGTGTTTGCAGAAAGCATAATGTTTATTTTCTCTAATTGGACGTGAGAGAGCTGTGTTCTATTTTTTTTTAAAAAGGGAGAAGACAAAGTAAATAAGTCATAAGTTTCTTCCAAGGAATTAACAATGTTCCTCATATGTGAATGGGGGGGGGGGGGAGAGAGTGGACAAGTATGAACAGATGTTGAAAAAATGAGGATATGTACTATATCTAGAGCATGTTATACAAGTCCATAGGGCATGGGGCAGCTGTGTAACGCCCTTTCAAATATTGACCGAGGATAGCATCCGTTCTCTAATATTTCTGCCAAGCTTTTACTGAAGGAGCAACCTTTGCTCAAAGTTCTTCTCTCCGTCAGAGTCAAAACTCACAGTCAGGGCCATTGAAAGGGTCTTGTTTACCCAAGGACATCCACGTGGTTGGGTGGGATCCAGATTTTACTCACCAAAAGGAGCCAGCTCCAGTTTTCGTGAAGAACAGAAGAGCTGAAACCTAGATTGTCCCCCAGGAAATTACAGCAAAGGAATTATATGACTGAGTACCTTGAGTACCTTGAGTTACCCTTATTAGGTCTGTTGCATTCTTTTTGTTTAAGTAACGTCAGGAATGTCAATCATCAGGAATATGAAACATGTGATCGATCAAATAGAGATCAGTAGGATTTACCGTATTTTTCAGATTATAAGATGCACTTCCCCCCCCCCAAAAGGTGAAAAATTGAGTATGTCTTATACACCAAATGTAGCCCCTCGCACCAGATGGCCCCTATCCTTCGGCCATCCCATGGCATGTTTTAGACCTGTTCCAGGTTGCAGGGATTGCCACAGACTCTCTCCCCACACACCCCACTTCACGCCTTGCGTTTTTGGCCTCTGCACCAGAGGTAGATTCCTATGAATGCTGGTAGGCAGAGGCAAAAAAATTTTTTTCTCATTTTCCTCCCCAAAAACTAATGTGCATCTTATACTCCAAAAATACGGTACATTGCATCTTCATGATGTTAGAGTATCTATTCTAGATTCAACCCGACAGCCTAATTCTTTCTTCAAATTCAACTTTATTCAGGGTGAGATGGAGAAGATTTTATCCGATTTCTGTCTGGAGAACAAATCTGTGACATAGTGTTTCACCCCAATTCGTCTAGAGTGAGATATTTTGAACTTAGATGGATACATGAATCCATTTGGTTTTTGAAGACTGGGAAGGAAAGTTGGTTTTATTGGAGACCAAAAAAAAAACCCTCCATGATTGAATATGATGTTATCAAATATCGATCAAAATATATTGGCTGCCATCCCAAGGCTGTTTTTTCAAAAGGAAACTGGGCTTACTTTGTTTTTCCATGAAGAGATTTCGCTTCTAATCCAAGAAGCTTCTTCAGTTCTGACTGAATGGTGGAGAAAGGAAGGATTTATATTGATATTCTCCACCATTCAGTCAGAACTGAAGAAGCTTCTTGGGTAAGAAGTGAAATCTCTTCATGGAAAAACAAAGAAAATCCAGCTGCCTTTCGAAAAAGCACCATATTTGAGACAAATGTGGCCTGGATAACTGAGAATCTCCATAGACATATTGGCTGGTGGCATCATGGATCTTTGGTTTTTTTGTCTTTAAAATACTCACAACAGATCCCATATCTATTTCATGGCTGCTCCTCTTTTTTACGTCATGTGAAGATATTGGAAGATGAATAGCAGTGCTTCATAAATTAAATATCTATAATCGTCGTGCTAAGATTTCACATCAAGCATTCATTGAATGCACCGCTTCGTGAATTTCAGCATGAAAATACACGTAATAGCAAATATGCATTGCAGATTTACTGCATGTAACAAAAGAGCCGTGTAAACAATAATTAAGGTATTTCCCAGGTTCCCGGGTAGATTAGAGAATCCTTCGGTTATCCTTAATGATGTATCTGGCAATTTTGCTGGAGTGCTTTTAAATCTAATGGGTCAGACTACAGCAAAATAGGATAATGGCTTTAAGTGATGGATAGGTAGGTATCTCACTAAGTTATTGGAGGAAGACTCTGCAATGGCCAAAGCACAACACAACACAAATATACAATATCCGACACAATGCAAATACTGTCCATTCATCGCTGTTGTCCTGAACCAAAACCCTGACGGCAGAGTGTGTGATACAAAATCTCTCCCAAAATAAGACGAAGGATTCACCCAGGACTCCTTTCATCCCGCTAAACCTATTGGAAAACGTATGAAATAAACGTTCATATTTTGTATAATTAGTGGAATTGTCAGCGAAAGAGAAAGAGGGCGAGAAATGCATTATACAAGGTAATTCAGGCTCATGACTTATGCCGTGGAATAAAAATGAACCGGTCCCATTTGTAAATTAGTGACAATGTGGATAACACGGAATAAATGTAGAGGCCATTTTTGTTATGTGGTCTACATAAATGCTAGGCTAGTTTGTTCATCCTTGGGAAGATGTTTTTAGGAATGATGACCTGAGAATAGAATAGAATAGAATAGAATAATTCTTTGTTGGCCAAGTGTGATTGGATACACAACGAATTTGTCTTTGGTGCAGATGCACTAAAATGAAGACCCAGATTGTTGGGGCAATGTGCTGACTCTGTAAGCTGCTTAGAGAGGGCTGTAAAGAACTGTGAAGCAGTATATAAGTCTAAGGGCTGTTGTTAGTCCTTCCTTCCTTCCTTCTTTCTATCCTTCCTTCTTTCTTTCCATCCTTCCTTCCTTCCTTCTTTCCATCCTTCCTTGTTGGTGCAGTGGTAGGAATGTCATATTGCAGGCTAGCTCAACCCACTGCCAGGACTTTGATTCTGACTGGCTCAAGGTTGACTCAGCCTTCCATCCTTCCGAGGTCAGTAAAATGAGGACCCAGATTGTTTGGAGGCAATATGCTGACTCTGTAAACTGCTTAGAGAGGGCTGTAAAGCACAGGGAAGCATTATATAAGTCGTTTTGCTAGATATGCACCATATAAATGAAAGGGGTCTTATATAAAATACCCTTATATAAAATGTGCAAACTGCCCATCATTTAAACTCCATTTCCAAAGGGAAATTTTCAACTTCCAGATCCAAATAGCGCCTGGGTTTTGTTATCATTGTCAATAATTCCATTTGGCACAGGAAGGGAGCTAATTCTGCTCATGTACTAATGATTAATCAGACAAGCCTATTTACTAATGTATCAGAATGTGTTAGAAACATAAGCTAATGGGGGACAGATCATCAATTCAGGTATAAATGAACTATGAGGATATTGGATATCTATCGATTCATGTCAGAGAATGAAGAGGAAAATGTAATCAGCTTGTAAAAATCATTAGACTAAATGAAAATAGAATTTCAAATCCCACCCTTAATACATAATTTTTATTGACTTTTCTGCAGGCCTAAATCGGCCAGACAGTTAAAAAGAGTTAAAATCAAAATATAGCAATATTTTGCTGGTTGTGTGTATGTACCATATTTTTCGGAGTATAAGACGCATTGGAGTATAAGACGCACCAAGATTTTGAAGAGGCAAATTTTTTTTAAAAAAGGTTTTGCACTCTGCAGACCTCCCAAAAATGGCCCAAAAACGACTCCCCAAAAAAGAGTGCAGAGAAGAACAACAACGATGATTACAGGGCTGGAACATACAAAGCATACAAAGAATGGTTGCAGGAATTGGGTATGTCTGATTTAAAGAAAAGGACTAGGGCAGACACGATAGCAGTCTTTTCAATATTTGAAGGTCTCCTGCAAAAATGTGGGGGTCAACCTATTCTCCAATGGACCAAAAGGCAAGACAAGGAGCGATGGATGGAAATTAACCAAGGAAAGAAGCAACCTAGAACTAAGAAGAGATTTCCTAACGGTGAGAACCCTCAACCAATGGAACAGAAGTTGCCTTCAGAAGTTGTGGGTGCTTCATCACTGGAGGCTTTTAAGAAGAAACAGGACAACCATTTATCTGTATAGGGTCTTCTGCTTGAGCAGGGGGTTCGAGTAGAACACACACACACACACACACACACACACACACACACACCAGAATTTGACAAGCTAATTCTCCACTCTCATCAGTAAAGGCTCTTCATCCTGAATTCTTAATGTTGTTTCTTAGTTTGCTGCTCAATACCATCCAGTCTATAACTCTGTGCCTCGCCTTTATGTGATGCTTAGATATGAGATTGATCTCTCAGGACACCCCGCCGTTCTGAAAGTAGGATTATTGGATTTTGTGGCTTTCTCAGATGTCAAAGATCTTTAAACAGTGTCTCGCAAAGTTGCAGCATCTCGCCAGTCTGCGAGCAGCTTATGAGAAGGGGAAGAAAACAGACTCCATGCTAATTAAAAGGAAGAGGGCGGGGAGGGCAACCTGCTTCCCACACCATTAAATTCAACAAGATGAAAGCATTTGATGTGTGCCTTTCATTTAAATATACAGTATATATTTCACTGTATGTATATATATATACATACATTTATACATACATACATACATACATACATACATACATACATACATACATATATACACACACACACACAGGTATGTGTGTTTGTGTGTATATATACACACACACATGGTGGCTCAGTGGCTGAAACACTGAGCTTGTCGATCGGAAAGATCAGCGGTTCGAATCCCTAGCACTGCGTAATGGAGTGCGCTCCCGTTAATTGTCCCAGCTTTTGCCAACCTAGCAGTTC
This sequence comes from Rhabdophis nuchalis, assembly GCA_039707465.1. Taxonomy (NCBI): domain Eukaryota; kingdom Metazoa; phylum Chordata; class Lepidosauria; order Squamata; family Natricidae; genus Rhabdophis; species Rhabdophis nuchalis. The sequence continues at coordinate 19,542,193 of CM077658.1, forward strand.
GAAAGCACGTAAAAATGTAAGTAGAAGAATAGGAACCAGCTTTGGTGGGAAGGTAACAGAGTTCTGTGCACTTTCAGCGTTTAGTCATGCCAGCCACATGACCACGGAGACATCTTCAGACAGCGCTGGCTCTTTGGCTTTGAAACGGAGATTAGCACTGGCCCCTAGAGTCGGGAATGGCTAGCTCATATCTGCGTGGGGAACCTTTACATTGATAGATAGATAGATAGATAGATAGATAGATAGATAGATAGATAGATAGATAGATAGATAGATAGATAGATAGATAGATAGATGATAGACAGATTAAGAGACAGAGAGACAGAAGCAGAGAGAGAGAGTCAGAGAGTCAGAGACAGAGAGAGGGACAGAGAGAGGGACAGAGAGAAAGAGAGTCAGAGAGAAAGAGAGTCAGAGAGAAAGAGAATAGTGGTGGGGGAGAGTCATATGCTTCTAACCCTGTTGGTTTTTCCTAACAATTTGAGAATTTAGAAGAACAAAAGTACATTCTGGATTCCTTACTGCCTGAAGAATCATTTTGCTCACATTTTCATATGCATTTCCCTCCAGCTTTCTCCCCTCCCCTCACCCCAGCCATTCTCAATCAATTTGATAGTAGGGAGGGAATTGCTCTGGAGGGGATTTTCTTTTTTCTTTCAAATGAGAAGAAAATGCAAATGGCATTCTCATAGGTGAGAAACCTACAAGCTCAGCATAGCTAAGGGGAGTTTGCTTAATTGCTGTATGTTTCATTTTACAAATATCTCATCTACAGCATCTCTGGCTTCTTATAGAAGAGTGTCTGAAGTCATTTGAAGTGGAAATGTGTCCATGATAAGGTGTGGGGTTTTTTTCCTTTTTAATTTTTGTTCCAGGTTTGTTTGTTTTTTGCATTAAACCTGGCTGACCATATCTGGGCTTGGAAGCTAAGAAAAGTTGGGTCTATCAATCAGTCAGAATAGAGCTGGGAGGGACCTTGGAGGTCTTCTAGTCCAACCCCCTGCTCAAGCAAGAGACCCTGCATGATTTCAGACAAGTGGCTGCCCAGGGTCTTCTTAATAACCTCCAGTGAAGGAGCACCCACAACTTCTGGTGACAAGCTGTGTCACTGGTTAATTGTCCTCCCTGTTAGGAAGTTTCTCCTTAATTCCAGGTTGCTTCTCTCCTTGGTTAATTTCCATCCATTGTTTCTTGTTTTGCCTTGGGAAATAAGTTGACCCCTCTTCTTTGTGTCTAGTATGTAGATAGGTTTGGAAAGGAAGTCAAACTATCTTAGAAGATTTTACTAAGTCTTAGTTAAAGAAGAAGGGGACGACAGAGAAGGAGGTGGCTGGATGGAGTCACCGAAGCAGCCGGCATGGATGCCAGAGGATGGTAGAGGACAGGAAGGCCTGGAGGAATATGGTCCATGGGGTCATGATGGGTCGGGCACGACTTCGCAACTAACAACAACATCAAGTTTCCATATACATGCTCATATGGCCAGAAAAATACTAACAACAACATAGTACTAAGTTAGAAGACAATAGGACGTTCCAGAGAAATTCATGAAACAGCTCCTTCCGAGCTGTTTATATTCCTACAAAATATAAAATGGGAAATTATTTGGCATCACTTTAATGCAGAGGTTGCCTAAGAATCAAACCCGCTTCTTTCTCAGAGTTTCTCCCCGACTTTTAGATGTTTGCAGTCTTCTAAGTCTCATGGAGTTTCCGTCCTGGACTTAGGGACAAGAAAAAAGCTGTTGAGCCACGTTCGTCTGTATTTCTGTGGCCGCCACCTACCATCAAAACACGGAGAAAGGGAAAAAGAAAAGAAAAGAGATTCAAAGTGCAATTCAGCATGACGGGCAAACATCCATCAAACAGGTTCAAAATTGAATGAACTCAGAATGCAATTATTCCCCTGTTGAAAACACAGTGCATTCCTTCGGCCTGCGGTAAGGCTATTTTGCCTGGTGCCTTTCCACAAAAGGCATGGAACTTCTTCAGTTCTGTGTCTTCTTGGATGTCGTAAACTCTTAACGTGGCCTCGATGTTCCAAGTTCTTTTTCGCACAAGATTTGGAAAGAAGCAAAACTGCACTAAGCGCATCACCCTCACTGCTTCAAGCATCTTTGATAAACATAGAAAGCTCTCTAACACCGATCCAGATGTTCTCGCTACCTTTTTAAAAAAATAATTTAAAATCTGTTCAGCATCCTAGACGATGTTTTATTTATTTATTTATTTCCTCTTGACTTTCCCCTCATCGCTGTGCAAGATCCAGTCTTCAAAAGGAAAAGAGGGAAGAGAGGAAAAAGAAACCGCCACCCTCCCCAAGCAAAGCTGAATTCTTTAATTTGGGAGATTAGCGAAATGAGTTTCATAAAATGTATGGGGTCTTTTTAATTGTCTTGGCAATGACTGGCTGCCAATATAAATGCACACTTCAGGAAATGTATCTTGCCTGGATTTATCTTTAGCCTCTTATGAAGCGATTGCTACCTTTAGGTGACACAATTTGTGTTTGGTAGAATTCCTGCAGGTTGGGTTAATTTTGTATTTCCTGTTGTTGTTTTTCTACGGTTGTCGTGGGGTAGCTTCATTACCTCAGCCCACCGAGTCCCCTTCTATCCTTTGTTGCAAACAGTCCTCGCTTTAATGTTCAGACCATTACAATAATCAATGGTGAATGGAGTATTGATTTCACCTCTCACTACGAGTCACGGGAAATATTTTGTATTCACTGCAACTCTAGCTTAGGTTCAGTAGAGTAGCCAGGTGACGCTGCAGAAGGTTAACCTTTAAGTAGGCCGCCAGAAAAATTGCTTTGTTGTGTAAAACGTAAAAGTTCCCTAACATACGTGCTAGTCGTTCACGACTCTAGAGGGCGGTGCTCATCTCCGTTTCAAAGCCGAAGAGCCAGCGCTGCCACCATCTTCACCTGCCCAAAATTATCTCCCCCAGATGGAGAGAATATGAAAAGTAGGTGATTGTTGGGAGCCAGACTGGAAATCAAGTGAGGGCCTAGCTTAGAATTCTTGTGTAGCCACAAGCAACATAAACTTGTCTTCCCCCAAGGTCTGTGAAGGTCTGGTTATTCTCAAGGGAAGGCAAGCAGTTTTGATGAGATTCTTGTGACATACGTTAAAGCTAAAGGTTCCCCTCGCATATATGTGCTAGCTGTTCCCAACTCTAGGGGGTAGTGCTCATCCCCATTTCAAAGCTGAAGAGCCAGCACTGTCTGAAGATGTCTCTGTGGTCATGTGGCTGGCATGACTAAACACCAAAGGCACACAGAACGCTGTTACCTTCCCACCAAAGGTAGTCCCTATTTTTTTACTTGCATTCTTACATGCTTTCGAACTGCTAGGTTGGCAGAAGCTGGGACAAGTACTGGGAGCTCACTCCATTACGCGGTGCTAGGGATTCGAACCACTGAACTGCTGACCTTTCTGATTGACAGGCTCAGCATCTTAGCCACTGAGCCACCACTTGTATGTTAGCCTCAAATATAATTCCTAACATGACAACATGACTTACCAGGATTACCTTATGTGTCCTTCAGGAGAACATCTTCATAACCAGCATAAGATTGTTCCAGAAACTAGCTGAGGCCGTGATCTAAACTGATGAACACCAAAATGGATCCAGGTGTGCAAGCCTTTTCTATCCTTCACTGGTCATCAGTTAAGATGTCTCTGTCAGTTTAGCATTTTCTGAAATTCCTACAAGACAACCTTGTTTGCATGGGCATTCAAGGAAGTGCTACCAAAGAATATTGTGCTGTTGTGTGAAGGACATTATTTGATCAAATGTTCAGGCTATCTTTTATACTGAACAGAGTAGCATCAGTTTTCTGCTCTCTTTCCAGAGAGAAAGAAGGACCTTACTTCGGCCTCACATTGTAGACCTCACACTGCAGCTCAGCCCACAAGTTTAAATTACAAAATTGGAGAATAGTTGGAATGGACCTTGGAGGTCTTCTAATCCAACCCCCTGCTCAAGCAGGAGACCCTGTGTTGTTTCAGACAAAAGGTTGTCCAATCTCTTCATAAAGCCTCCAGTGTTGGAGCATCCACAGCTTCTGGAGGCTTGGAAGCATCTTGCTAGTCATGCTAGGAATTGCCAAGATGATCTGGTTTCCTGTATTATCAGTTGATTAGAATTATTTGATCCAGTTATAGGTTATCTGAAAGAAATGTGGCTTTGAGAAGGTCTGAAACTCCACTTCCTCACCAATGACTAATAGCAACCAGGCTTCACACATCATTGGTTAAAGGTTTCAATTCCCTTATGACACCAGGCTCAAAATGTTGGGCTTGGACAATCTGGAACTGAAAATACAACTTCAGCAACAGAGTGGTCAATGCCTGGAATGCTCTACCTGACTCCATGGTTACATCCTCAAACCCCCATAGCTTCAACCTCAAACTGGTCCATAAAGGGGCGTGCATAAGCACACCAGCGTGCCTACCAGCCCTGTCCTACTGTCCCCATTTACTTTTATTCATTTCCTTTGTTCATGCCCATGTTCATACTTCTACCTGCTATCCTGTACATGTTTGACAAACTAATAATTAATTAATTAATTAATTGACCCCTTGAATTTAACATCAATGTGATATTGAACCAATGGGAGGATCAGGTTTTTTTTTTTATTGAAGTTTTTATAATATTTTACAATATTTCACCCAGTGCTATACAAGACAAAAGGAAGAGTTGGTTTCAAGTGTCTTCTGTTATCTTTAAGATCTCCAAAATCCACGTTCTCTAGGTATAGGCGTCAAGGCATCCAAAGTTCCAAGTGCGTAGTCCACAAATGGCTTCCAAGTCTTCCAAAAGATATCTTTTTTATAAACCCCCTCTCTGAATTTAATATCACACGTCATTTTATCATTTAAGGCTAATTTCCACATTTCACAGAACCATTCTTCTATTTTAATATTTACCTCTATTTTCCAATATCTTGCTATTACAAGATATTGGAAAATAGAGGTTGTTTTTTTTTTAAGTCAATACAAAGTCTACACAAAATTGCCTTCAGTCAGAACAATTCGCTGATGGGAATTTCAAGAGAACTGGTGGCAGGACTCCAGATTAATTATTCATTGTGAATTATGCACCCTAGTTTAACAATCGTCCTTACCTAACTCACAGGAGTGTGGTGAGGATTAATTAATGTTTATAAAGGATTTTAAACATGAAGCGTGTCGCGGAGTAGCTAAATATTATGATACAATGGACCTTAAGTGTCCCAGCATCCTTGCCCATTCAGTGCCAAATGTATATTTTCACATGGGGAGGGGAAAAAATTACCGGATTCGAGTTTTCCACGCTTTCATCTAAGTTTCAAATTTGGTCAGCACCGCTTAGTCAATTGGTTTTTCCCCTCTGTAACATTTTAAATTATATTCATATTTCACTTGTGCGGAGCTGGAAACAAAACTGTTATTCAGCTATCTTTGGAAAAAGAAGTTTTAAAAAATTGAATCCCAGCCAGTACTAGGATGGCTCTGCAGTCAAGTTTCCAGTGGATATAAACTTATTTTTTAAAAGAATTTCCCCCCCTTTTCTTCATTTCCCCCCATCCTTAAAAGCTGACACCAAAATTGCTCTCTAGGTTATCCTCATATTTCTGTCTGCAGGACAGCTAGATTTTGTTGAAAAGCTTACAAAGAGGACATAAGGTAATAGCTGCTACACACTTTTATATTCAGCATTCAGAAATGAGAGGTACCTTATTTCTTTTGTTTCCCCCTTACTTTTTTTTTTTTTTTATTAAGTTTCATTAAATATGGAATAAACTTTAAAGCAATCTAAAATATAGAAGAGGCAAAATCTGGAATCCTATTTTAAGGGGGCGGAAAGGAGGATAAATGCAAAGAGAGAAGGAAAAGTAATGACTTCCGACTTTTTTTGGTGCAGTAGATTGCAAAAATAGAAGAATGTCAACTTTTTGCTTTACATTTCATCATATTTCAAGCCAAGTTCTATAATTAGAAGGAAAATTATTCTAATCATCCAAAGTTTCATTTCAGTTTCGAGCAAGAAGTCCAGAAGCGGTTTCCAAGTTCAAATGAAATGAGGGAAGTTCTATTCTTAAATTAAAACAGTCAATTTCATCACTCTCAGAAATGGTGTAGGCCTATCCTAATGTTACCAAGCAATACAATGCCAATTCTTTGTGTTTCTTTGTGTGATCCTTTTCATCAAAATAAAATGCAAAGTAAGGAAATGAAAAACTAAGGGATGGTGTCGTATTTATAGTGTAGGGCAGCTACAAACAGATATAAAATTTGCAATAATTATGTTCTAGTGAGTGCGGTCCTTTTATAAATATGATTTTGCTTTCTATTTTTGGTAGGAGATGATGGATCGTATTTTATTTCTGCGGTCCTTTGCAATCTGTTAAAAATACAGCACTGCTAATAAAATCAAGAAATGTTCAAAAGGAGATTTATTAGTGGGGCCACAGTAATTATGTGATTTATCAAGTAGGTTTTGTAACCCCTATCTAAAATGTTAGCTTACTTGTGTGAACACAATTTCACAGTAACTAAACTAGAATAAACGAAGAGAGAAGAAATGTGTTTTAGAAATCTTGAGCAACTGAAGATCTATTGAGCTATGATTAACTGACTTGGGAAATTGGTCCTGACTAGTCATCTGAAATTTTAAGAGACAGAAATAGACAGAGAGAGAGAGAAAGACAGAGAAACAGACAGAGACAGCGAGAAAGACAGACAGACAGAGACAGAAATACAGAGACAGAGAAAGACAGAGAGGCAGAGACAGAGAAAGACAGACAGAGAGAAAGACAGAGAGACAGACACACACAGAGAGAGGCACAGAGAGAGAGAGAGAGAGAAACACAGAGAGACAGACACACAGAGAGAAAGACAGAGAGAGAGACACAGAGACAGAGAAAGAAAAATAACTAATTTAATGGGCTGAACCTTCACAGTTCACCTATAAGATGAATAACCTACTTTATGGCATCACAGCATTTACTGGACGCAATCTTCCCTTCAGGTCCAATTTGAAGAATTATGGCAATATTTCTTCTAAAATGATGATAAATGAGAGGATAAGGGGGTTGGTTGATCTCTTCAAACCGCACGCTTATTTTTTAATGAGAACAGCCAGGATCAACATGCATTCAAACAAAGGACGTTTTATTAAACGCAAAACTCCGGCGATGTCTCAGAGAGAGTGCTAACAACCAGATGACTGCAAAAAAAAAAAAAAAATCCTTCCATTCTCTCCCCACCACCCTCTCAAAGCTAATCCTTCCATCACTTCACTCCTATCCAGTCAGATCTGATGAAGCTTCTTGCCTGAGAAGCGAAATATCTTCTTCCTGACGGAAAAAAACATAGTCCAGTTCAGAGATGGTGTTCAGCTGGTTCTCTCCTGTTCGGGTGAACTGGTAATGGTGGCTGCAGGAGGCTCTGCCCACATGCCCCCAAATAATGCGCAAGCACTGTGCAGAAGGTGGTGCGCAGCGCATGTGCTCACATTTGCAAACTGGTAGAGTATGAATCTCACTGCTTGTCCAGTTGTCTTTGTTGGGGTGGGGGAAGCACCTTTGAGACAACCATGAACGCGATGACTGAGGATGTCCATTGATGTACACAGAGCATTCCACTAAATTTTAGAAGCCAGGGGTTCTTTTAAAGCAGATTTTTTTTATTGTTTTTCCATCTATAACATCTTACAATCATCATCTTAACATTGTTATGTCATCATACCTGTATATATATCAATCTTATATCACTTCTATATTCATATTCATCTACAGTTCAAACATTTCTCTATTGTTTCTTGGCCAAATTAACTTTATTCCTGTTATGCAACCATTTCTACCAGTTATCCCAAATTTCATAGTGTTCAGACTCTTCTTTGTCTTTTAATCTTAATGTTAACTCGTCCATTTCTGCACAATATACAATTTTCTGAATCACTAATTCATTTTTGGGGGAATATTATACTTTGTTTGCAGCATTGGGAAAATGTTATTCTAGCTGTAGCCAACAGGTGTATTGCTATGCATTTAATTTTCTTTCTATATTTCCCCTTGGTTATTATTCCCAGCAGAAAGAGTTTCCGGTTGGTATTCTATTTTTTCCTCTGTCATTTGTTCTATCCATTTCCAAATTTGCATCCAATATTTTTGAGTTTCTGGACAGGTCTACCATATATGATAGAAAGTCACTTGGGAGGGGGGGGTTGTTTGTTTGTTTTTTGCATTTCCAGCAGGTCAGATTCATGTTCAGGTACATTTTAGAATCCAGTTTTGATTAACTGCCTTTGTTGGACCTTGATGTGACTTAGCTGCGTGAGTTTGATCACCTTTCTTCAAATTTCCAAATGGATTCTTGTGCGTTTCCCAATTAACAGTCTCTGATGATTAAGTGTATGCAGGGTTTACATTCAGGAAGTGAGGAAAACGCTTAATCATTTCGGGATGATTTCTTAGCAGATTGCTTCATTCCACCTCTGTAAAATTTTACGCTGAATTTTATCAGTTTATAAATTTGCACTCTTACTTGCCATTGGGAAAGTGGAGGTGGGGAAGAAAGAAAAGAGGGTTTTTTTTTAAAAAAAAAATTCCATTCCAAAGCACTTTACCACACAGACACTGAAAAATAAAGACCATTAACAACAAAAAGTATAATTAAATTAAAATGCCAACTTGCCAAAGCACCCCAGCAAATGGGAAATATATCAAAGGCTGATAATATAAATGGGTCCTTTCTCAAGGTGTGAGAAAGTCAATGAAATAAACTTAGATAATTTGCTGAGGGTTTTTTTTTCCTTTTCTTTTTTTAATGCAGGGCAAGTAGACTAATGATTTAAAAGGGAATCGCCACCGTGACAATATATTACAAGGGTAATTGCCATTCAGGCAAACAGCTGAGATGCTGCTAAGGCGCAAGATACCCCAAGATGAGAAACATATTTAAAAATGAGCAGCCAGAGCATCTTCTTTCCCAACCTGATGAGACAATATTTAGGTGTCTTTTTCGCCCAAAGTGTCTTCTTTCTGCATTTTTGTCTCTTTGGGGAGAGGATGTCTCTGTGTCATTGCTTATTATTCATGACAGTTTGAATGAAGGAGATTCCGGTTGCTATTGAACAGTTTCCCCACTTCTATGTAAGATGGGAAAGTAATAGCAAGAGCACTTAGATTTATATACCACTTTATAGTGCTTTATGGTTCCCTTTAAAGACAGGGATGGTAGGCACGCTGGTGCGCTTATGCATGCCCATTTTATGGACCTCTTAGGAATGGGGTGAGCTCCATGGTAGACAATTTAAGGTTGGAGGATGTAACAACAGAGTCAGGTAGAGCATTCCAGGCGGTGACCACTCTGTTGCTGAAGTCGTATTTTCTGCAATCGGGTTTGGAGCGGTTTACCTTGAGTTTGTATCTATTGTTTGCCCGTGTAGTCTTGTGGTTGAAGCTGAAGAAGATGTTGACAGGTAAGACAGTGTAGCAGACAATTTTGTGTACTAGGCTTAGGTCAGACCTTGATCAGCGTACTTCTAGGTTGTCCAAGCCCAAAATTTCAAGCCTGGTGACATAAAAGATTCTATTGTGAGCAGAGGAGTGGAGGACTCTTCTCATGAAATACCTCTGGATGATTTCTACCCAGATATTCCATCTACTCCATCCAGATATTCATCTAGATTCAACCAAGCTCAGAAGCAGCAAGGGCTCCTCGTGCAATATTAGTTGAGCATGAAAGGAGATTTTGCTAATTCCTATTTTCATATGGCAAGCAACTTCTGGAAGCCACATTCAATGCGTTTGCACATGCGTCCAATTTCACATATCCAAAGGCCACCAGATTTCTTCTTTATCCTGGCTGTGCAAACCTACTTTAGACCAATCTTTGTGACATGCCTGCCCCCTAGTGCTTAACAGCCCAAACATGCCAGGAGCTGATTCTTTTACAAGCCAGTCAGGGACACAAGACCGAATTAGTTCAATCAATAAACATGCCCAATCGAGATCTTAGGGTGGTGCAAATTGCCACTTGGCTTAGACAGCAATCTCATGTCCAGACACCTGCTTTAAAGTTCACACAGCACTGCCTTCACACAGCTGTCCCAAGGCTTTTATGAATCATGGCCTTGTCAGTACTTTGAGCAAGGATTCATGTCAGGGTGTTTTGATCCTAAGAGATATCCTGAGCCTTTTGTAATTATTCACAGAACTTTGCCGATATTATCTCTGTCAAACTGCACGACCAAATGGCCAAGCAGGGGCTTCACATTGCAAAGGCAGTTGTGAGGCAGGAGTAAAGATCACACATGGTAATTCAAGGTGGTAGGTTGATTGTTGTGGCCCACCAGTAGCAGCATCTGGAAGCAGATTCAGACAGTGAGGAGGCTGGGGAAGAACATGGGCCATTCCTGGAGTCTGGGGAAGGCTCTGAGGAGGGCTCTGTGTCAGAGGCAGAGAGGGGGCCAGGGCCCTATGCCAGTTATCAGCTGCCTTCAGAGTCAGACATCAGTGAAGCAGAGGAACAGCTGGAGCCTGTTCCCAGTGTGTGCATGCACAGAATGGCCAGACAAATGGAGCAGCTAAAGAACAGGGCTTGACTTGGGAGTAAGGCCATAGGTAGAGGATGAATGCCCCCTCCTAGAGGAAATAAGAGAGGAGAAAATGGGGGGGGTGGAGTTTGCAGAAGACAATTAGTCCGCTTCATTGACTCTCGTGACTCTCCGAGATTCCTTGCCAAGGTTTGCAGATATCAGCCTGGCAGCTCTCCAAGCCAGATAAGGTCTGTGACTTTAAATCCTACAGTCTTCAATGTCCTTCTGTCTCCATTTATTTGTCCCCATTTCCTTTGTCCGCGTCCATGTTTATACTTACACCCGTCACCTAGCATCTGTTTGACAAATCAAATATAAATATAAATAAAATAAAATAATAAAGCTTTCCCGAGAAAAATGTCCCACTCTTCCATTGATATTATGCCTCATCCTGCAAGAGTTTACGGGTGGGGGATGGCGGGGAGAGCCAGAGTGCATTTCAGCAAACAAGGTGCCTTCCTTTCTTGTTCATCATGTCCCTTATCGTAATAAATAATGAGGGTGCCATGGGCTGACAGTGAAATATTTTGAAAATAGTTTTGATATATAGCTGGCATAATACCTGTTGGGCATTGATAAATTGCAATAACAGAGATGGTGACAAACTCTGTGAAATATTAATGACCTGTTTCTCGAGGGCTGGGACTGAAACGATACCTGCTTCTTCCATAATCCCGATGTAACTTTCATGAGTGAATCTGCCTGTATGCTTTAAGACAAGATACTTCAGTTGGTTTCTTTTGTTCTTTTGTCAAGCTTAAGTCCCAAGCAGATGACTGCGGAGACTTCACTCCAAGAGAACCTCTACACCGAAGATCAAATAGCAGAGGAAGTAGCCCATCAGGGAGATGCGAAGGGCGTCATTATTTGGCCCCCTTGTCATTTCTCTGACCTGCAAGAGGGTCAGGCAACACTTTATGCCATTTTTCTTCCCCCCCCCCCCTTGAAACAAAAAAATATTCCAATTTTAAATGCAGAATCAAAAGAATCCAGAACTAATGTTTAGAACTGCAGCAAGACTGCACAAAATTAGAAAGATTCTATTTTATCCCGCGGTCAGGGCAATGGATCCTTCGGAGGCCAAACGTTTTTTTTTTGAGCCCAATTCGAAAAACCCTTGAGGGGGATTGATTCAGGGTGGATTTTCATGCTTAAAAATGATATTTCTTGCTGTTTTTTAAAAATCAAGCTTTTTGCAGCCAGAAAAGGAATGCTCCTAACTGGGGGAATCAGCGATGGGTTGTTCCCAGTTCGGCCTGGATTGGGCAAACTGGTAGTAACAGCAGCGTCTTCAGTGTCACATATGCACACGAGCATGCCTGTACTTTTAGTAAAAAAAATTGGCAACCCACCACTTGGTGGAATATATGGTGAACTGAAGGAGCTTCTAGAATTGTTTTCTATTCGAAAGTAAATCTGATCGAGAATTCAGTTCAAACTGGAAATTGTTCCTAAGCTATAATTTAATGCTGTAGCAGCACATCACAATTTGCGTTTCTGTGTATGCAGAGTCCTCGTTTCAATTTTGCGGAATATCTAAATTACCGCCTCTTAGCAACGTGGATTGAATTTACGGCAGCACATAATATTACTCAGTGAGTCATACTGTGTTGACCATGTTTCTTGATATTAGTGTTTAGCTTAGAGCTTTAATAGCACCTTTTAATCTTTTAAAAACTGTATGATATACAGTATTTACTTGTTCATACTTAATGTACTGGAAATGCTCCATAACATTTTAAATTTTCATTTTTGTACTTTATTCCTTGATCTTTTATGTTGTGTTTTTTTATTTCTGTTTTTATGACTTCTTTAAAATGTCTAATAAAGACACACACTGAGAGAGAGGGGGGTGGGGTGGGAGAGAGAGAGAGAGAGAGAGAGAGAGAGAGAGAGAGAGAGAGAGAGAGAGAGAGAGAGAGAGAGAGAGAGAGAGAGAGAGAGAGAGAGATCTTTTTTGAAACTTCTTTCCACCTATTTTAACATTTCTCTCCATCTACATTTCCAGTGTGATTTATAAACACAAAACAAATACTGAAAATAATAACCTCCCAATCCTATCTAAAGATGTTGAAGGACAGGACCCAGGATCTTCAATCTTCAAAGCAGATCATCTAACTGAGCATCGTAAGGCTTCCCCCAATTATATGTCTCGGGGTAAAAATGTCTTTCTTTTCCATCTTGGTCTTTCCATGAGGCTTTTCCTGCAAGGCACATCTGTGTCCACTAACTAACATTTTCTTCAGGACAAATGAAAGGATCAAAAACAGTTATTTACTAAAATAAAAATGCTTTAAAATGGAAGGAATAGAAGTCACCAGAGTCATTATTCTGTGGTGGTTGTCCTAGCTGACCATTACAAAAGCTATTTGTGTGGAAGTTGGTCTAAGCCTTGGAGAAGAATGATTGTCAACAATATGACAATATAAATTCACAGCGCTGGCTCTTCGGCTTTGAAATGGAGAGCACCGCCCCCTAGAGTCAGAAATGACTGGCACGTATGTGTGAGGGGAACCTTTTCTTTTACCTATTATGAATAAGATGGGAAGAAGAACAGGGAAGAGCAGGTTCAGTAAGCTTGGCATACATATTCAATATGGACTCCACAGCTATATCTTCTGGTGCTGCTTTCCATAACTCATACCCAATTCTGTAGTAGATACCTTGGCTAACTGGTGAACCAGTTGCATTCCTTAATATATGAATCAAATGCAAGATGAACTAGTCAACATGGCTATCGTTGAATTGAAATAGTATTTATTCTGGTGGAGCATTGACTGGGTTAAAGGCACATAATGCTTTCATAGCTTCCTTTTAGTTATTCTTTAGCATCCTCAGCGCAGGAGGAAGAAGTGAAGAAGTTTCTTTTGCCAATGATAAATGAAACACTGACTAAAACAGGGATGTACCCTATATTTCAGCTGTTGCAGGGGTTAGATCGCAGGAAAAGAAGAACGGGCAGTTTTGTTGACAGAATCCGAATGATTAATCCTGACTATCTATCACTTCTCTTGGACTTCTGGCTTTGGTCTTTTTAGCTTTGATCTGAGTATAGGAACATTATAATTGCCTCCATCACTTCCTCTGTGATACTGAAGAGGTATCTTGATACTTGACCAAGGCGAAATATTTAGCTGCCCATCCTAAGTAAAGTATATCATCTTCCTGTAGTTCTTGGCTACCCTTGGGAGGACTAGAATTTGTTGGCCAAGTAGTGGTAGAGGTTCTTCACCTTTCTAGGGTGTAAGCCATACCTAGAAGGTTACAAATCCATTTCTCAATGTACTGGTAAAGATATTTTCTCTATAAGATGAAGAAATGCAGCAGAACATGTTCTAAAGCTTCCTGCATTGGATAGACAATGAAAGAAGGTCTTCAGGAAACACATTGGTTTGGAAGTATTTCAAAACCAACACTGAACTGCAACACTCTATGGAAAGACAACCACTTCACTGCCACAAAACCTCACTTCATCCATAGGAAGATTGGGCTTTTTTTGTTAGTTGCAAAGTCATGTCCAACCCATTGTGACCCCATGAACAATGTTCCTCCAGACTTCCTGTGCTCTACCATCCTCGAGTCCATTTAAACTCATGCCGACTGTTTCAGTGACTCCATGCAACCACCTCATTCTCTGTCGTTCTGTTCTTCTTTTGCCCTCCATCTTTCCCAGCATGAGGCTCTTCTCCAAGTGAATCCTTCCTTCTCATTAGGTGGCCAAATTATTTGAGTTTCCTCTTTAGGATCTGGCCTTCTAAAGAGCAGTCAGGGTTGATCTCCTCTAGGACTGACCGGTTTGATCGCCTTGCAGTCCAAGAGACTCGCAGGAGTCTTCTCCAGCACCAGAGTTCAAAGGCCTCCATTCTTTGGTGCTCAGTCTTTCTTTTAGTCCAACCTTCACATGCTGGGTTGTGTTCACATGTAAATTGGTTGGGATGAAACTTTTTGGGGATGTAAGATTTGGCTTATACCCCCCAAAAGCTCCACCCCAAATGATTTACACATGTACACACCCGAGCATGGGAAACTTGACTTCTGGTTTGGTGGGTTGTGCTATTAAACAGGATAACCATGTGCTTCCCCAGAAGAAGAGCTTATGCAACAGAAGAGTCCGCTTGGAGAGATCATTACAAAATCCCATTATCACTTCTACAAGTTGAAACTATTTGTCATCACCGGAGAGATGACAAGCCTAGAAATCCAACATTTGTTATTATCAGATGATAAATGATATTCCATTAAAGCCGCAATACATCACTTGAAAAGCTGCAAAGGAGATATCAGACCTATCGGCACTTGACTTATAATTTAATTTTCAAAAGCTGTCAACTAAAATTTCAAAGGCTAAGCATTTTCTTTCTTTCTTTTTTTTGAAGTTCATCTTATTTATTTTCCTCATCTGTTAGTCTAATTTTTTTCTTCTGATATGGCAAACGTAACTGATTACGCACAATGCATAATTCTTCTTCCCTTGATTAAGTAATACATCAGATGTCACTTGTGTATTAAAATATAAACGACAGCTAATAAAAGCCAAAGGGTAAGAAAGGACACACCTTATTTTAATTTGCTTTTAAAATATACACGTTTTCTTGCGATGATGAGAAAGAAAATCGTGACATATCTAATACAGACCGTTGTTTCCCCTTTCTCTCTTTTTAACTTAAATTCAGCAGAGGTTAAAAGGGCTGCTTAAAGTAAGGTTAGCGAAAAATTATTTCTTTAAAAAAAACCTGACATCTAGATAACATTAAATTTTATACTGGACCTTTACAGCAAAAGTTCAGCCATTCTGTCCAGGAGTCAATTCTCTGATAACAAAATGTTATCTTGGTTCCACAAATAATTTTCTAACTTTTCTTTCTCAATCTCTCCATTTAGAATTTATTTGGTCTCAGTTTTCAATTCTGCTCTGTCCACAACGAAACAAGATTTTTCCCAACCAGAAATTTCTTAGAACATTGCCTTTGGCAGTGGGGTACCTCTATAACATTTATCTCTGTCTTTTTTTTCCAAATTTGATTTTAAATATTTACAACATCATATGTCTCTCTCTGACTGAAATTACCGATGAACTGTTATTGTCTAAAAATCTACCACAGGAACAAGGAGCAATGTAGAAACACAGAGGGTGTCAATTTTTATTTGCGAAATCTTCTCTTCTTGGAACTAATGAAAAAAGGGATGGTTTCATTTATGGAAGAGTCCCTTAACTACCTGGACACTTTGCGTGCCATAAACATAGTTTAAGAGATGCTAAATGGAGGCCTGCATTTAAATAATAGGTACCAGTAAGAAAAGTAGATTGTGAATGATGTTGTCTTGAAGCCTAACAAGCTTTATTATCCCACAGTTTTTATGGAGCGTGTCCATTTCATTAGATGAGTAGAGTAAATCTGTATGAAAGAGGGTTTACAAGTAAATATATTTGTAGGAAGGATAGTGTTGTGATATAGGCTTCCCCAGCAGCACGAAGCCGAGTCCTCGTCCCGATAAACCCCTTTTATTTTATTTATAGTGAATTCCTCTCCAGCAAAGTCCTGGCCCACAGTCTTTCAAGATAGTTCACAATTATCGACCTTTTTAAGGCTTGGAGAGTGGCCAGGCCAATCTCTTTCAGACGCTGCAAAAGAATGCAATTGTCTCCTGCAAATTCCACTCCCCTTTCGCTCCTCTTTTATTTCCTATGGACGGGGTCATTCACCGTCAACTTGTGGCCTTACTCCCAAGTCAACCCTTGTTCCTTAGCTGTTCCCTTCATCTGGCAATTCTGCGCATGTGCCAGGGGTGGGTTTCTGCAGGCTCGTACCTACTCGCGAGAACCGGTTGGTGAAATTTAGAGAACCGGTGAGAGGGGGTTCCACCAGCATACCTAGAAGTAAATCTGGCCCGCCGCTGCCAGTGACCCAACGGGAAGGAAATGAAACGAAGGAAAAAAGGAAGGAAGAAAGGAAAGAAGAAAGAAAGAAAGAAAGAAAGAAAGAAAGAAAGAAAGAAAGAAAGAAAGAAAGAAAGAAAGAAAGAATGAATTTATCATCACAATTGAGTCCAAAATTTTGGTTGCTAAGCAAGAGCGTTGTTAAATGAGTTTCACCACATTTTAAAAGGTGGCCACTCCCACCTGTCACATGACTGCCAAGCCACGCCCACAAAATAGGCCACACCTACAGAGTAGGTTCTAAAAAATTTGAAACCCACCCCTGGCATGTGCACACTGGAAACAGGCTCCAGCTGTTTCTCTGCCTCACTGATTGTCTGACTCCGAAGGCAGCCAATAACTGGCATACGGCTCTGGCCCCCTCTCTGCTCTGACCCAGAGCCCTCCTCAGAGCCTTCCCCAGACTCCAGGACTGGCCCATGTTCCTCCCCAACCTCCTCACTGTCCGAATCTGCTGCCAGCTCCACTGGCCTCCGATGGACCACAACAACTTCTTTTCCCCACTATCTTCGTTTGACTCCTTCATCTTATCCTGGTGCCTGTTCCAGTTCCCCTCTTTACTCCAGAACTTAGTATTCTTCCTTGTGAGATTGCCATAAAAGCATCATTTGCTGACTCTTTAGCACAACAGATAGACAGAAGATGGGAGATGAGCTGAAGGCCAGAAGACAGAAACAAATTACTTTGTTTGTCTGTTCCTAGATATGGGTCGCAGAGATGGGTCCATCAATTGCCTTTGAGTCAGAGTTGAATTCTGGAGATATTCATGGACACACACCCATGAAATATGGATCAGAAGAATGTCTGTCTATTCCCTTCTCAGTCTAGCCAAAAATCCAGCAACTCCCAGATCATCTTCTAGCCAGCATTGACCAGGACAAGCCTTGCTTAACTTCCAGGACTGGACAATTGAAGTCCATGAAAACCCCTGGGTTAATAAAATTGATTATTCTTGACGATACCCCACCACTCAGTGCTTTAGTTATGCCTGGATAGTTTCAACTGCGGGATAGTTGTTCTTTCACTAATATTCTAGTCAAGTGCTGTGCTTGAGGGATCATCCCTACTTCCACCTTAGAACTTAAAGTGGAATAAATTCTGCAGAGGGAAGGAAAAGGGAGGGAGGGAGAGAGGGAGGACGGCAGGAAGGCAGGAAGGGAACAGAAGAAAGGAAGGGTGGGAGAGAGGGAGGGAGGAAGAAAGGAAGGAAGGAAGGAAGGAAGAAGGAAAGAAGGAAGGAGAAGGATGGAGAAAAAGGAGAGGCGAGGAGAGGAGTCGTTATCAAGTGACCACTTTGAATCCATCCACTCTAAGATAAAATATATTATGTAGAAATTCTCCAAAATGGTGGGGCGGATGGCGAGGATGGTAGACTCCTGGAAGGAATCCTGTTTCTTTTCATCCTAAAGGCTCGGTCATTATAGAGTCTCCCTCGCCACGTCTTTCTGTTCTCTTCCTCTTTCTTAACTCTTTCCCACCTTTGAGAGGGACAGTCAAGAAAAGTCTGGAAATTATCCGCTGTACTTTTACCATGTCATTATCCCCCTCTTTAAGGAGGTGATCCAGCCCTGCTGTTCCAAGAGGGAATTGAAGTCTAGTTTCTCAGACCTTCCCTCCTGACCGAAGAGCTTTGAGTCCTCCCTGCGACCAGCTTCATCTTCCTAACGGAAGCTGAGTTACCTTCAACGTGACTTGCAACATCTACTGTAATTTTCATCTCTGGAGTACACTGAGAAACAAGGCTCTCTCTCTCTCTCTCTTTTGTTTTTGACTTTTGCAGGCTATGAATCATCAACAATCATGATTATTACCTTTCCCCAACATTCCTGGATTGGACACGGACAAAGGCAGGGTCAGGTCTGCAAGCCATCTTTTCTTTTGGATCTTTGGCCTGCCATGCTTTCTATTTATTCTATTGTGGGAAAATGGGAGGGGGGATTGTAGGAGAGAGATGCAATGTAGCCATAACAAAATTCTTTCTAGAAAGCCAAGGTCATCCTTTGTCCTTGCACCTTGACTGGAATTGGATGGGTGAAACTGCCAGCATGGCAGTGGGAGATTGGACCATGGAATGGACTTGTGGGTGTGGGGGCAAGATCTTGAACTTTCAACTGGGTGGGGAAAACTGGGAATCTTTCAGATTCGGGTTTCCCCAGATGTGCCAACATGGCTCTCTTAATAAATTGGAACTTTGAACAATACTTGGCTTTGGATTCTGATTTAATTTTGGATGGTATCTGGAACGCTGACAGGTAGCCCCTCTCAAATACATCATAGTGACACTCTTACAATCCCTTCTATCATTTTTAAGAACATCTCATTAGAGGAAAATCCATGTGTGAAGGAGATGGAATGAAAAGAACTTACTGTATCTTGATATTGACAGTATTTTTAGGAGTAGTTACTACAGTGTAACTACAAAGGTCTCATAGGATTTTAAGAAGACACCCACATACAGGAAAATCCGAAGAAGTTCATCCTTTAAAATTCTCAGGCTGTAGACAACCTGATTCTGGTGTTGTATTTCTACTGTCTTTTAGGAATAAGAATTCCTTATGGTGGGATAGCATGGCATGCAACAGGAATTGTAAGGTGGTGTCTTAATCATAGGAATGAGATAATTTCCAAGAGCCGTGGTGGCACAGTGGTTAGAGTGCAGTACTGCAAGCGACTTCATCTGAAGATAAGGTCTGTGACAGTAAATCCTCCCTTGCTGGATGTGAATGAGCCGAATTCACAATAAATTAATAAAAGGGGTTTTTGTCGGGACAAGGAGTTTGCTTCATGCTCTTGGGAAGCCTAGGTCAGAACAGGATGCAAAAATCTGATCTTTAATTTCAACCTCAAAGGCGGCAGTCTGTATTTCTCTGTGATTTCCTGACTGTTCTCTCTTTTTGAAGAGTTTTCCTTTACACACGTTAGCTAAATGAAATAAATATTTTGCAGTTTTACCAAAATGGATTTTGTTCCACTGGCATTTAAATTAAACGTAAAGGTTTCCCTCGCACATATGTGCTAGTCGTTCCCAACTCTAGGGGGCGGTGCTCATCTCTGTTTCAAAGCCTAGGAGCTAGCACTGTCCGAAGATGTCTCCGTGATCATGTGGCCAGCATGACTAAACGCTGAAGGCGCACGGAACGCTGTTAGCTTCCCACCAAAGGTGGTTCCTATTTTTCTACTTGCATTTTTCCGTGCTTTTGAACTGCTAGGTTGGCAGAAACCAGGACAAGTAAGGGGAGCTCACTTCATTATGCGGTGCTAGGGATTCAAACCTCCGAACATCTGAGCTTTCTGATCAACAAGCTCAGCGTCTTAGCCCCTGAGCCACCACGTCTCTAGCATTTATATCTCTGTAAAAATGGGCTAAGTGTAAAGATGTCGCAAAACTCTTATATCTAATTTGCAGACAACTTAAGTAGAATTTTCATATTGTGATGCCTTTTCTCTTTCTCTCTCGCTGAGAAACAGCAGAGTGGAACTAAGCCTCTTCAGTTAGGTAAATATTTACTAGTTAAGTACAAGTCAACATTTTTCTTCCAATGTTCCTACCTCTTTCAATACACCAGATGGCAGTGTTGGGCTTGTGTTGCAATGAAGCAATGGAAATAATACAAGGCTTTTACCTGTTAGTTTAAAAAAAAAAAATCTGAGTGAGCAGAATTCCTCAAAAATTTGAAAAATCTATCATGGTAGCAGGGACGATTGAAATTTTCATTTTCTAATATGCACTACAACTCCAAAGGTGAGATGTGGGTGGGATCTACTATTTGCTCTCTGCCCTCGCATTATGTAAATGAGATGATATTGTAGATCAGATCAATTTTATTACAGTTTTTAGCCAAGAATAAAAGAGAGAGCAAGAGAGGAGGTGACTGAAATTTACGGCAGTACAGTAGAAGCCATTTGAAGCACAACAAGCTGTATCTTAACAGAACACACACCTCGAGGGATGTTAAGGATGTCTTACCTCCACAGTATTTTTTTCCAGAGAGTAAGTCATCTTTGTACCAAGTTTGGTTGAAATTGCTCAAGGCGTTCCAGAGTTCCATACACAGATATAGCTATTTATATATAGATAGATTCAAGGCAGAGAACATATCAGTGGTGGGTTCCAGCCGGTACGGCCTGGTTCAGCTGAACCAGTAGTAGCCGGGATCAGCGGCCACCGTACCAGTACAGTGGCTTGTTTGGCCCACCCGCCCACCAATTGTGCACATGGACACTGCGTGTGGCACCTGCGTGACCTCCAACAAGCAGCTGGGTGTCGCAGGGGCAGTGGAGTACATAGCGAGCATGCACAACCAGGACGCCCGGCCCCGTGCACAGCATACAGGTAGCGGCGGGGAGAGGAATCCACCACTGGAACATATCCAACACACCTTCCTCCTCTTATTTTCCCCTCAACAATTCTGTGAGGTGAGTTGGGGTGAGACCGAGGGACTGGGTCAAAGTCGCCCAGCTGGCTTTCATAGCTAAAGCAGAACTAGAACTCACTGTCTCCTGGTAATTGGCCCAAAGTTACCTCGGCAGCTTCCATATAGCTAAGATGGAACTTGAACTCGTGGCCTCCCCTCTTTTATTTTTTATTTATTTATTTATTTTCTCCCATTTCTATACCGCACCTATCTCCCCAATGGGACTCAGGGCGGTGCACAGAAAAATTAAAACGCTACAAACAATCAAAGTATATTTTAGTGCCTTAATCATTAGGCCAAATAGTAAAAAAAGATAAAAAAAGATGGTTATGACTTATAGAAAAGATGCAAATGCTTCTGTAACTGTAGAGTAAAATGCTAACTTATATTTATACTTATAACTGCTGTAAAAGAAAATTGGAAATCACTTCTGTATAGTCCTTTCCCCCTACTTTTCCTTTGATTATTGCACTTTGGTCTTTCCACCGTTCTTCTTTCTCGTTTTTCTTCCATTTTCCTTCTAAATATGAGTTCTTGTCAGGTTTTTTCCCCCTGTTTTCTTGATGGTTAAGGCGATGTGATCAAAGTTCCACCATGAAGTGCATAAAAAATATAGGTAAAGTTTCGAATGACGTCATTAGCTCCACCATCTCAATATTTTTTCTCATATGTTGAAGTCAACCCCGCCAGCAGCTTCCTATGTCATCTTGTGGCAGTTTTTCTCTGTTAGTAAATAGATTGAATACAACTGAAATACTTGGAATAATTGTATTCTTCAGATCATTAGCTGAGTTTTGTCATTTGGATATGTAAAAACCTGACAAAATTATCTCTCTGATGATTACATTTTGGGCACCATTGACCAAATGTTGCAACTTTTTGTAATATATCAAAATCCCCATGGATGGTCTCCCCGGGCTTTGTCTATTTTTCTAGAAATGATAAATAATAATAATTTCTCGACCAACATTCCTCCATCTGAATGCTGAATTATATACATCATGTATAATCTTATCATTTATTCAGTTCGTTTCTCCCAGTAGAGGTCACCCTTGTAAAAATATTTGAAGAGCTCTGAAGAGTTCAAAAGGGATGTGGTGGCTCAGTGGCTATGATGCTGAGCTTGTCGATCAGAAAGGTCGGTAGTTTGGCGGTTTGAATCCCTAGCGCCGCATAATGGAGTGAGCTCCTGTTACTTGTCCCAGCTTCTGCCAACCTAGCAGTTTGAAAGCATGTAAAAATGCAAGTAGAAAAATAGGAACCATCTTTGGTGGGAAGGTTACAGCGTTCTTTGTGCTTCTTATCCATGAAGCTTCTTTGATTCTGACTGAATGGACGTCTCCGTGGCCACAGAGACGTCTTTGGACAGCCCTGGCTTTTCGGCTTTGAAACGGAGATTTAAACCTGGGACAAGTAACGGGAGCTCACTCCGTTACGCGGCGCTAGGGCTTTGAACTGCCAAACTGCCAACCTTTCTGATTGACAAGCTCGGCATCTTAGCCACTGAGCCACCGCGTCCCTGATGTTGATACAAATCACCAAAAATCAAGGAAGATTTTATCCCGACACAAAGAAAGCTAAAATATATGATGTTCCTGCAACATTTTAAAACAGAATGAAATAATTAAGGCTTCCTTCCTTCCTGCCACACGATGGAGCAGTGACCTTCTATTCCCTGGAAATACGTCTTACAAATCAGCCACTGAATTCCTTCTCCGCTTGCTAGAAGTAGCTAGAACGGATACCTAACCCCTTTGGAAATCACAATTGCTGGGGACATTATTAATTCAGGAGTAAGCGTTTTGCGCGCCGTCGTTCATGAAGCGTCTGGCTAGGACACCGACATTTGATAGCCAACGTTTAGGATTGGGGAGGGAGGGGTCAAAGGTTACCAAAATCATTGTCATCACGAAAAAGGAAAGACGGTGAAAGGAAGGCGAATGAACAAGGGGACGGAGGGAAATCCATCCCGTATGGTGAATTCTTTCACGTCAGAATGAAAAGTGCCTTCATAGCATGTCTGGTGGAAGCATCCGCCTGCAAGTGGCAGACCACAGATCCAAAGGAAAAGATGGCTGCCCAGGGCAAAGGGTTGCTCAAAGTTCCCATCGATGAAGAGAGACACGTTGGCACATCTGGGAAACCCTGAATCTGAAAGCTTCCTGGTTTTCCCCACCCAGCTGAAAGTTTATTTGTTTATTTATTTATTTATTTATTTAATTGGATTTATATACCGCCCTATCTCCCCGAAGGGACTCAGGAGATAATAAAAACAATATTCAATAAATACAATAAAGAATAATTAAAATGAATTAAATCTACGAGTCTGTGCTAAAATAAATTCAAAACCCTACTAAAATCCATCTTAAAAATTATGCCAGGCCGGCCACCTGAAACAAGTGAGTTTTTAATGTCCGGCGGAAGAGGCGCAGGTCCGTGATTGTACGGAGGTCAGGGGGACAGGTCATTCCAGAGGGCTGGACCCGCCACAGAGAAGGCTCTTCCCCTGGGGGTCGCCAGCCAGCATTGCCCAGCCGACAGCACCCTGAGGAGGCCCTCCCTGTGGGAGCGGACAGGTCGAAGGGAGGTGTGTGGTAGGAGGCAGTCCCGCAGGTTCAAGATTCAAGAAAGTTCAAGATTCTGCGGCATTTTACGGCCTTTCTCGCCCTCGTCGTTAAGCGAATCAATGCAGTTGTTAAATTAGTAACACAAGTCATGAAGTGAAATTGACTTCCCCATTGACTTGGCTTGTCGGCTGGAGTAGAAGACCTCCAAGGTCCCTTCCTACTCTGTTATTCTCTCAGCAGTTCCCCTTGACAAGTTATCCCCTCTTTCAATCCTCGTCTGTTTATTTTATTTTGAGCCTTGATCATCAACACGCAGGGGTCCTTAGTTACTATCCTAAAGCCATGTCCTGCGATCCCCAACAATAAATGCATGGGATGTATTGTCACATGAACAACGCTGCTAAAGTTTACAGCTATTCATAACCCTTCATATGAACTTGGCAGAGAGAGCAAAAAAAACCCTGCTATAGGAGATTAATTCTTAGTCAGGCTAACAGAGGTGAGCCAACCGTCAATTATTTCAGCATGACACAAAAGGTTTTATTTATGCCGCCATTAATTCGCAATGTGTAATACTATTAACTAAGAAGACTGCCTGAATTTTCAGATGCAAAAACGGCACCATTCTTTGCTTTGCGATCAACTGCATTTTGTCTAAGCTATTTTACCTTTACTAATAACAAAACAGCCATCGCCGTATTCCATGCTTCCAATTAACCAAGCTCTAGAGAGGTTTATTGAAAAGCAGATGTTTATTCATTGGTTCTCTTAATTATTTGTTTGGCGTAAAGAGGGTTTAAAAAAGAAAAAGGGGGGGGAAAAGATAGCCTGGTAGAATTAAAACTTGCCCTCTGCAAAACTGTTGCTGGGTGTCAACTTTCATCTCATGAAATAATAATAGAAAAGACACTGACAGACACGGAGAGAGAAGGAAGGGGAGAAAGAGATGAGAGCTAATATAATCTAACTCCCTTCTAAAGCTCCACCATTGCCTAATGGGTTCCTTGCATGTTTATTTTGTCATATAAACATACAGGCAATCCATTAAAACACCAACACATGTTTTTTACAATCTTAAACCGACACAAAATTAAACAAAATACATACTACAGAATATTAGAGATGGGAAGGACCATGGAGGTCTTCTAGTCCAAGTATCTAGTTATCTCTATCCTATCTATCTATCTATCTATCTATCTATCTATCTATCTATCTATCTATCTATCTATCTATCTATCTATCTACCTACCTACCTACCTACCTACCTACCTACCTACCTACCTACCTACCTCTTATCTCTATCCCTACCCCTCTACCTACCTACATCTATCTATCTATCTATCTATCTATCTATCTATCTATCTATCTATCTATCTATCTATCTATCTACCTACCTACCTACCTACCTACCTACCTACCTCTTATCTCTATCCCTACCCCTCTACCTACCTACCTCTTTCTCTATATCTATCTATCTATCTATCTATCTATCTATCTATCTATCTATCTATCTATCTATCTATCTATCTATCTATCTATCATCTATCTATCTACCTACCTACCTACCTACCTAGCCAGCCAGCCAGCCAGCCAGCCACCCTTCCCCCCACCTGTAATTGATCAGCACGTCAGCAATTGATTATGATAATGTGACATGAGTTCAGCGATGGACTGCAGCAATATGGAAAAGTAACTCAAACGTGCAACAGACCCAGAAAAGGGTGGGGGGAAGAAACTTCAGTTGCACCATTTTTTTCCCTTACTGTCTTTTTTCCCCTCCCTCCTTCCTCTCCTTCCACTGAAAGTGTCTATAAAATTTTTAAAGGAAAGTAGGTTGCTAAAACGTACTTAATTTGCCATGATAGATTGCGTCCATGCCTCACTGGCTGTAATTGAATCTGTGACCTATTTCTTTGGTAAAGTAGAGAAAGTCTCTTGGGTTTTCGTCACTACTATCTTTTAATGAAATTCAACAAAAAGGAAAAAAAAAGAGGAGAAAAGTGGGAAGGAGAAGGGACTGCCAAAATGTCTACAAACCCCTCCTTTTGTTGTTGTTGTTAATATCATTACTTTAGAATTTGTGACTTTTGAGTTATGGGTAATCTTCATAAATGTGTACGGAGTGACTCTTACCAGCTGGAAATGCTTGGATATCAACCCAACGTTGACATGCCATAATAGGAAAATTAGCAGGACCGAAAGGGCATGAAAAGTGAAGTATATATAGAAACATTACAAGCTGCTTCATATCTCCCATATATAGGGCTGTAATGTTGGTAGAAGTGACACGGTGACTCAGTGGCTAAGACACCGAGCTTGTCAATCAGAAAGATCAGCAGTTCGGTGGTTTGAATCCCCAGCAGTATGTAACGGAGTGAGCTCCCTTTACTTGTCCCAGCTTCTGCCAACTTAGCAGTTCGAAAGCACGTAAAAATGCAAGTAGAAAAATAGGAACCACCTTTGGTGGGAAGGTTACAGCGTTCTTTGCGCTTCTTATCCATGAAGCTTCTTTGATTCTGACTGAATGGAGGAACACTCACACATAAACTGAGTAATGTGCAGGACAATGCAATGAGACCTGTGTAGCTCTGTGTACATTGGAGAAACAAAACAACCACTTCAGGTAGGACTAGAACTCAACAGCTCCTGGTAATTGGCCCAAAGTCATCCAGACAACTTTCATGCTTAAAATGGGATTAGAATTCTTTGTATGCCTTGAATGTTTTGGCTACTGCTGGCTATGACTCTGAAGTTTTCCCAAGGGCTCAAACATTGCATCCTAATTGTTTTAAATAAAACGAAATAAAAATTTGAATCAATCTATTCTTAAACAGGAATATCACAAGCCTGACAATTTTCCTCTGTGGTTAGGGATATTCAGTGCAAGAGTTGGCTAAAATTGATGGACTGTAATGGCTTAAAAGTAGCCATAAATTCTTATAACGATAGCCAAACAAAAGCGATTCCCTCAGCTCATTTCTTTCTGCTTTACAGTTATTATGCTTGAAACTAACTCCTTCCCCAAATCTACCATGCAATAAGTCCCTCACCACTCATTTTTAATAAGCTATCATGGATTATTATCATCCTAACCTTTCCTCTGGTCATTCCTCTCTCTTCCTCTCTCTCTCTCTCTCTCTCAAAAGGTCAGAATAATAAAATGTACATGATCACAAAATGGCCGTGTTTTCATAAAAAAATGAATGTTTTAGGGGGAAATTGAATGGTTTCTATAGGAAATGGTTTCCCCCTTTTTCTTTTAGAATAGAATAACTATAGAATAGAATAACTATAGAATAGAATGGAATGGAATTCTTTATTGGCCAAGTGTGATTGGACACACAAGGAATTTGTCTTTGGTGCAGATGCTCTCAGTATACATAAAGAAAAATAAAATAGAATACATTCATCAAGAATCATAAGGTACAACACTTAGTGATAGTCATAGGTTACTAATAAAATCCATTATATAATAAAATAATGTGGGAGGTGGACTAGACAACCTCCAGGGTCCCTTCCAACTCTGATGATGATGATCCTAATTGTAATATTGGGGGGGGGGAGGATACATTCACCTTGGTGAATGTATCCTTTGGTACTGTACACCCAACTGTTTTCATAAGTCAAACACACAAATAAACCACACTGTAAAAAAAAATCATGTTATTTTCTTTAGCGAGCATTTGGGATTCCCCACCCCCTCCCTTCTTCCTAAGCAACCTTTGGTATGTTTATTCTACTCAATCAGCTATTCAGAGGCTTGTTTCAAAGCCTCTGTATTTATTTTGAGGTTTTTTTTTCCGGTTTTCACAAAAGGAAAGAGAGTTTTTTTTTCCTATATTCCAACTATGCCAGATAATTAAACACTTTAAAAGGTTGTGTATAATCCAACTTGTGCAGATGGTTTTTTTTTCCCTCCCCCGCCCTTCTTTTATTTCTTATTTAAAATCCGAAGCCAAGGTTCATGAATATTAAAAACTGATGAAATGCCAAGATGGAGACTTTTGTCCGTGCAATTTTTCTTTCAAATCGGTTGCATAGATTAGTTTTTTCTTTTCTTTTCTTGCTTTTTTTTTTTTTTAATAAGTATGTATATTAAAGCATATTTGGGATGGAGGAAAAAAAAGGTGAATGCTTTCATGCACAATCAGATGCTATTGAAATTAATTGACTTCCGTCATGCCTTGATGAGATAAAAAAAAAAACCACCGCAAAATAGAGAGAATAATAAGTGCATGTTTGCATGAAAGCGAACGGCTTTCAGGTGAAAATCTGATTGGTCGACCGAAGCCCTCGACAAGTTGCTGAATGGTAACAACATCCCACAGATCACAGGAACACACAATACCAACAAGTGCGGCTGTGTTGGAAGAAGAGTTGAGATGAAAGGTATAATCCAGATGAAAGGATCTCAACAAATTGAATGCAGGACTCACAAATGAAGGGATTCAATTTATGGTTTTATTAGAAGACCATCACAAGGGAAAGAACATTGACATGTAAATGAGATTGGAAAATGTGCACCCCAGATGGATTCGGGGCGGGGAATTGCCAGAGAAAAATATCCACTTGTTTGTCATCAGTCGTGAATGTCTTCCGAACATGTCGGCCAAAGGAGACAGCATTTCCAAGCTATGGTGGCACAGTGGTTGGAATGCAGTATTGCAGCTTAATTCTGTTGACCGCCAGCAGATCGATCCTGACGGGCTCAAAGTTGGCGATCCTACTGTGTGTGTTTTGCACTTACCTTTTGCAGCTGAATGTTCTCCAGAGGATTGAACCCTGGTGGATAAAGTACAGTATTGCAGGCTAACTCTGCCCACTGCCAGGAGTTCGATCCTGACCGGCCCCATCTGGTTGACTCAGATTTCCATCCTTCCGAGGTGGGTAAAAGAGGAGCCAGATTGTTTGCAGCAAAATGCTGACTCTCTAAACTGTTTAGAGAGGGCTGTAAAGCTGTGTGAAGCGGTATATAAGTCTGAGGGGAGATCTTATTTTCAGGGAAACAGGGTAGTTGTTAAGTGAATGGCCGCAATTCTTAAATTAGTACCCTGGTTGTTAAGTGAATCAGGCTTCCCCATTGATTTTGCTTGTCAAAGGATAGTCAAGGGGGGGGGGGTTCAAAAGACCATAGGCCACTGCACTGCAACAGTTATAAATATGAATCAGTTGCAAAGCATCCGAATTCGGATCTTGTGACCATGAAGATCGCAAGCGTGAAAAACGTCCATAAGTCATTTTTTCAAGCGCTGCTGTAACTTTGAACAGTCAGTAAATGCACTGTCGTAAGTCAAGGACTACCTGTATTAATTCCATTAAGAAGCGGGGATTCAGGAAGAAAACGGGGGGGGGGGGGATCCACTCGTATATCTGCCATGAGATAGGAGCAATTTGGATTGCTGGAGGAAAATGTCTTGCTGAGTATTTAATAATCAGTGTATCAGCTTTCCACTAGCATATGATATTGCCTTTGTTTGCTTCACACCCACTTCAAAGAACCCAGGAAGCTTCTGAGAGAAGAATTAACGCTTTCAGCAGTTCAGGCATCTCCCCCCCCCCCCTTCAAAACACATAGAATCCAGTCTTTACTTCTTATGCTTTCCAATTTCCGGATTTCTTGTTTTTGTAAGAAATTGTGATGCACTAGGTGTGATGATTGTTGTGGCCCGCCAGTAGCCAGCAGACCTGGCAGCAGATTCGAACAGTGAGGAGGTTGGGGAGGAACATGGGCCAGTCCTAGAGTCTAGGGAAGGCTCAGACGAGGGCTCTGCTTTGGAGGCAGAGATGAGGCCAGGGCCATCTGGCAGTTCTCAGCTGCCTTTGGAGCTAAACAGCAGTGAGAAGACGATGATCAGGACTTACGTTTGGCCCAGAAGTAACTGGTAGCCAGAGCAACCACTCCAAAAGTGGTACTACCATGTGATGGTGGTTGACCTGCCAGATATCTAGCTGATTCATTCAGTGTCTAGATGTTCTTTCAACTAATAACAAACATCACAGACAAAGCTTTTTGCCATACAGAGACACACACACGCAAACACACACCACCAGGACCTCTGCTCACTATTCATGGGTCGAGCCACAAATGTATTTATTTATATGTTTGTACTTCTATTTTTAACTTCCTGCGCACCGCCCTGCGTCCCTTCGGGGAGATAGGTTGCGGTATAAAAATCAAATCAAATAAATAAAATAAAGAAGTCTCCAGTTCATGAACCAGCTGGAACAACATGACCCCCCAATCAGACTAACGGCCAGGACTCGTGGCCCCAAATGTTTATTGAATGTGACAAGGTCAAGCTGTGTAATTAGAGCTTCGTTCACTCCTGAGACTATTAAGAGCTTCTAGGTGTTGATTTCCACTTGCCACAACCTGGAATGGTGATGTACAGCTAAGAATCTGAAGCTACTGATGGCATCTCGTCCCAGATTTTATTTCATTTATTTAGTTTGTCAAACATGTACAAGATGGCAGGTATAAGTATAAACATGGACATGAACAAAGGAAAGGAATACAGGTAAATGGGAACAGTAGGACAGGGATGGAAGGTGTGCTGGTGCGCTTATGCACACCCCCTTTTACAGACTTCTTAGGAATGGGGTGAGGTCCACGGTGGACAGTTTGAGATTGAAGCGTTGAGGGTTTGAGGATGTAACAATGGAATCGGGTAGACCATTCCAAGTGTGGATTACTCTGTTGCTGCAATCAAATTTGGAGCGGTTTACCTTGATTTTGTATCGATTGTTTGCTCGTGTATTATTGAGGTTCTAGCTGAAGTAGCCATTGACAGGTAGTCGACAATTTTGTGTACTACGCTTAGGTCAAACTGTAGGCGGCGTAGTTCCAGATTTTCCAAGCCCAACATTTCGAGCCTGGTGGCGTAAGAGATTCTATTGTGAGCAGAGGAGGGGAGGACTCTTCTCGTGAAATACCTCTGCACCCGCGTGATCATATTAATGTCCGATATACAGTGTGGATTCCAGGCAGATGAGCTGTATTCGAGAATTGGTCTGGCAAAGGTTTTGTATGCCCTAGTTTGCAATACAATGTTATTGGAGAAGAAGCTTCACAAAATTAAGTTAACAACTCTTAATGCCTTTTCATCAACGCTGTTACAGTGAGCTTTGGGACTTACATCGTTTGAGATGAGTACTCCGAGGTCCTTGACAGAGTGATCTATTCCAAGGTACATGTTAAATAACCTACAGATGGAACTAAATGCTGTGGGGCCCCACTTTGGAGCAACCATGGACTGGAGAACTTCTCTTCTGTCACTGGAACTAGTCACTGGAACTGGTAGGAGCTGAATCGCCAAAGCATGCTGGTAGTTCAGCTCCTCTACCTTCACCAAACTTCAAATACTTCAGTTGATGCATTGAAGGTCAACCAAGAAAGGCCATTCCTGGTTCATCAGTGCTATTTCTGCCCTTTGAGAGAAGGGGATATTGCTATGGCGACTGCACTAATGGGAAACGAACTCCAACCCTATCTAAAATTTCTCTATTCCACGAAGATATATCTGTACAGTATCTAAAGCTCATCTTTTATGTTGTTTAGATTTATTGGCTCTCGCTTTCTGGAGGAGAAGTTGGCAGAGACGGAGAGGAAGACTTTTTAAATAACTAGCAGGTGCTTGATTTTTTTTTTAAAAAAAATTCAGCTCAATCTACTTGGATTGATCATTGATTTTCTGTGATTCATGAAGCTATTCATAGCTTTCAGTTACTTTTGGCAAGAGCTGTTCATCACTCTCTCTTTCACTCTCTGCCTAGCTGGCTTCTCTTCCATTGTGTTTCTGGATGAGTTTTCTATTCTCCCCCAATTCTGGCTTTGATTTATGGAGGGAGGGTGATGGGGGGAGAGAGAAGGGAAAAATCATGACCACAGATCTGTAATTTATTTATTTATAAAATGTATTGGCTGTCCATCTTACCATAAGGGTTAACTCTGGGAAGCTTAGGGGACAGGAGGTTAAAACATATAAAAGAACAGTTGTTGGAATTGGGAATGTCTAGTTTAATGAACAGAAGGACTGGAGATGACATGATAGCAGTGCTCCAATATTTGAGCAACAAAGAAGAGGGGGTCAACCTCTTCTCCAAAGCACCTGAAGGCAGACCAAGAAGAAATGGATGGAAGATAATCAAAGAGAGAAGCAACCTAGAACTAAGGAGAAATTTCCTGACGTTGAGAACAATTAATCAGTGGAACAACTTGCCACCAGAAGTTGTGAAGCGCTCCAACACTGGAAGTTTTTAAAAAGATATCTAGGTTGCTTCTCTCCTTGATTAGTTTCCATCCGTTGCTTCTTGTCTTGCTTTCAGGTGCTTTGGAGAATAGTTTGACCCCCTCTTCTTCGTGACAGCCTCTTAGATATTGGAAGACTGCTACCATCTCACCTGTGGTCCTTTCTTTCATCAAACTAGACCTACCCAGTTCCCACAACCATTCTTCAGATGTTTTAGCCTCCAGGACCCTAATCCTCTTTGTTGCTCTTCTCTGCACTCTTGGTAGAGTCTCAACACCATTTTTTTTCTATTGTGGTGACCAAAATTGGGTGCAATTTTTGTTACAAACAAATACGTCAGCTCTGCTGCTTGAATCAGTACATTTTCACATTATCCCTCACTCTATTCGACCAGGACAGATTGAAAGCATTAAACACACACACACGTGTGTGCATAAAACATGCCCATGAGTCTGAATCAGTTTGAATCAATCTGAATCGGTTCAGACATGTTTAATGCAATCCATCAATTCAATTTCGTTGAATTGCTTTAACTGTCTGAATTGATTCAGGGACTCACTTATCCACCCAGGCCTAGTTAATATGATTCCTCTTCAGCCATGAGTTTAATAATTCCCACCTACTGACACATTAAAATTATAATTTGTTAATAAGTTTTTAAAATCTCCAAGGACGGGCAAGACTGTTTGGGATCACATTTTCTTCAATCTATGCATCCTAAAACAAAGGCTACCCTCATCACTGTGGACTTTCCATGATCCTAAATAATAAAGTAGTTTTGCTAGATCTTTTTTTTCCCCAAAAGGCAACTGGACTTTCTTTGTTTTTCCTTGATGACATTTCACTTCTCATCCAAGAAGCTTCTTCAGTTCTGAAGTTGTGAACTGAAGATGCTTCTTGGATGAGAAGCGAAACGTCTTCAAGAAAAAAAAACCCAAGAAAATCCAGTTGCCTTTTGAAACTTTTGAGACCTGGATGACTGAGAACCTCCCTAGATATTTAGTTTTGCTATGCAGAATTTGACTCGCCCCTGAATTTATGGATTTATTTTATTTGATGTCACAACAGACTGCTTCTCTCTTTGAGTGTGTATGGTTGTTTGTGTGCGTCATGCAACACACACGCGCCCCGCACATAGGTTAAATTATCTAAATTGATGCCTCATTGTCTCAGCCTCTGTATATAAGTCTCCCAAAGTTCCTTTAAACACACAAATGCAAACACAGAGAGAGAGAGAGAGACTAATGTAATTCAGGCACTGTAAAACATATGGCAACTTTAACAGGAATTAATTTGAAGCTCTTCTTCTATTATTATTTGGGCTTCTATGAAACAGAGACAAGTTGGACCTACAGCCTCAGCAATCTGCAAAGGAGCTCTTTGTTCTAAATATTATTTCTCCTCCAGTAATCCAAGCATAATTTTTTTTTATTAACAATAGCAAAAATGAGATAGCATTGTATTCAAAATGGGTAATAAAAGACCATTCACAGCGCCTTCTTCTGACAAAGAGTCTCATATAACTTTCTTATTTCCTCCTGAAAAAAAGAGGAGTCAGGGAAGCTCCGGGAATATTTAATTCTATATTATATTTTTCCAATTAAATCCCTCAATCCTTCCCTCCGGGGTGGCCAATAAGCAATATTTTTTATAGTAACAAGTATAACACCAAACCTCTGAAATCCTGAAAACAACCTCAAGAGGGGTGAATGTGCAATTAGTTTATCTTTCATTTATATCTGTAAATCTACAGGCTCAGTGGCTAAGAGAGGTCGACAGTTCGGTGGTTCGAATCCCTAACACCCCGTAACGGAGTGAGCTCCCGTGACTTGCCCCAGTTTTTGCCAACCTAGCAGTTCGGAATTACATAAAAATGTGGGTAGAAAAATAGCGAACACCTTTGGTGGGAAGGTAATAGCGTCCCACGCACCTTCAGCGTTTAGTCATGCCAGTCAAATGACCACGGAGACATCCGAAGACGTCTCCCTGAGAAAGGGGGGGCGGGGGAGAGAGACCTAGCTAAAAATAACTTTGTAATTATTGATTTGTAGTTATTGAGTAACTTATGTGAAGAATATGGGAAGTCCCCTTTTTGTATATTTTTTCCTTTCTTTTCTGTTTTTCCTCATTTTTTCTTTTCTCACACTTTTCATTTTCGCTTTGATTTCTTCTGTTTTCTTTCTTTTTGTCCTTACTTTACATTTGTTGGTTTCTAGTTTCTATCTTCTCTTTTTAAGCTTCCACAAAAATCATCTTAAAAAAGGAAAAATGATGCCCCCTGTTATTCTTTCAAAGAATCTTCAAACAGCATCTACATATATTATGCTAATTTATTGTGTTTACTGTGGATTTTGATTTTTTGATCATCTCTATCCTTGATCTTGCAAAGGGGTGCTTATTATTATTATTATTATTATTATTATTATTATTATTATTATTATTATTATTATTTTCTAAAGGACAACAGTCGTGAACCTTGACATGGCAAAGGGGTTTTGTGAGTATGTCATTTTTATTATCGTCCTGTAGCTTCCTTGGCTTTCCACATTTCAATTACTGTTAAGTCTTAGAGAAACAGACTTTCAAGGGGGAACGCATATTTACTTCCCACAATAGAGTTGAAATTGTGTTCAAGAGGTAATCTATATTATTTCATAATCCTGGAAGGTAGATGTGAACGATTCTCAGACATATTATCTCCCTTTGCACAAAAGAGCGGTGATTTCTTGATAACAGTGGTTATGTTCCTTTTGGCCACTGTTTCTTCCCTTCTGAGTTCATTTAAAAATGATCTACGGGGAAAGAAACTTAGAAAATGGTCTGAAGTCCAGATTCTCTTTTTCAGGGAAAGTTACAAAACTGCCTTCACTACACACCGAATGTAAATCTATCTTCACCCTCAACATCAGGCTGAAGAAATACAAACTGAAAGGTAGAGAGAGAGAAAACAAACTCACTTTACAAGTATTGATTTATCACTCGGTGCCCGTAGCTGAATTATAAAATGGCTTGGATTTATGATTGAATACCAAAATACGACGTTCTTACCAATGTGTTGATGATGCTTAGACTAAAAAAAAAAGCTCTCATTTGCCAAGGATTGCTTGTTTTCCAAGTCACACTTTTATTTTACCTTATTTTATGATTTTATAAAAGAAAACAAGTTACACTGGAACAGATGGCTGGTGAGAACAAACAAAGCACAGATTTGGGGAGCTATAATTTCTTTGACCAAAGTAATATTTTCATCTAGGCTTCTTCAGAGCAGGCTTTTATTCTTGATGCAAGCAGACCTTCACCCTTCTTCTACCAGGAAAGATAAAAGTTGAAATGAAAAATACTGAAAGAATTCTATGGATCTTTCTCCATTTTCTCGGTAGGCCTGACCATCTGTTTATCATTTTATATTACTCGGTGCTAATCAGGGGACCTTTGAGTCACCAGCTACAAAGCGTATCGGGAGATGACTCGTTTCCATATGTTCTGTGCATAGATTTTGAAAGGGGAAATAAATACATGGAGAGTGAGTTGTTGTTTTTTTTAAACGTAGAGAACAAATCGCTTTTCCCCCTCACAAAATGTGAAGACTGTACAGACGTTCCTCAACTTACGACCACAATTGAGCTCAAAATTTCTGTTGCTTTGTGGCCCACCAGAGGAACTGGCAGCAGATTCAGACAGTGAGGAGGTTGGGGAGGAACCTGGGCCAGTCCTGGAGTCTAGGGAAGGCTCTGAGGAGGGCTCTGTGTCAGAGGCAGAGAGGGAGCCAGAGCCTTATGCCAGTTATCAGCTGCCTTCAGAGTCAGACATCAGTGAGGCAGACAAACAGCTGGAGCCTGTTCCCGATGTGCGCATGTGCAGAGTTGCCAGACGAAGGGAACAGCTAAGGAACAAGGGTCGACTTGGGAGTAAGGCAGGCATGAAATCCTATTTTCTTCACTACCAGTTTGGTAGAGGGAGCGTGCGCCCTGGATGAATCTAGACCGTCTACATCAGCTTAACTTCCCAAGGTTGAAGGGAAGATATTGTAATTTCATGTTTAGTACCTTTTATAGAAGATTTAAAGCTGTGCATTGAGTTTATTTTTAAGTATGTTGTATTATAGGTAGCAATATTTTTATTCAGATTTCAAACTCGTGTGTCAAAGCGCAAATACTATCCAGAGATCAAACAAGTGACTCCAATTTATGAGATTCCTTGGCTTACTCCATACATGATAGTCATTATTTTATCAATAAGAGTTTCCCATCTGGGTCAAAAGAGTTATGCTTATTTTTTTTTTCAGTGTTACTGTCACATTTGTTAACTTTTTCTGGAACATGGTGCGATTTTTAATAAGCATTCTGCAACCCAACACAGAAGATCCTTTCTGTTAATTCCCTCATTATGGGGAAAGATGGAGAAATGCAAAGTTTCTCTTTGTTAACCAGAAATAATAAACATGCACGGAAAATTATGTACACACATTCCAACTCCGAGGTGGCTAATCTCAGGAAAGCCCTGGAGTAAGAGACTAACATCATACGGATAGTCAACACTTAATGCCTAACATTAATGCTAGGAGATAAAGTGGGACATCATTCTACATTCTCTATTTTCCTATGGTCTTCATAACTACATTTCATAGGATTGAAATGTGTTGGTGTGGGAGATGATCAGGCTGAGACTGAGGGAGGGGTCAAAGGTCTCATCAGTCTTGAATCCTTTTGCTTTGACCGTTAGTAGTTCAGATTCTTGTAAAGAGCTTAAGCTTGCAATAAATGTTTATACTCATATGAACTGCCTGGATTTTCTGATTTTCCTGGGGTTTAACATTTGGAAAAATAGTGGTTGCATTCACAGGACATGCTAACCCAATCCTCCCCAACCACATTTTAACCATGGTAGGATTTGCAAACTGAGCCAGCATGTTTTTGTGTGTGCAATACTTCATGGAGTATTTACCTCCGCATAGAGGAATGTGGTTTGCAGATACTAGCAGTGGAATAGTAGCAGACAGCGAATAACAGAGTTGGACGGGGCCTTGGAGGTCCTCATGTCCAACTCCCTGTTCAAGCAGGAAACCTTAAACCCGTGATGGTGAGCCTACAGCACACTTGCCCAAAGTAGCAGGTGAAGCCATGTCGCCTGGCACGTGCGGCCTTGCCTGTTTATCTTCCTGGTTTCTGGTATGCATGCATGTGTGATGATCAGCTGTTGTTCATGCATGCAGCAGTGCCGCAAACGGGTGTGCTCATGAACGCCGACAAGCTGATTGTCGGTGATTGTAGCCCGGAGGTTCAGCTTCTCTGGAGCGCGATCTCTTCACGCACACATCAGTGCCAAAAACCAGCCTGCACGTGTGCACCAGCCAGTTGATCATCGGGCATGCATGCGTGCTAGAACCCAGAAGTTCAGCTTTTCCAGAGTGCAGCCCTGAAGATTGAGCGTGCACATGCACGACATTTCCGTGGGACCTTTTCAGCCCTTGGTGCCGAAAAGGTTTGCCATCCCTGCCTTTTACCATTTCAGACAAAGGATTGTCCAATCTCTTCTTCAAAACCTCCACAACTTGGAGCACACAAGTTCTGGAGGCAAGTCATTCCACTGATTAATTCTCCTCACTGTCAGAAAATACCCTGTGGAGCACCTCACTTCAGCCTGGAGGAACATGGTTTGCAGATACAAACAGCTGCACAGGAGCAGAGAATGGGTAGGGTGTGCTACCCTGTGGAACTCCGTAATGATAGCGATTCTCTCTCAAAACAACCTTTTCATTTGTCAGTCACGATATGGTCACAGAAAACAACAACTTCTGCAGTCTCTGCCAAATCATAAGAATGAAAGCATTGTAGAGTTATCCTTGGCAGAATGTTGATGCCAAACTTAACAACCTAAATGATTTCTTGGCAACATTGGCCTCGCTGTCGTTTATAGGTAACCGAGAAACATCAACAGATCTAACTGATGTTAGGGCTGCCAGGCTCTTAACCATCACGCAAAGTAATTTCGGTAGCTGCATTAGAACAGAATGTAGTAGCAGATAGATTCCCTGAACATGCAAAAACCCCTCTGTTAACCATTCATGACTATGAATGGGGCTCCCCTTGAGGTGCACCCGAAGACTTCAGCTGGTCCAGAATGCAGCCGCGCGAGCAATAATGGGAACCGCAAGGTACGCCCATATAACACCGCTCTTGCGTGAGCTGCACTGGCTGCCTGTCGTCTTTCGGGTACGCTTCAAGGTGCTGGTTGTCATCTTTAAAACGCTCCATGGCTCGGGATCTAGCTATCTGCGGGATCGGATCCTGCCCCATACATCCTCACGGCCGATCCGCTCCCACAGAGAGGGACTTCTCCGGGTGCCGTCCACTAGACTGTGTCAGCGGGCGACGCCCAGGGGAAGGGCCTTCTCTGTGGCGGGCCCAGCCCTCTGGAACGACCTCCCCCCCCGACATTAGAACAACTACGGACCTCCGCTCCTTCCGTCGAAAACTGAAAACACACTTTTTCTGTCTGGCCGGCCTTGGTTAGTCTCTACCTCTGGGGTGTTTAGGGAATTTAGTTTTAATGGGGTTTTTAGCGCAGGGACGATCAATTTAATCTGCTTTTATTTATTGTATTTATTGTTTGTATATATTTTTATATGTTTTAATTTCCCTGTGCATCGCTCCGAGTCCCCTTGGGGAGAGGACGCGGTATACAAAATTAAATATTATTATTATTATTATTATTATGGGGGTATTTATTTATCTACTTATTTTATTTTGCCATATGTTTCCAACTCTGTTAAGATGTAGACCGGGGGTGTTAAACTCGATTTCATTGAGGGCCACATCAAGGTTGTGGGGGGGGGTCAGGGTGGGCGTGGCCAGCTCAACATCACTCATGTCGGGGATACCTGTTGTGGCCCGAGGGCTCTTTCAGCAAAAATGACCTCTCGAGCTCCGTTTTTGGCCGCAACAGCCTCCTGCAAACCTCTGCCAGTGCCATCCCGAGCGATGGATAGAAACTAATCAAGGAGAGAAGCAACCTGAAACTAAGAAGAAATATCCTGACAGTGAGAACAATTAATCACTGGAACGACTTGCCTCCAGAAGTTGTGAATGCCCCAACACTGTAAGTTTTTAAGAAGAGATTGGACAACCCTTTATCTGAAAAGGTATAGGGCAGGAGTCACCAACCTTTTGGACCTCAGGGACCACTAAATTCATAATTTTAAATCTTGCAGACCACCAATATGAATTCTTTAAAAGAATCACGGACCACTAGTTGGTGACCGCTTGTATAGATTTTTCTGCCTAAGTAGGGAAGGGGAAACTAGAAGACCTCCAAGGTCCCTTCCAACTCTGTTATTCTATCTATTTGTGAATTCTTAATTTGGCATCAGCTTTTCCCCCCCAAAGCATTCCTCCTTGATTAAATCAAGTTGCATTTTTTCTTCCTGTTCTTCTCCAAAAGTGAAGCTTGACTTCCACAGGCATACCAACTTAAGGCCTGAGTTTGATATCAGTAAAGCAGGGAGCCGAAATCAGAATCAATAACCAACTTGTCCTGGATCACAAACACGCACTGCAAATAAAATGGCCTTCCACCATAGTAGAGGTAATTTAAAAACCCAACATATTCAATACGTTCTCTATTGATTATTTCACGAAGAGTTTCTGAAGGCTAATGAAAGCAGCTGGCACCAGCTTCGGTACACATATGGATGCTGTTGTCCTGGCAACAGTCGGGAGAGGGGGGGGGACCTGTGAGATCTCACCAGGCAAATGTGATGGAAATGCAGCATCTTGCAGAGAGAATAAGCTAAACGACAGCATTAAAGAATGAGCACAACTCTATCCTCTTCAAAAAAAATCTTCCCCTCCCCATCCAATTAGATCACTACCCAGTTGGAATTGCAGAGTACAGGACTGAAAAGAGATGCTGGTAAATAGAAATAATGGCCTGTGTGATTTGTGTGATATGATATACAACATTTGGCCTCCCCGGGAACACGCTAACAGGACCCCCACCAATGAATATTTAGACAGCCTCAATCAGCTATCAAAAGTGGCGCAGTGGCTAAGATGCTGAGCTTGTAGATCAGAAAGGTCGGCAGTTTGGTTGTTCAAATCCCTAGCGCCACATAACGGAATGAGCTCCCATTACTTGTCCCAATTTATGCCAATCTAGCAGTTTGAAAGCATGTAAAAAATGCAAGTAGAAAAATAGGGACCAACTTTGGTGGGAAGGTAACAGCGCTCTGTACACCTTCGGCGTTGAGTCATGCCGGCCACATGACCATGGAGACATCTTCGGACAGCGCTGGCTCTTCGGCTTTGAAATGGAGATAAGCTTCTCATCAAAAGTGGTGCCTATTTTTCTTCTTGCATTTTTGCGTGCTTTCGAACTGCTAGGTTGGCAGAAGCTGGGACAAGTAACAGGAGCTCACTCCGTTACACGGTGCTAGGGATTCTAACTGCCGAACTGCTGACCTTTCTGATCGACAAGCTCAGCATCTTACCCACTGAGCCACTGCATCCCTTACACTATACTAGAGATGTCCAATTTTTGCAACCATTCTTCCCATGCTTTAGCCTCCAGTTTCCTAATCTTCTTGGTTGCTCTTCTCTATACTCTTTCCAGAATTTCAATCTTCCCTTTATATTGTGGTGACCAAAACTGGATGCAGCCCAATAATTGGTCCCATTACTTCTCCCCAATCTACCCCCACAGTGTCTCGGGGTCACATAATCTTTTTTGCAACCTTCTGACAAGTAAAGTCAACGAGGAAAGCAGAACGGTGTTACTAACTTAACAACTGCAGTGATTCACTTAGCAACTGTGGCAAGAAAGGTCGTACAATGGAACAAAAGTCACTTAGGGACTGTCTCCCTTAGCAGCAGAACCTTTGGGCTGAATTGTGATCATACGTCAAGGACCATCTATAGTTGAACTGTCTCCCCCTGACTCTGTCCCAATTTTCCTGAATGAAACCCCATCTAAATCACTTTGCTTCTAAGCCAGTGTTGCTGTGGCATCTTCGCTAATGCTAAATAAGCAATAAATTTTATCAGTGTTGTTGTGACATTCGGTTTGCTTTCAGATATGAATTAATGATGACCAGTGAAATTACAAAGACTATCAGTATATCAACACCTTGAAGTCTGTCAGACCGCTGCCCTTTGGAGAGCTGTACTTGCTTAATGCAAGACTGAATTGCAGTGATAAGAAGATGTGTTAGTGATACTAACACACACACACACACACACACACACACACACACACACGTACTGTACGTAAGTGAGCAGCCTTAGAAAAAGAAATAACAACAATAATGTAAAAGTAAAGGTACAGGTTTCCCTTGCACGTAGTCATTCCCAACTCTAGGGGGCAGTGCTCATCTCCGTTTCAAAGCCGAAGAGCCAGCGCTGTCCGAAGACGTCTCCGTGGTCATGTGGCTGGCAGGACTCACCCCCAAAGGCTCACGGAAAGCTGTTCCCTTCCCACCAAAGGTGGTTGCTATTTTTCTACTTGAACTTTTTACGTGCTTTCAAACTTATTTTATTTTATTTTTTATTTTAATCATATTTATATCCCGCCCTTCTCCACAAAGGACCCAGGGCGGCGCACAGGAATTTAAAAACATACAAAACAATACAATAAATACAGAATTTAAAAATATATGAAATTAAATTATAATCCTATGCGAAAATCAAATTAAAATCCCCAATTTAAAACTATCTAAACAGTCTTGACGGGAGGGTTAGGCTAGGCTGGCTTGCTGAAAAAGATGTGTCTTTAGACACTGGCGGAAGAGGCGGAGGTCCGTGATGGTACGCAATTCAGGGGGCAGGTCGTTCCAAAGGGCAGGGCCCGCCACAGAGAAGGCTCTTCCCCTGGGTGTCACCAGACGGCATTGCCCAGCCGACGGCACCCTGAGAAGGCCCTCTCTGTGGGAGCGGATCGGCCGAAGGGATGTATGGGGCAGGAGACGGTCTCGCATATACTAGCATATACTAGAACTGCTAGCACGTTCTTTTTTTCTTCACTGTTTTCTCTCTGTTTCTCTTTGTGCTTTTTAATCAATGAATCGGGCCGTTTCTCTGAATTCCTCAAGTTCTTAATCCAGACATCGATGGGAGCGCGGTTGCCTTTCAGCCCAAATGTTTTGGGAGCTTTTATAAGGTTCTGTTTTCTAAATGAAACTGTCAGCTTTATTGCTGCTTTCATCAAAGCGCTTCGTTGCATTTGCCCCGACTTCAGGGGAGAAGGAACAAAATGCTGTTGGGGTTGCGAATGGCCAAGAACGGCTCTTTACATCATGCCTACATAAATCTGTTTATTCGAGCACCTAAACTGCTGGCCAGGAGTTTGCAGTTCTTATTAACCTCTGCGGCTATTCTCCATCCAAGATGCTGAATCGCTTCAGAAATGCCCAGAATCATTTCTTGTGGTTTCTTCTCTGTCGAGAGGTTCCTCGTTCCTTAACCTTCTTCTTGGGCTCCTTTAGAGTACTTTTAGTAAATATTTATCACCTTGCTTTATGTTTAAGAGAGCACTAGGATTTGTTTTAGTGGCTCGGCATCTTTGCATGGCTTGGTTTACGCTCAGCTCTTCCTCATCTGGAAAATTCCAACGGCAGGGTTGTCTTCTGATGTCTCCTCTTAGGGTTAAACTCAAATATATGCAGGATCTTAAGAATGTGTGTGTGTGTGTGTGTGTGTGTGTGTGTGTGTGTGTTAGTTTTATGAGCTGATCAATAAATAAATTAGAGAGACCAGGATAGAACTATTTCGAGCTTATTAGCTCTCATCAGCTAGCCATACCCTTACTGGGATTCGAACCGGGGCTGTATTACATGCCAGGCGAGAGCCTTGCCATTAAGCCACCTAGGTTCTGTTCTTGTCAGCTGAGACAGGAAGATAGTTATATATAGTTGTTTCCACAACACCCTGTTAGGGCCCCAATTATATATATATATATATATGTTTGTGCTGATAAATGAATAAACAAGGGAGACTAGTATAGATCTATTTCAAGCTATTTAGCTCTCATCAGCTAGCCATACCCTTACTGGGATTTGAACCGGGGCTGTATAAACCCCCAAAATGCAATGTAAGTGCTCCCTGTACATGTACGTCCGCCCCCATGCATGCACCCTGCTTCCCCCCTCGCCCATTTTTGGCTTCCTATTGGGAAGGTAACATTGTTCCATGCGCCTTCGGCATTTAGTCATACAGACCATATGACCATGGAGACGTCTTCAGACGGTGCTGGCTCTTCGGCTTTGAAACGGAGATGAGCACCACCCTCTAGAGTTGGGAATGACTAGCCTTTACCTTTGCCTACAGATTTCGATCCTCTCCAACCTTCCAAACAACTTCCTGACTTCCATAATCGTCAGGATCAGAATCGTGGAGTCACAGAATTAAAAGACTGGAGAACATTTGTCCAATTTCATGCTTTGTTTATGAGCCAGACCACAATCTCACAAGTTTATTTCAAGGTTAAAAATGAGTTAATGTTTACTGAACGCTTTGTCCTCTTCTGGAATTTGTGAACAGAGCAGTCTGTACTTCTGAACAATCTGCACTGGAGAACTGAGATAGAGTTGGGCTCGTCTTGAAGCAACATTGTCACATGCTTTTTCTGTATCTCTTGATCATTTTTCTTGGTTTATTTCCCCCTCCCCCCCTTATGTATTTCATCTGTAAGTAGGAGGAAGGCAAGGAGCATTTCTTTGCTCCAAGAACGAGTAACTGGTGAGATATAACATTTGTTGTCATTTCAGTATAAAGCTTCTTGCTTCTTGCCCAAGAAGAAGGTTAAGGATACTCAGCAGAAGACAATGACTTAGTGTGCCCCACTAAGTGTGCCCCATTTGCCCCACTCACACACACATACATGTAAGCGTGGTTTAGAGAGTT
Source organism: Rhabdophis nuchalis (assembly GCA_039707465.1). Classification (NCBI taxonomy): domain Eukaryota; kingdom Metazoa; phylum Chordata; class Lepidosauria; order Squamata; family Natricidae; genus Rhabdophis; species Rhabdophis nuchalis. The sequence goes on from CM077658.1 coordinate 19,585,845, forward strand.
TATTGATGTTCTCCAACTTTTCCTTTCACCCCGCCTAAGAACTGTCCCAAATAAATCCAGCCACAAGCAGGTCAAGGTTAGTCCACAATGTGATGGCCAATAATCCATAAAACAATGGAAAGTCGCTCCAACAAATAAGTTTATCAAACAAACTTAAATCCACCAGGCCAAACTGTAATACACCCACAAGAGCTCACATGGCAAAAGAAGTTCAGAGTCTCCAAGGCACAAAATCAAGGAGAAACACACACACAGCCGTAAATCAAATATGTTGTTCCCAGCAACACCTTCTTCCGTGTGCTGTGATAAATAGCTTTCTGGTATAGCCCATCAAGATGGGCGGGGCCTTCTCCTGAGTAATCCAGCAGATCTCCATTGCTCTTGTCTTTTCTCTGCCTTGTGTCCTCTCAGATCCACCATGGAAGGCAGCACCGCCTCCTCTTTTCCACTGTTCACCCCTGCAAGTTGTTCCAACTCTTTCAGTCAGCTCCAAGCTGTTCAATCATTAATTAACCCAGTTCCTGATATGCCAGGAATGAGGCATGCCGCCCTTGAGCCGACCTCTGAGGAAGAAGCTGAAGAGTTGTCCAAGAGAGACATCATACTTAGCAATGGACATTTTGGGCTCAATTGTGGTCGTAAGTTGTGGACTACCTGTAATTAATTAGAGTAGGGAAAGAATGTCTGGGAAATTCTCATCAGGGACTTCTAGAGATCTGACACTACTCCTTGTTTCATTGATTTTAATGCATCTACCAAGGGATCTGTGGCCCATTAGTTACAATAGGTCTACTTTACATATAGTTAGCAGAGTCTGGATCTCACCAGAAAGACCTTATGATGGTGAACCTACGACACGCATGCCACAGATCAGAGGTGGGTTCCTACCGGTTTGGACCGGTTCAGCCAAGTAGGTAGTAATTAGGCCTGCCATGCCCTGAACTGGTTCTCTCCACGGTGACATAGGCCACCATCTTGTTTTTTGCTTCTGTGCATGCGCAGAAGCTTTTTTTTAATACTGCGCATGTGCACAGCGTGTCCCTATGCACACTGGCAGTAGCAGCAGCCGTAAGCCACTCCTGCCACAGATGGCAAGCGGAGCCTTCTCTGCGGGCATGCAAGTAATCGTGCCAACTCAGCTCCATGCGTGTGCCTCCCGCGAGCCAGCTAATTTTTTTGTCTCTGCCACGCATGCATGGGAGGTGGGGTGCATGCGTGAGATGTGTGCAGATGTGCAAGGGGGCAGGGGGCCGTGGTCCGTGTGCACATGTGCAGGGGGCAGGAGGAGCGCAAGGGGGTGCGGTACACCCCCCCACGCCCCGTTTTTGCTCCCAGGAGGCTTCAGGGAGGCCTGCTACGCCCAAAATGGGCAGTGTGTGGGGTCGCGTGCATGTGGGGAGAGCAGGGGGGAGTCACGCGCATCACATTATGGGTGTGGGCACGCATGCGTGTGCTGTTGCACGCTTTTGGCATGCAACGACAAAAAGGTTACCCATCACTGCCTTAGACAATGTCAGTCAAGGAGACCCAGTTAAGAAGTTGTTGCATTCGCAGCCAAGAATGCTTCCTCTTGAGCCAAACACTGCTTGTAATTGCTATCCCAGGTAGAAATCATTAAACAAAGGGAAATAACGATGTCACGGACGAGGAGATAAATAAATATCTCTTTTAATAGAATACACAAACAGGTAGTATAATGCCAGGCGCCCTGTTATCAGCCAGCTGCCCTTTACAAGGTCAAACATGCCCAAATCGTCTCTTTTGCAGCAGTGATCCTAAATAAATTACCATTTGCACTCAGAAATTCAGCCCCATGATTTCTGACAAGTGTCACTTTCCCCCTCTGCCACATTACATCCACTAATATTTAGTTTTCTGGCATTCTTTTTTTTTCATCCCCCCCACCTTCACACACACACACACCCACTTCTTTCTTCTGCCTATCTGTGTAGATTAGAAAGGTTCTTAACTGTTATCTGTAATAGATTTTGCCAGCAGCAAAATTCATGCAGGCATAATAGAGGAACAAAATGTACTCTGATGAAATTGCAACTATAATTTCCAGTCGCCTGACATTTATTGCATATTGCTATTAGAATTCAAGTGCCTATTTGTTTTGTACTGTGCTTTTATTCTTGAATCACAAATGTATAATGGAAAAAAGATATTTTAAATGCCAAGTTAAGTATCGCTGATCAACACGAGGCACCGAGAATAATCAATATTACTTAAACACACTCCTAGGCAATTAATTTTTAAAGGAATCAAATTGTTGCACCTCATCAAAATTTATAACAATACAATAAAGGATGTTACTTTTTTATTGTTTAATTAAAAGCAGCATTTAGCACTCACCACAGCTAAGTGCTGGAGCATTAGGACACAACATCCCCCTCTTTATCAACAGGAGATATACAAATAGGACTTGTGGACCATTTTATGTTACATGGGTTAATTAGACTTTATTAAATATCATACGCTTATCAAATTATTGAGCATGATAACTTCAGAACCCCAGAGAAATGTTCGTGTAATGTGTCCAACTGTAACTGAGGCATCTTTAATCAGTTTGGCACTTCCATTTAACACAAGTAAGTTGTATGGCAAATCTAGACAGCCTACTAAAAAGCAGAGACATCACCCTGCCAACAAAAGTGTGTATAGTCAAGGCGATTGTTTTCCCAGTTGCAATGGATGGCTGTGGAAGTTGGACCCTAAGAAAGGCTGAGCGCCAAAGAATGGAGAACTCTGGTGCTGGAGAAGACTCCTGCATTGAGTCCCTTGGACTGCAAGGCCATCCAACAGGTCAGCCCTAGAGGAGATCAACCCTGGTTGCTCTTTAGAGATCCTGAAGAGGAAACTCAAAGACTTTGGCCACCTAATGAGAAGGAAGGACTCACTGGAGAAGAGCCCGAAGCTGGGAAAGATTGAAGGCAAAAGAAAAAGGGGACAACAGAGAATGAGATGGATGGATGGAGTCACCGAAGCAGTAGGCATGACCTTAAATGGATGCCAGAGGATGGTAGAGGACAGGAAGGCCTGGAGGAACATTGTCCTTGGGGGAGAGAGAGAGAGAAAGAGAGAGAGAGAGATGCTAGATAGACAGACAGACAGACAGACAGATAGACAGACAGACAGAGATTAGCAATAGCACTTAGACTTATATACTGCTTTACAGTGTTTTACATCCCTCTCTAAGCAGTTTACAGAGTCAGCATTTCCCCCCCAATAATCTGGGTCCTCATTTTACCGACCTTGGAAAGATGGAAGGCTGAGTCAACCTTGAGCCGATGAGAATCAAACTCCTGGCAGTAAGCAGCAAGTTAGCCTACCTAAATATCGCAATCGGGGTTCTGTTCTTAGCCTAAAATTAATTATTTTTTCCCTCACTAGATCCTGCTTCTATGATTTTTTCTTTAAACCATTTTCAAACTGGCTGGCTAAAACTGATATATGAAGAAGCTTGTTTGGGTTTCTCCCCCAATTAGTTTTTGACAATTGACTTATCTGAGAATGCATCTCGGTTTCTCCCCAATTAGTTTTTGACAATGCCGATGGGCTTATCTTAAAATGCATCTTGGGTAGTGATTGCACGGATAATTGAAGTTTAGCCTCAGCCTTTTAAATGAAAAGCTTAATTCAAAACAGGATTAAAACAAGGGGAGAAAAAACCCCAACAACCAGGATTCTGTGACAGCCTCCAATTTTGGGAACGCTATTTTCTTGTAAGCAGTGTAACATCATGTAGAAGAAAGGTTGCATGGGAATATCTACTATAATCTCATGCCTGCTGCAGTGATTCACTATTAACCACCCTGACAGATGGCTGCCTAACTTCTAGGTAAACACCTCCAATGAAAACTAGTCTATTACCTCCCTTGGTGAAAATCTCTTATTGTTAATGCTGGTCTTAGACTCAGTAGAGTCCAGATTTTTGCTATGTTGTTTGACTAAGGCTATGGTTTTCCCAGTTGCAATGCAAAGTTGGACCATAAGAAAGGCTGAACTAAGATCATGGCATCGGGCCCTCTCAATTCCTGGCAAATAGATGGGGAAGAAATGGAGGTAGAGACAGATTTTATTTTCCTGACCTCCAAGATCACCATAGCAGAGGACTGCAGCCAAGAAATTAAAAGACGCTTGCTCCTGGGGAGGAAGCCGATGGCAAATCTAGACAGCCTACTAAAAAGCAGAGACATCACCCTGCCAACAAAAGTGTGTATAGTCAAGGCGATGGCTGTGAAAATGAGATCTTAAGAAAGGCTGAGCACCAAAGAATGGAGAGCTTTGAACTCGGGTGCGGGAGAAGAAGACTCCTGTATTGAGTCTCTTGGACTGCAAGGCCATCCAACCGGTCAGTCCTAGAGGAGATCAACCCTGACTGCTCTTTAAAAGGCCAGATCCTAAAGAGGAAACTCAAGGACTTTGGCCACCTAAGGAGAAGGAAGGACTCCCTGGAGAAGAGCCTCATGCTGGGAACGATGGAGGGTAAAAGAAGAAAGGAACAACAGTGATTGAGGAGGCTGGATGGAATCACTGAAGCAGTCGGTGTGAGCTTCAATGGATTCCAAAGGATGGTAGAGGACAGGAAGGCCTGTTCTATATTCTATTCCATTCTGTATTCTATTCTGTCCTGTTCTGTTCTGCTCTATTCTATTCTATTCTATTCTATTCTCGGACGTCAGCCAGGAAGGTTGCAAATGTTGATCATGTGGAACAGTACAATCGTCATAAATACATGTCACTTGCCAAGCATCCAGACTTTGATCACACAAGGTGATCAAAATGCTACAATGGTCATATGAATGAGGAATATAAGTCATTTTTTTCAGTGCCATCGTCACTTTGAATGGTCACTAAATGAATGGTTGCAAGTCAAGGACTACCTATATTGGAGTTTTATAACTCTGGAACCGACAGGTACTTGGGCTCTCTCCGTTGTTTACCATGCTTCGTATACTCTTCATCTCAACAAATGCTGAAATAAATATGAGAAACTATTTCCCACATTTAATAAAGTCCATTTACTAGGAACGTTTTGTTTCCTCTTGAAAAAACAGGCTATTATTCTGATCGTAAAAAAAATAAGCTGGCTGGCAGGAAAGGAGATTCTTTCCATATTTATAAAAACAAGCAAAATGCAAAACAAAACAATCAATATATATGTATGTGTGTACACCTAAATGTGAGCATGTGCACTCTGTGCAATCCGATGCCAGGTGTTGTTCTGTATATAATACACACTCCAGATCTATTTTGATGTTTCTTTTATTTTTAGTTTCAATTTTATATCATACTTAAGACTATTTATCCTTTTATGTTCGCTTGTATAACGTGGAAAGATGGATTGGATACTTGGTCGTCTTATTTTTAAACTGCCTTATCGCTTGTTCTTTGTTTTCAAAGGTTTAATAAAACACACAAGAATTTGGGGCATAGGTTACTGGAGATAAAACTGTCTTCCCAGTTTCCTACGTTAAGCTCAAAGACTAACGCTTCTGCTTCCACCCACATCAGGAGTGTCTTCAGGCTATGGTAAAGAAGGAAGGAAGGAAGATGGAGGCTGAAATCACGTGATTGAAGCTTTTTAAAAACGAATTAAATGAATGCATAACACACAAATGGCCAAAATTGACAACTCAGCTTATTTTGAACTATTATCATCTGGCAGCTGGTACAGGATAATAAAAATAAGGACAAATAGGCTGAAAATTAGCTTCTATCCCAGAGCAGTAACTATATTGAATTCTATGGTATAGTGCAATATTAATGCACTGTCGGGGGGTTTTAATTCAATTGTATAGCATGTGAAGGACACGTCTTTTATTTTTATAGTTTCTCTGATGGTCGCATTTAATTGCGTGGTACGAGGTGCAATGACAGTAAAGTAAAGTTAAAGTTAAGTTAAAGTTAAAAAGACCAGGTCTATGGAGATTCTCCGTTATCCCCAAGGTGCTTTTTCAAAAGGCAACTGGACTTCATTTTTTCATGAAAATGTTTCGCTTCTCATCCAAGAAGCTTCTTCAGTTCATCTGAAGAGAACTAAAGAAGCTTCTTGAATGAGAAGTGAAACGTTTTCGAAGAAAAACAAAGTCCAGTTGCCTTTTGAAAAAGCACCTCTTTGGGGCAAGGACCCTGTCCATTTCCTCAGGAAGAACTGAAGTTGAATGGCACATATAACAGGTGGGTTTGTGATGTTTTTTGACCATTCTTTGCAAGTATCTTTGACTCAACACCACCCAGCGTCCAGCTTAAATATAAATAACCATAGCTCAACGTCTATGGAGATTCCCAATCATCCAGTTGTCTTTTTTTTCCAACTAGACTTTCTGGTTTTTCTTTGAAGACATTTTGGGACAACCATGACTTGGATGACTGAGAAGCTCCATAGACCTAATACAATCAAGCAAGTCCAGAGGTATTTCACGAGAAGAGTCCTCCACTCCTCTGCTCACAACATAATCCCTTAGGCCACCAGGCGTGAAATTTTGTGCTTAGACAACTAAGAACTTTGCCATCTTCAATCCGACCTAAGCGTAGTACATAAAATTATCTGCTACAATGTCCTACCTGTCAATGAATACTTCAGCTTCAACCACAACAACACACAAGCACACAATAGACACAAACTTAAGGCAAACCGCTCCAAACTCGATTGCAGAAAATACGACTTCAGCAACAGAGTGGTCAATGCCTGGAATGCTCTACCTGACTCTGTGGTTTCTTCCCCAAACCCCCGAAACTTTAACCTTAAGACTGTGTACTGTTGACCTCACCCCATTCCTAAGAGGTCTTTTAGGGGGCATGCATAAGTGCACCAGCGTGCCTACCGTCCCGGTCCTAATATTCCTTTATATTCCTATTCCTTTCATGTATTCATAATCTTGTTTATACTTATATCTGTTATCTAATTCATGTTGGATGAAATAAATAAAATAAAACCAAAATAAAAACCACGAGGAGGTTTATAAAGTTTTGAAATTATCCCTCGTCATTCGGAGAGCAGACAGGTTGAGTACAGGTCCATCTGGCCACACAAGTTCTCCATTATATTTTTGTTCACCGTGAATGCTACTTAAATCAGAGTTGGATTTCCTTTGTTTCCATAAAGGGTTGCCTCTTCTCCATCTGGTGAGGACCTGGGCAAATGACCAAATATGTGAAATGGATCTGCTCCCCACTTCTCCATCCCTATCCCTTCTCCTTTAGTCTTGGTCTCCTTCCAGGCCTCCTCCTACTCCTCCTCCTCTCCCTCCTCCTCCATCAGCAGACTATTAGGAAGGAACAGACAGGTTTTTTTTTAAACTGGAGGACTAAATTGTTCTCTTGAGTGGGGGGGCTTTTGACACGAAGCCAAGAACCGCAGGTGGCCCAGGCTCTCAGGTTGCCCACCCTGGTTTTTTTAATTATAACAATTCTTTCCCAACTTGCATCCGTAAATTAAGATATGGAAATGTTATGCAAATCCCCATTCCGTTCCATGCTCATTCCTAGAGAAATATCCCTTGGTTTTTGGTTTTTTTGGTTTGTTTTTTTTTGTTCCTCTCCATAGTTGGACTCATTTCGCAGCTGACCAGGTGTGGGTTGAAATATTGACTCCTTCAACTTATCTGATGAATTGTCAAAGGCGACAAAAGAGGTTTGACACAAATGCAGACATTAAGGTAAACAGTAACAGCCCTTCGCTCTGGAGCACCAGTTCAGCTGGGGAAACCATACGGGCAGAGGGAAATTACATCTGACAACAAAAACACGGATAAAGATTTCGTATTAAATTTGAATGTGGGATCGGTACAACGTGTGTGTGTGTGTGTTTTCCCCTTCCTTTTGTTACAATGGCATATATTCACACCCACGCTACAATAATGTAAATCATCTGTAATGTCTTTTAATTAAGATTTGAACACTCGCGCTTATTGCTTATTATTGTATTACATAAATTACACCTTCTCCTAACGCGCTGGCTCTGTATTTCATGCCGTTAAATGTATTAAATACTTTATAATGGAAGCGTGGATTTATTTGGCCACTCAGATATTTCACACACACACACACACGAGAACATGTGCAAAGCAGTTCCATGGTCTGCTAGAGATGAAGATTTCAACACTTGCATGTCTGTTTCGTAAGGACGGCCTTCCTTGTATCTTATTGTCCGCCATCTTTATGCTTGACCTAACTGCTACTTTTTGTGGTTTTTATTTTTAAATGGAAGGCACCGATCCTAACGTGTACCTTTTGCACTTAGTTTCTGCAGCTGAATGAATTCCAGAGGATTGAGCCCTGGTGGTTAAAGTGTAGTATTTCAGGCTGACTCTGCCAATCGAGTTCGTTCCTGACAAGTCCTTTTTGAGGTCAGTAAAATGAGGACCTGGATTGTTGGGGGAAAGATGCTGACTCTGTAAGTCACTTAGAGAGGGCTGTAAAAGCACTGTGAAGTACATTGGCCAATCTCTGTTTGTCTATCTATCTATCTAGCATCTGTCTCTCTGTCACTCTCTCTCTTTCTCCCAATCATCTAATCTTTCTCCCCTTCCATATCTTAACTGTCCCTCTAATATCTATCTGTCTGTCTGTTTGCCTATTTATCATCTCTCTCTTACACATCAGCTATTTATCTGTCTGTCTGTCTGTCTGTCTGTCATCTATCTATCTATCTATCATCTCTTTCACACATATCTATCTATCTATCTATCTATCTATCTATCATCTCTCTCACACACTTCATCCATCCATCCATCCATCCATCCATCCATCCATCCATCTATCTATCTATCTATCTATCTATCTATCTATCTATCTATCTCTTTCACACCTATCTATCTATCTATCTATCTATCTATCATCTCTCTCACACACTCACTCCATCCATCCATCCATCCATCCATCCATCTATCTATCTATCTATCTATCTATCTATCTATCTATTTATCTATCATCTCTCTCACACACTCCATCCATCCATCCATCCATCCATCCATCCATCCATCCATCCATCCATCCATCCATCCATCTATCTATCTATCTATCTATCTATCTATCTATCTATCTATCTATCTCTGTCATATATCTATCTAGCATCTATCTATCATCCTTCTTTCTCTGTCAATCATCTAATTTCTCTCTCCCCATCCATAACTTATCTCTCTCTAATATCTATTTATCTGCCTGCCTGCCTGTCATCTCTTGCTCTCTTGCTCGCAATCATGTAATCTCTCTCCCCCCCCCCCCCCATCCATATCTTGGCCCTCTCTATCTATCTGCTTGGCTTTTGTTGCTCCTCCTCCTCCTCCTCCTCCTCCTCCTCCTCCTCCTCCTCTCTGCAAACACCACTCCCTTCTAGCACTGATGATATTACCTAGTTTGGGGTAATGAAACGTCTGCAAGAAAACCACCAAGCTCAGAGAGCACCACAGTTGTCGTCTCCTCCTCCTCATCATCATCATCATCTCTGCAAATCTCCTTCCTTCTAACACTGATGATGTTCCCTAGTTTGGGTCATGAAAAGTCTGCAAGAAAACAAAGAAGCTCAGAGAGCACCAAGGACCCCCTCACTTCCTCTCTTCCTGGGCTCGGCCCAAGGAAATAGCGCCAACAGTTGCAACCGCACTGGAAGGGGACGCCCACCCCACCCACCCCAGCCTTTGTGGGAAGAAATCAAATCAGTGCCCTGTGTTAGCACATGGGAGAGAGGTTCACCTGCCTCTTGTTTAGGTTGAGATTAGTGCAAAAAAAAATGTTGCTTCAACCTCTGAAGTGAATAGAATATAGACTTAGCACCTGCCACTTAAAACACACACACACACACACACACACACACACACAATCACAGACTATAGGCGATTCCCTTGTTTATTCTGCAAATGCCCAGGCTGCAGTTAAATAACCGGATTGATGCAAACAATACTGAGGATGATTAAGCAAGCTTTTCTCATGAAGATTCACTGATATAGCTATTTTATCATTTTAGTTGGGTTTTAATTATGTTCTTAGCACGGGCCAAATTCTATTTAATTCTAGTTTTAACTCTTTTGATTGTCTGTATTTTTATATTTTATAATTCCTGTGCACCGCCCTGAGTCCCATGTTGGGAGAGAGGGCGGTATAGAAATCCAATAAATAAATAAAATAAATAAACCGAGGGAGGGAGGGAGAAAAAGAGGTGGGGAAATAGTTTTGTAGATATCTTACTGCAAGACTCACTGCAAGTATTTTTGGTGGACCAAATCACCCTCTTTTTTAAAATCACGGCAACCCCCCCCCCCCACACACACACCCCTCTTTCTCCCACCCTCGCTATTTGGCAAGCAGCCAAGTTCATTCTTGGCTTACAAAAAAAAGAAAGAAAGAAAGAAAGAAAGAAAAAAAGAATTCTATAGCTCGAGGCTAAAGGAGAAACTGCCATGATTTAAAAGAGAATTGGCTACAGTAGGAAAGATAATACACCATATCGTTAAAATGCAACTGGCATCTTATGCTTCTTACAAGCTCTCAAAAAAAATATGCTTACTCTTCAACTATTTACAGAGGGAGGGAGGGGGAAGAAACAAATCACATTTGGGAGATGGATGGAGGGGAGGGGGCTGCTCACAAAGAAAGGGACCTCTGTGGGGTGTTTCCTAAATTACGGTGTATTGTTAAGTGGTCAGGTTCTGAACAATCCGAGCCATTATGCCCATTAATCTCAATTAAAATATGCACCAGATGAATTAATCATGGAGGTCAATTGACTCTAAAACGTTGTTGGGGCTTTTACCCATTAAACACACATTGGTACCTCTAGGCATGCAGGGATGTTTTCCAACGCTTTTGGTTGTGGTCTTTCCTGGAAAGGATAATCGTTTAAAAAAGAAGAAGAAGAAGAAGAAGGATAACTTGATCCAAAAATTCCTACAAAAGTAGCCTGTATCCTTTAGAAATGCCATTTCCAAGATGCATAAATTGCACCTTCCTGCAATTTCCACATATTCGATATTTTAGGATATAGCGATGAGCTATTTAAAAAAAGGAAAGGAAAGAAAGCAATACCTCATAGAATAACAGAGCTGGAAGGGATCTTGGAGGTCTTCTAGTCCAACCCCTTACACCTGTGATGGCGAACCTATGGCAAGCATGCCACAGGTGGCGCACAGAGCCCTCTTTGCGGGCATGCCACGCCTCCCGCCGGCCAGCTGGTTTCCGAGCCTTTGCCGTGTATGCATGGAGTGTGTGTGCATGCGGGAGATGCATGGGTTGGTGGAATGCATATGCATTGCATTTTGGCGTTGCATGCGCACTTTTGGCACTCGCGCATTCATGCTCACATGCGTTTTGGACACTTGGCACCAAAAAGGTTATCCCTCCACCAAGTCAGGAATCCTTATGCCATTCCGGACAAATCATTGTCCAATCTTTTCTTGAAAACCTCCAGCAATGGTGCACCTGCAACTCCTTTGGGTTGTTTTTTATTTTCCAGCCATCAGAACTGAAGAAGCTTCTTGGATGAGAAGCGAAACATCTTCAGGGAAGAAAAAATATATAAAATAAAGCATTTCTTGTGAGTATTAGACTGAAGCTGCTGAAGGCAGAAAGTGAAGAGGAACTAAAGAGCCTCTTGATGTGGGTGAAGAAGGAGAGTGAAAAAGTTGGCTTAAAATTCAACATTAAGAAAACTAAGATCATGGCATCTGGCCTCCTCAATTCCTGGCAAAAAGATGGGGAAAGAAATAGAGGTAGCGACAGATTTTATTTTCTTGGCCTGCAAGATCACCGCAAAGAGGGACTGCAGCCAAAAAATTAAAGATGTTTGTTCCTGGGGAGGAAAACTATGGCAAATCTAGACAGCAGACTAAAAAGCAGAGACATCACCTTGCCAACAAAAGTGCATATAGTCAAGGCGATGGTTTTCCCAGTTGCAATAGATGGCTATGAAAGTTGGACCATAAGGAAGGTTGAGCACCAAAGAATGGAGGCCTTTGAATGATGGTCATGGAGAAGACTCTTGCAAGTCCCTTGGACTGCAAGGTGATCCAACTGGTCACTCCTAGAGGAGATCAACCCTGACTCCTCTTTAGAAGGCCAGATCCTGAAGAGGAAACTCAAATACTTTGGCCACCTAATGGGAAGGAAGGACTCCCTGGAGAAGAGCCTCATGTTGGGAAAGACTGAGGGCAAAAGAAGAAGGGAATGACAGAGAATAAGGTGGCTGGATGGAATCACTGAAACAGTTGATATTCCAGGGGATGGTAGAGGACAGGAAGGTCTGGAGGAACGTTGTCCATGGGGTCGTGATGGGTCAGACACGACTTTGCAACTAACAACAACAACAACAACTAAAGTGGAAAGAACAAAAAGAGTGTCGCAAATTACTTTGGGACATTCAGGGTTTTTTTCTTGCAATATGGCCTTGAAATCAACTACAAGCTGGCTTTTGAACTTTGCTCTGAATCACTGCCTCTGCAGGGAAGATATGAAATATTGTTCACTGCCTGGTGTTTTCCTGCTTGACTTTCAGAGGGGCATGTTGCTCATACAATAGTTTGTTTCATCTTACCACAAGTTGAAGGTACTAAATGGAATGTTGTTTCTATTATAAACTCCATTATTGTTTCTGCTTGAGCCTTAATTATTCCAGGAGCTTCTTAATGCTATTTTGTTATACAACATTATGAGATTCCCCCCCCCCCTAGTACTGATATAACTTGTTATTAAAAATATCATATATGTAATTCTTTGGATACGTGATGTTTTGATTGGAGCGTGGAGGGAAGTGATTTATTATTTGTCCTCAACAATTCATTTGGAAGTTGCTAACAGAAGCTGCAGTGAGCTGGACAATTTGGATCAAGTTTCAAACTATGGAAGCAATTTCCTTATAAATACCAACATTGTTTTAATTATTCCAGTGCAGGAGTTCCCCACCTGCGAGATGATATTCCATGCGGTGTGAAAACTTTGGTTTAGAAGTTTCAAAGTTATAGTGTATATGTATAATTATATGCATATAATTATTTGTTAAGGGGTGCGAGGATATATCAGCAGCATCCTAGGGGTGCAGGGTATAGAAAAGGTTGGGAATCCCTATTCTAGTGATTATCAATTTAGGACTCGACTTGTGCTCATATCAGAAGCACCAAGGCATTTGTGGGTTAAAAGGATTAGCCGGTGACATCACCATTGCCTGGGGGACACCCAGTTGGGGGCTCTTTCTATGACCCCATCAGGAGCTGGAGCGAGGGACGGGAGCTTACGCTGTCCCACAGCAGCACTTAGGCTTCCTTAGAAAGCAAGAAGTCAACAACAAAACCTCTTTTATTTACACGACTGTGAATTCCTCTCATTCACAGTCAGTGTTAATACCACTTTATAATGCCTTGGTAAGGCCACACTTGGAATTACATTGCATTACATTACATTTCCATCCATCCATCTCAAAAGACGATGGTATCATGCTCTGGGAAGAGGTCAAAGCTGGAGTGTTCTCTTCAGAGCACGAGGCCTGGGTAAATTGATATGGAGGATAGACTGTTATCCAAGCAGCAGATCCCCCCTTTCCATGTTGCTGAAATAGTCCAATGGAACAGCAGAGACGATACGATGGGTTCCAGCTACATCACTGGAATTACCAGAATGTGGTTGTACACAGTCACGAATTGCTTCCAGGCCTGGATTTTACCTGGAGGTTGACTCCTGAAGCCTTTTCCAGGAGTGGATAGAGCCACAAGGCACTGGAGGTTTGTAATCAGAGTTTCCCTTCTCCTAGAAGATGGTTCTGCCGCTTGATCTGCCGTTGGGGCGTAGAGCCCTCTTCCGCCTTCAAGACCGTTGACCGTCTTCTCCTGTAACCCTGGGAAGGGGCCCTTACGAGGTGCTCCCAGCCGGGCCAGCTGGACCAAGGTTTTTTTAAGGAGGTGTTACTCCTCCATCACTCACCCTTTGTCCTGGCTTGTGACAGGCAGAGCCTGGCTTCCCAAACGTTGGGCCCAGGATGGCGGGTTTTCACTTGGAATACTGGATCCAGTTTTGATCACCACAATGTAAAAAAGATGTGGAGACTCTAGAAAGAGTGCAGAGAAGAGCAACAAAGATGATTAGGGGACTGGAGGCTAAAACATATGAAGAACGGTTGCAGGAACTGGGTCTGTCTAGTTTAATGAAAAGAAGGACTAAGGGTGACATGATAGCAGTCTTCCAATCTCTCAGGGGTTGCCACAAAAGAAAGCAACCACAAAGTCTCACCACATCCTTGAGGTAAGTCAATTCAGAATATCTGTGAACAGATTTCAGGAGAATATTGGTTTAAATAATTGTGAGGTAAAATAAAGCATTTTCGTACTTGTCTGTGTCTCCATTACTGTTGGTCTTGAAAAAAGAAGAAGAAACTGGCTCAAACTGGCTCAAAAAATGTCTTCCATGCCCCGATATTAACAATATTGCAAGATAATGGAAAGTTGGTTTTTGCCCTACAGATGCCACCATTGAGATATATGTGGGTTTTAATAAAACACGACACTTCAATTGAGATTTGCAAACATCTTGATGCGAGTTGTGCACAGAAGGTCAGGTGGAACTCTGGTAAAAACAATTGGTTATTTCTGCATCGTTTTGTGCTTTTTAACATCTTTCAGAGGGAGAAAAGGTGAAAATGTGATGCTGAGCAAAGAGGAATAAGGACAGAATTTTGAACTTGGGAGTTTGGGCATGTAGAGTCCTATGTGTAGACATGTGTAGACATTCATATAACAGAAATGTAACAGAATAACAGAATTGGAAGGGACCTTGGAGGTCTTCTAGTCCAACCCCCCTGCTCAGGCAGGAGACCTATACCATTCTGGACAAGTGGCTGTCCAATCCCTTCGTAAAAACCTCCAGTGATGGAGCACCACAACCTGTACAGGGAAGCCTTTTGAAAACAGACCTTGAAATAGCAATAGCACTTAGACTTATATACTGCTTTACGGTGCTTTACAGCCCTTTCTTAGCGGTTTACAGAGTCAGTCTTTTGCCTCCAACAGTCTGGGTCCTCATTTTACCAACCTGGGAAGGATAGAAGGCTGAGCCAATCTTGAGCCAGTCAGAATTGAACTCCTGGCAGTGGGCAGAGCTAGCCTGCAAAACACCATTCATACCACTGCACCAACAAGGAAGGAAGGAAGGAAGGAAGGAAGGAAGGAAGGAAGGAAGGAAGGAAGGAAGGAAGGAAGGAAGGAAGGACTGACTAGCAATAGCACTTAGACTTATATACCACTTTACAGTGTTTTACAGCCCTCTCTAAGCGGTTTACAGAGTCAGCATCCTGCCCCCAACAATCTGGGTCCTCATTTTCCCACCTCAGAAGGATGGAAGGCTGAGTCTACCTTGAACCTGGTGAGATTCAAACTGCCAAATTGCAGTCAGCTGGCAGTCAGCAGAAGTAGCCTGCAGTACCGCACTCTAACCACTGCGCCACCATGGCTCATATGTTCACCTACATTTCTGGTTCCTTCCAATCCAAGATTGTCTACTTTGTGGTTTCGGTCAACCACGTTGCCAACTGATAATATTTCCAATCTCCTTCTCTATTTTTCTCTTTTAGTTCCCATTTCTTTTCTGTGTTAGATTCACCCTTCAAAAACTTCTCAAACGACAACCAATAAAGCTTTGTGTGTGTGTGTGTGTGTGTTGTGTGTGTGTGTGTTCTCAATTTGAACCAGTTTGCAAACAACAGCCGTGAAGCCAGCTCTGCTGAACAGGTGTGCCTGGTTATGCGCATTCCATATAAATTGTTGCTAATGTTTATACAACATAACAATAAAACTATAAAAAATTTGGCCCGTTCCCGGAAAACTGTTGATGCAGCTGGTCAATAAAAGTGGAGACGAATTGAAGCCAGATGATGCCGTTAACAGGTTAAAATGGGAGGGCTGCTGGTCTACTAGTTGAGGAAGTTGATTCTTTCCCCCCCCCTGGAATTGTAAGATAAAATCTGGAGTGGGTTTATTCAGAACTGAAGAGGAAGTTCTGGTTCCAAGTAGGCATGATCCAATGGTGGTTTCCTACCGGTTTGGACCGGTTCAGCCTGGGTTGTGGCCTGGGTTCTCCAGGTGGTGTGTTAGGTGCCGCCATCTTGTTTTTTGCTTCTGCGCATGAATAAAAGAGAGAGACAGACAGAGACAGAGAGAGAGACACAGAAACACAGAAAGATGGAGACAGAGAGAGAGACAGAGAGACAGGGAAATAGAGACAGTTTTTCTTCACTCTTTTTTTGGAAGAAGAAAGAAAAAGGCCCACTACCAACACACGCACACACACACCTGCCAACCCTGGTAGCAGCTGGGATGCAAAAGGGCTGAAAGCCATAAAAAATCCATTTTACCATTTCGTACAGTTTGTCAGACTTGAGAAATGGGACTGGATGTCAAAGCCGTGGGCAATCTGGCCACAATCTGTGGTTCTGTGGTTAATGGGGAGCGGGGGTCCCCTTTCCCCATTCAGCATCTCTCTCTCTCTTTCTCTCTCTCTTTCTCTCTCTCTCTCTCTCTCTCTCTCTCTCTCTCTCTCTCTCTCTCTCCTGTCCTCCTTTATTTACAACTCTTTTGATAATAAGCCTTCCCCAACTTACACTAAGGTTTTGCCATTAGCGGCATCCCATTCAGCGGGATTAGAATCCTTGATGGCCCCTTGGATAAATGTAGAGGCAGATGGTCCTTGACATTTTTCATGCCATCAGTTACAGCTCTGGCAAAGAGACCCTTTCATCCTTTGTTTATCCTTCACTTAGAAGCCACTACATTGGATCGTTAAACTTTCATTTTTCACCAGGCTGATTAAGGCGTACTACAAGGCAGATGTTATTCAACACTGGGTTTCGCCCTCCTTCTCTCTCTCTCTCTCTCTCTCTCTCTCTCCCTCTCTCCCTCTCTTCCTCTGTCTCCCACCCCACCCCCTTAACCATTTACATTGAGCACCAAAATGCTGGCTTTGTATTTGCACCAATGGATCAGTTCCCATTCCTACAGCTCCAAGGGCAAGGCCCAAGCCCTCCTGTTCTGTCAAATAAGTATATGTTTCATTAAGTTTGCTTTCTGCTTTTTCTTCTTCTTCTTCTTCCTCTCTTCATTCCAGATAACAGGGACCTATCCTGTTTGCACACTGCCAGCTGCTGACTGGAGCACAACAATTTTGGGGGGCTACGTCGCTGCCATTAGATGACCTGTTATTAAGATTTTGCTTTTTGAGGGGAAAATTCTGTGCAATTCAGTTTGACACCCCTGGTGTAGGGTCTCCTGCTTGAACTGGGGGTTGGACTAGAAGATCTCCCAGGTCCCTTCCAGCTCTATTCTTATTGAAAAAGTTTAGAATTGCTTCAGCCACAGATCAGTCTATTGCAGTGGTGAAATTCAAAAAAATTTACTACAGGTTCTGGTGGGCATGGTTTGGGCGGAAGGACACTGTAAAATCCCCATTCCCTCCCCACTCTGGGGCCAGCCAGAGGTGGCATTTGCTCATTCACCGAACTACTCAAAATTTCTGCTACCGGTTTTCCAGAACCTGTCAGAACCTGCTGGATTTCACCCCTGGTTTATGGAGAGTCCCAGCCATTCTTTCCATAGTTGTCTCAAAGGTGCTTTTGTTTTTTTTAAAGAGTCAACTGGACTTCCTTTGTTTTTCCTTGAAGATGTTTCACTTCTCATCCGAGAAGCTTCATCGGCTCAGCCACAGAAGTAGAAATGCAAATGCAGACACTCCCCAAGTTTATATTCCTTTGCAAACAATCCGAGCTGAGCTGTGAAATTCCAGAGGACCATCACACGGTGGGAAAGTGCCGGAATCCTCTGTATCTCTTTGCTGCTATCAAGTGGAGATCAGAATTTGCGTCAACTCGGGCCGGATAACCTTCACCGAATCTCAAACAAACTTGCCATCTCTGGAACGTCAGTGCGAGCATAATGTTTTGAATTAGGAGGGGGAAAGTGATTTTACAGCTTCCCCGCCCACACATTGCATTGTTTGAAATCAAATGTTTGGATGAAAGCAAGCCAAACATTTATTACAAGTGTCTGAAAGTTGTTATGGAAATGAAACCGTCTTTAGGACAGGGTGTCCTGGCTCCCCCCCCCCCCCTCCCGATAATGAAAAGTCTGTTCTTATTGTGACTTGAATGGTTTGGGGCAAACAATAGCGAAGATTGCTTTGCTCCATCTCGAACTGTATTTCTCTAATCGAGACGCCAGTGTTTGTGAAAAGTACATGGATTTTATCTGAATATTTTAGCTGTGACATGCTTGAGGGTTTCTTTTCTTCAATAGCCTAAACAAGCCAAATAAAATTAAGGTGCTTTAGAACAGGGATTCCCCAAATTTTATCCCATTCTCTATTGTCCTTTCATTCTTTGGAATCCTGCAACCCACCACACTCCCCACCAAGAGCAGCCAAAAGATGGCCCTAAAACAAGTTTGTCTGACATCCCATTGTTATTACCTGTTCTTGGTAACCTTTATCAAAATATGTCTTGTGGTAGACATCTGAAATATATTGAGAGCCTCCCAAGATAATGAAGTTTCATTGTCAGCATCAATGCGTTAAAGCAAAAGTTATCTTGCGATAAGATAACTTAGTGGTGGCACAGTGGTTAGCGTGTGGTACTGCAGGCTACTTCTGCTGACTACCGACTGCCTGCAATTTGCCAGTTTGAATCTCACCAGGTTCAAGGTTGACTCCACCTTCCATCCTTTGGAGATCAGTAAAATGAGGACCCAGATTGTTGGGGGCAAGAGGCTGACTCTGTAAACCGCTTAGAGGGGGCTGTAAAGCACTGTGAAGTGGTATATAAGTCTAAGTGCTATTGCTATCTCTACCATATATAGCTCGACTAGACTCCAAATTACTTTCAAAAGAGAGAGGAAGAAAAAGGAAAATATCCTCCAAGCCAATTAGAAGTATCCAGCAGAGAAGAAACATTAGAGAATCCGAAAAGATATAAAGTGTGAATGTGACAGTGGAAGAATCACGGAAGTGAGTAGGCCTGGAAGGTGCTTATTTACCCAGTAAAACTTGCACACTCACCGAGAACACAGAAACAAATTATTAAAATCTCGCCATGGTTCTTTCTGAGGCAAGAGACTGAGCTAGAAGTTGAGGAAAACCTGATTTATAGGTTCAAAATAGGTTTGGGTGAATAAATACAATGGAGGAGAAAGGAGAAGAATCTGGAGACAGTAGCTCTTCTGTGAGGTCCTTGGTGCTCTTTGAGCTTGATGGTTTTCTTGCAGACATTTCATTGCCCAACTAGGTTATATCAGCAGTGCTTGAAGGGAGTGAGATTTGTAGGGAGGAGGAGGAGGAGGAGGAGGAGGAGGAGGAGGAGGACTGTAGGCTCCTTGGTGGTCTCTGAGCTTGATTGTTTTCTTGCAAACATTTTATTTTTCAACCAGGTAATTGGAGAAAACCTCCATCAACACTGGGACACTCTTCACACTCTCTTGCACTGATGATGTAACCTAGTTGGGTAATGAAACATCTGCAAGCCAATCAAGCTCAGAAAGTACCAAGGACCCCACAGTTCAACTCTGAGGTGCAAATATTCCCTTCTATACATACCTCTTCTCCGAGGCAGATCAAAAGGAACATGTTTAAGTTCTCCAACTTAAACTTTTGTTGCAAATCATGTAGTGTCTGGGATAAATTATCCCCATGAGGTCTCTGACAGGGCTGAGCCCTTGAGAACTACACAGAGAGAATCCTCCTAGAGCTGGGGTCAGCAGCCTTAAACACTCAAAGAGCCATTTGGACCTGTTTCCCACAGAAAGCAAAACACCAGGAGCCACAAAACCTTTCTGGTTCCTGACTATTTCCTGAGCAGCCACAGAACTAGCATATGTAGTTGAAGTAAACATTCTGTTTTCTTCTGAAACTTTTCTTTTCTTGGGGTTATCCATGGTTGGCCTACGGGGGGTCAAAAAGCTCAATAAATCTTGTGCTGGAGGGTGTCGCACATTGACGGTTGTGACGCGTATTTTGATCGCCAGGGAGCCGCAACAGAGGGATAAAAGAGCCACATGCGGCTCCAGAGCTGCAGGTTGCTGACCCCTGACCTAGAGGAAGGTAGAACAAAAAACAAAACAGATCTATTCAGAAAAATATTATTGGGGGGGGGGATTAAATACTTTCGTTCCTTGGCTAATTATCATCCCTTTCTTTGTGGTTTAAGTAACTGTTCATTTAGATCCATGAATGATTGCTCGGAGATTAGGGCACAGGGTAAATCTTTCTGCTGGGAATAATCTACTTATGCTACTGTTTATTTGAAGCAGTGAGAAACATAGATATATTCAGGCTCCATACGGGCCAAGCCAGAAAGGGAAAGGGAGGGGGGGAGAAAGGTTGTAATTAATGAAGTCTCACATTTTTGTCGATAAATTATTAACTTCAGCTGCAAATTCATAACTTTCATTAACGTAAGGCTCCATCAGAAGGGAGTATAAACACACATCACAATCCATTTTAAGTAGGCGGCATCGAACACCTTACTTGCTTGTTTAACATTATTGCCATTTCATCCGCTGGGAAACGGGATTGTGTGCCCCATTATTTATCATTTACCAAAATTAATTATGCCTCTAATTAACAGCAGGCAAACAAATTATTACTTGAGGAGTTATTTATTCAAGACAGCAAGACAGAAGCATTTGCATCGTACAAGATATAAAATGCTTCCATTCTTTTCATTTGGGGGGGTGGGGAGGAAGTTCTCTTCGCTCACACCCCCTCCTCCTGTTGGTGATTAATTTACTTCCCCTAAATTCTGAGGTTCATTACAGTTTGTTTCCAAAATACACCTCAAGAGGTTGGGAATTATTCATCTGGCAGCCATTCAATTATTTAATTAAACACATACACACACACACACACACACACAATATCAGCCACCTTAGATGTGCATTAAACCGGAATCTTGCACAGAGCAAAACAAATGAAACCCTTAACGCTAAGAAAAGGAAGAGGAAACTTTAATTCCTTTCCTCCCTTCTTCATCAGTCAGAAATTTTAGTGGCTCCTCCCTTAATCCTGTTCCCCACTTATGGGCAGGGTGGGAGTCAGCCAGTTCGGACTGGTTCGGGTGAACCGGATGCTAATTTTGCATCCGGTTCGTCAAACTGGTTGTTGCAAGGACTGGCTGGCTCCTCCACCCCGCCCCACCCCTCCCAGGAGATTCCATGCAGCCCATTCATTATGCCAGGTAAGTGCAGGGCCCGCGTGGAGGCTCTGGGAGGGGAAAAAAACCAGAAGTTCCGGAAGTCAGGAAACGGGCCCATTTCCAGCTTCCAGAGGGCTTCTGGAGCCAAGAGAGGATGTTTTCGCCCCCCCCCCCCCGAGGTTCGAGGAAGACCTCCGGAGCCTGGGGAGGGTGAAAACGCCACTGCCCCATCATGAGGAGGCCAGGTAGGCCACGCCCATAGCCACACCCACCCAGCAACTGGGCAGATCCCACCCCTGCTTTTGGGGCAATGAAGATGACTGCAAATCTTAGATTTCTCCCAACTGGTGTGAAGTTTGACTGCCAATGGATGTTTTAGGAGATGACATGGTTTATTTCATTAAACTCATTATTTAACCTGTGGAAGGAAGTGGATTCACCAATGTGGGATCCAGTGGTTCCAGGATGAAACTCACAGCACAAAAGCATCATCCCTTGCAATGCTTCTTGACCTGGTCAAACTTTGAGTTGGGTGAACTTCAACTCCCATAATGCCGCAGCCAGCATGTGATCTATTTATCTACCAAGATATGTGCATTTAAAACCAGTTCACTCAAAAGAGGAGGAAATAGATTTAAATGGGTCAACAGTGGTTGTCAGATTCATTTCAGGAGTGTGAAGATCTGTCCGTGAATCTCAGAGACTCTGTGCCCAGTCTTTCCTTGCACAGCACCGCATTTGGAAAATATTCCCATGGCAGCTGTCCAAGATAGACCAGGTCTGTGGTCATAATTACTCCTTTGAAAGACTGTTTGCCAGGCCTTGGCTGAATATGAATGAGAGGAATTCACATTTGTTTAATAAAAGGGGTTTTGTTGGGACCAGGACTCTGCCTCCTGTTTTTTGGGGGAAGCCTAGGTCAGAACAATTGCGGTGCCCCGAGGTCATCCTGCAATCCCATTTTGCGACTTTCCAACAAGCAAAGTCAAAGGAGAAGCCACATCCACTTAATAGCCAGGGTTCCTAACCTAACAACTGCCGTCATTCCCTTAACAACTGTGATGAGAAAGGTCATAAAAGGGGACAGAGCTCTCGCTTAAAACAACAGAAATATGGGGCTCCGTCGTAAGTCGAGGACCCTCCCCCCCGTCAAAAGTAAAAGGGAAGGCTTATGGCTCACAAACGTCTCAAGTGAAGGAGGTACAATGGAATTACTGTATGAAAGTTTAAAAAAAATAACATAAAACCTACCACTGAGTGCTCTGATTTTATAATTATCATGATCCGCTCTTATGATACATCACTGCCAGAGCCGTAGATGAAACGGGAATAAATCATAGTTATTTATATTCCAGTAAATCATAGGAGAAAATATCACAAGGAGTTATAATTCACATTCCCATCAGGACATAATTATACATGCATTGCCTTACATTTTTAGCATAGATATATCAGGAGCGTGGTAATTCATTACTCAATGAGAGGAATCAAAACAAACGTATTTGTGCGTGTGTGACTGTGTGTTTGTGTGCTTCCCTGGCTCTCAGTACGCTAGCAATGCCATTTAAGAGAGGAGAATCAGCATGCCATGTAAAACTACCTTTAAATTAACCTAATACATTTTAATTTGGCAGAGGCGTGCCAATCTCTTGGGAAAGAGTTTTTAAATTCAAGACCCTGTTAAAAGAGTATCTGCCATGGTTGGATAACATGCCCTGTTAAGTCCAGTGTAATTTCCCCTTTACTTCTTTTGAAGGACTCTTTCTTTTTTTTTGTAAACAATGAATTCTAAAGTCTATAACGTAAATAAAACTCCTATGTAGAGTAGAAAAGCTGGATTCAAATGCTCTAATTAGGGAGTTAATAGATTAATTTACTTCTTGATCTTGTCATCATCCTTCCTTTTTTTCCTTCCATCCATCCATCCATCCATCTACTCTTTCCATCCTTCCAACCATTACCCATCCATCCATCATCTCCCCTTCCTTCCTTCCTTCCTTCCTTCCTTCCTTTCTTCCTTCCTTCCTTCCTTCACACCTTCCCTCCCTATTTCCCTTTTACTTCTTTCTGAGGGATCATATTTTAGTAAACAATGAATTCTAAAGTCTGTAAAGTATACCAGATAAAACTTATGTAGAGTAGAAAAGCTGGATTCAAATCCTCATTTAATTAGGGAGTTAATAGATTACGGTAATCGACTTCCTGACTTTGTCGCCTTCCTTCCTTCCTTCCTTCCTTCCTTCCTTCCTTCCTTCCTTCCTCCCTTCTCTTCCTTCGATCACATGACCATGGGAATACTGCAACAGACATAGGAAAAACATTCATAAGTCACTTTTTTCAGTGCTGGTGTAACTTTGAACAGTCACTAAAGGAAGTTGAGAACTACCTAGATATGATTTTCTTTCACCCAAGAGAAGCACATTTAGCAATTTCTTATGCATTTAGATCAATGTGGATCCAACGTTCAGTTCGTGGCTTGGGGAAGGCAACCTCTCTCTTGCCTTTATCCCTCCTCCTCCCCCTCCCCCAGCCTTGCTTTCCTCTGATAAATTGCTCATTTTGCAATCACTATCATATAATTTAGCACGTTGACAGGTGCATAAACTACACATGAGCTTTGTATAAATATTAAAGAGGCTTTCTCCAAATGAAAGCTTCCAAATGAAACATAGTTCTTTGGCTCCCTTTTAATAGCCTTGCTCGGAAGGAAAAAGGGGGAGGACAGGCAATTGCTGGAATGGCGAAGACTCAGAGTAATTTGCTAGGGTTGTATTTGGGGGTCTACGATGGCCAACTTTGATTTTTAACCAGCCCTTGATGGGATGATGGACCGTTGCTCTCCAATTCCCATCCGTGTTCTTTCTCTCGGAAGATTGTTCCCACAGGAGGAGCTGGTAGCAACCATAACCAAGGTAGCCTTTGCAAAATAGCTGGTTCAGGAGATTCTGCTCACTGCCTTGGATAGATCTTCATTGGACTACCGCAATGCACTCTATGTTGGTCTACCCTTGAACCAGTGGTGAAATTCAGCAGGTTCTGGAGAACCAATGGCGGAAATTTTGAGTAGTTCGGAGAACGGGCAAATACCGCCTCTGGCTGGCCTCGCCCCCATTTATTCTCTGCCTCCCGAGTCCCAGCTGATCAGGAGGGAATGGGGATTTTGCAGTATCTTTCCCTTGGAGGATGACCTTACGTGACCATAAGGATGCTACAAGGGTCATAAGTGTGGAAAATGGTAATCAGTCGCTTTCCCCCCCCCAGTGCTGTTCACTTTGAGCAGTCCTGAAACAAATCCTTGTAAATTGAGGATTACTAAGACCAACGGGAGTCATTTTTCTCAATCTTTCTAATATGGAATTTAGGACCGTCTCTTTATGGAGAATTTATCTGCTGCTCGAAGTGTAAAGGAGTTCCAAGGATGAGATATCTATATGATTTGCCCCTTGGTGAAAGGGTTTCCTCCCACACCTTAAGAAAATTAAGGTGGCTCAGTGGCTAAGACGCTGAGCTTGTCGATCAGAAAGGTCGATAGTTTGGCAGTTTGAATCCCTAGCGCCGCGTAACAGAGTGAGCTCCCATTACTTGTCCCAGCTTCTGCCAACCTAGCAGCTCAAAAGCATGTAAAAAATGCAAGTAGAAAAATAGGAACCAGCTTTGGTGGGAAGGTAACAGCGTTCAATGCGCCTTTGGCATTTAATCATGCCGGCCACTTGACCACGGAGACGTCTTCGGACAGTGCTGGCTCTTCAGCTTTGAAATGGAGATGAGCACCACCCCTAGAGTCGGGAACCGCTAGCACATATGTGCAAGGGGAACGTTTACCTTTAAAATAACAAAAATTTTCAGAAGCAAGGAGCAGATCACTTTCCCCCCCTCAAGGGCTTCTGACTTTCGTAGCCAGATTTCATGATGCACAGTTTCCATTCTATTTCATTCATCTCTCTTAAAACATAAAATTTCACCCACTGTAAATGTCAATTCTGTCCTTTGTTATTTGCTAACGCCATCTTAAAAATCTTGAATTGTTTGCTTTGTTGAAGGGCTCAGTGAGCCCTGAGTATTCTTTATTTGTATTTTACTACCAGACATGTTTTAGTTTCCTTTTTTTTTAAGTAAAGTAAAAAAAATTTCTCAAAAAAAAATAAAGCTGAAATGGGATTTAAACAACAGAGTGAAGTTTGCCATTATCATAAATGTGTGAAGTGCTTTCTGAATAATAAAATGGATCAGAGATTCGGGATAATTCAAAGGGAAATGTTATGTTCGGCATCAGAATTAGATTACATTAATGTAGTTCATTTGAAATGGTTTAAAGGCCATTGGAAGCGCGGAGAAAGAATCTGTATCATAACTGTGAATAAATAGATTGCGGCATTTGTTTATAATAACAGCACGCTGAACAAATCTATTACTGAACTGCCGAATGTGGCAATATATTACTGCTGTTATTAAATCTCCTTCTGCATGATGATAAATTATAAATTTAATTAGACGTATTCCCTGGGTACATACGTGGATATTAGTCAGGAGGAAGGAGGGACACATCACATGACATAGGACATTGCATGTTTCATGGTGTCATTGCACAAATAATGCCAATTATGTAATCTGCAACATTTTTTTTGACAAACTCATGATGCAGAAGACATCAATGTGACTTGTGCTGGAAATTATATTTATATGTGGATTTTATGGCTTGGTGTCTAATTGTACTTGGAATATTGCATTCAGTTTCGGTCGCCATGATGTAAAAAAAAAAGATGTGAAGACTGTAGGAAGAGTGCAGACAAGAGCAACAAAGATAATTAGGGGACCAGAGGCTAAAACATATGAAGAACGGTTGCAGGAACCGGGTATGTCTAGTTTAATGAAAAGAAGGACCAGGGGAGACAGGATAGCAGCCTTCCAATATCTCAGGGGTTGCCACAAAGAAGTGGGAGTCAAGCTATTCTCCAAAGCACCTGAAGGCAGGACAAGAATCAATGGGTGGAAACTGATCAAGGAGAGAAGCAACCTGGAACTAAGGAGAAATTACACCATTTCTGACAGATAGCAGTCCAATCTCTTTTTGAAAGTCTCAAGTGATGAAGCTCCCACAACTTCTGAAGGCTACTTCTGTCCACGGATTGATTCTTCTCACTGTCAGAACGTTCCTCCTTATTTCCAGGTTGAATTTCTCCTTGGTCAGATTCCATCCGTTATTCCTTCTCTGGCCTTCAGCTGCTTTGGAAAATAGCTTGACCCCCTCATATTGGAAGACTGCTATCATGTCTTTCCTGGTCCTTCTCTTCACTAGACTAGCCATGCCCAGTTCCTGCAACTGTTCTTCCTGTGTTTTAGTCTCCAGTCACCTAAACATTTTGATTGCTCTTCTCTGCAGTTTTTCTAGCGTCTCAACCTCTTTTTTATAGTGTGGTGACTAGTTCTATGAAAGTTCATCACCTTTCAGATGAAGGTCCCCAGATTTAATAGATTCCGTCTTAAGTCTTTCTTTCCTTGACTATTACAGCATTGTGATTCTACTCTCCTAATTTCTCCCCATCCATTTCTTGATGACTTGATTAAATCTATCCATCTGATTGCTAAGAGTCAACAACTTCAAGATACATCATCAATCACTTTTTGTTTTGTTTTTACTTACCCATTGAGTTTTGCTTCTTGGAAAGAATCCTGTCACATCACTAACCTTTCAGCTCTGCTTTAAGATAATTATTGGGTTAGCTTGAAGCATCCTTTTTTTTTTTTCTTCTCCACTTCCAGAAATAAATGGTGGCAATTAAGTATGTTGATACAAGTCCCTTTAGCAGCTCAACAGCTGATGTGTAATGGTTAGCTCTAGAGCTGTGAACGTTTTTTTTTAATAAGCACACCTGCATACCTTGTTTTTCTTCTTCACCTACCATTTGTCCTGTTGCTTTGTTATCTGCATTATCATCCAGTCAAAAGACTATAATCAAATGTATTCTTTCAATTAAGAAAATATCCCTTTCTGTTATTAGCAACCCATCTCCTGCTGCAGACAGCTTCATCCTTGCATGGGGGAGACTACAAAATAGCAATAACAATAAACCTTAGACTTATATACCGCTTCACTGTGCTTTACAACCCTCTCCAAGTGGTTTACAGAGTCAGCCTCTTGCCCCCAACCATCTGGGTCCTCGTTTTACCAACCTTGGAAGGATGGAACTCTTAGTCAACCTTGAGCCAATGAGAATTGAACTGCTGGCAGAAGGTAGAGCTAGCCTGCAATATGGCATTCTTACCACTGCACCAAGAAGGAAGGAAGGAAGGAAGGAAGGAAGGAAGGAAGGAAGGAAGGAAGGAAGGAAGGAAGGAAGGAAGGAAGGAAGGAAGGAAGGGCAATAGCTCTTAGACTTATATACCACTTCACAGTGCTTTACAGTCCTCTCTGAGCAGTTTACAGAGTCAGCCTCCTGCCCCCAACAATCTGGGTCTTCATTTTACTGATCTTGGAAGGATGGAAGGCTGAGTCAACCTTGAGCCAGTGAGAACTGAACTGCTGGCAGTGGGCAGAGTCAGTCTGTGATACTGCTCTTTAACCACTCCACATCATGGATGGGTAGATGGATGGGCAATAACCCTTAGACATATATACCGCTTGCTTCATAGTGCTTTTACAGCCCTCTCTAAGTGGTTTACAGAGTCAGCCTCTTGCCCCCAGTCATCTGGATCCTCAAAATACCTAACAAAACCCTGGGGATTTTTATTTATTTATTTATTTACTTGAATCTTTTGATAGGTGTGGTTGCTGTTTTCATTTGATTTTTTTAAGAAAGAAATTTACTGTAAAAAGATAATCACTGTTGCCACCATTAACACCTTTATTCTACAAATTGGTTATAAAAGAAGGCTTTTATTTGCTTTTATTCCATTTGATGGGATTCCTGCTACTGTCAGAGCACAAAGGATCAGGACAGGATAAGTTAGCACAGAAGATTTATCCACGATTATGCACAAGAATCCGGTCGACTAATGATCAGCACTAAATTGGTGACGGATAAGGAATTCAAGGGGAGCTGAATCATAGAATTATAGGACTGGAAGGGACCTTGGAGATCTTCTAATCCAACTGAAACATTTATGGCAATGTATGGCATGTTTAACTCCACCCTCAGCTATGGCAGCTCTTCTCCTACAGTTGCTATGTTTGACTTTAAAGAGATGCTTTGGACCAGAGGTGGTATTCAGTAGGTTCTGATCAGTTCTGGAGAACCAGTAATGGAAATTTTGAGTAGTTTGGAGAACCACCTCTGACTGCCCCCTCCCCTCAATTTATTCTCTGCCTCCCGAGTCCCAGGTGATCAGGAGAAAATGGGGATTTTGCAGTATCCTTCCCCTGGAGTGGGGAAAGAATGGGGATTTTACAGTATCCTTCCCCTGCCATGGCCACCAAGCCACACCCACAGAACTGGTAGTAAACAAATTTGAATCCCACCACTGCTTTGGACCATAAGAGACTGTGAATAAAACACCTTATCTGCAGCTCTTTAAAGTAGCTATATCTTCATTTGAAGCCATCACTGGAGCATTATAAAGCCTGACTCCAAGACATTTCAGGACAAAAGTGACTGAAAGAGCCAAAGATTCAATTAATCACAAGGGGGGGTGGAGGGAGGTATCCTCCCTTATTATCTTGCAATCCCTTTACCTACCCCTACCTGCCTTATCATTCTGCTTAATCTAATTACACATTAATTTCTGGAGATATTTTCTCATCAGGTATCCGATGGGCAAAGAAGACCAGGAGTTCCAAGATAAATAATTTCTGACATTAAATAGAACCTTCCCACAATATATTAGTCCCTGACTTTGTTTTAAATATGCTACCCAAACATTTAAAGGAAACTGATTAGAATAATGGAAAGTTTGGTCTTCTTAATACACTCTAATGAGAGTTTTAAGCCACATCCTTTTGTTAAATGAATATGTTGGCAGACGTTATGGTTATTTTCTAATAATGAAGATCTTAAGAATCGAGGGAGATTCTTAAAAAAAAAAAATCAGCGATGTGGTTGAGCAGTCGTACTTAAATTTTACAAGCGTGCACCCACTCTCCTTCTCTGGGTGTTGCATGCATAATCTTAATAACACAGCAATTTAATCAAGTTCGCTACAGTACCTTTGCTATCATTTAATTGAATGTGCTTTATATCTTGCATATTTAATACTTAGATTATTGAAAAATGTAATGGTTTTAGTCCCTTAGCAAAGAAATGCAAATATTAACACCTGTTGTACTCATGGTCTCCCAGGAGTTAAATTTTATGAGGGTTGTTTTTCAGATCGACCCAGTGTGGTTGTGGATGATGGGTCCCGCAGCCCAAATGCATGTGGAAGACACCACATAGGGGAAAGTTATGCTCTACAGGTAGCCCTCGGCCAGTGGTGGGTTTCTGCAGGCTCGCACCTACTCGCGAGAGCCGGTTGGTGAAATTTAGAGAACCGGTGAGAGGGGGTTCCACCAGCGTACCTGGAAGTAAATCTGGCCCGCCGCTGCCAGTGACCCAACGGGAAGGAAAGGAAAGGAAAGGAGGAAGGAAGGAAGGAAGGAAGGAAGGAAGGAAGGAAGGAAGGAAGGAAGGAAGGAAGGAAGGAAGGAAGGAAGGAAGAAGAAAGAAAATATCATCACAATTGAGTCCAAAATTTTGTTTGCTAAGCAAGAGGGTTATTAAATAAGTTTCACCACATTTTAAAAGGTGGCCACTCCCACCCTGTCACATGACTGCCAAGCCACGCCCACAAAATAGGCCACACCTGCAGAGTAGGTTCTAAAAAATTTTGAAACCCACCACTGCCCTCGGCCTACGGCTGTAACTGAGGTTAGAATTTATGTTGCCAAGTGAGACTGCTTTTGTGAGTTTGGCCCCATTTTACCACTTCCCTTGCCACATTTGTTAAGCGAATCACTGCAGTTGTTAGATTACCAACACAGTTGTAAAGCGAATCTGATTTCCCCATTGACTTTGCTTGTCCAAAGATGGCAAAAGGCCAGACAATAAGCAATGGAAACAAGCAACGGATGGAAACTAATCGAGGAGAGAAGCAACCTAGAACTAAGGAGAAATTTCCTGATAGTTAGAACCAGTGGTGGGTTTCTGCAGGCTCGCACCTACTCGTGAGAGCCGGTTGGTGAAATTTAGAGAACCGGTGAGAGGGGGTTCCACCGGCGTACCTGGAAGTAAATCTGGTTCACCCCTGCCAGTGACCCAACGGGAAGGAAAGGAAAGGAAAGGAAGGGAAGAAAGAAAGAAAGAAAGAAAGAAAGAAAGAAAGAAAGAAAGAAAGAAAGAAAGAAAGAAAGAAAGAAAGAAAGAAAGAAAGAAAGAAAGAAAGAAAGAAAGAAAGAAAGAAAGAATTTATCATCACAATTGAGTCCAAAATTTTGGTTCCTAAGCAAGAGCATTGTTAAATGAGTTTCACCACATTTTAAAAGGTGGCCACTCCCACCCTGTCACATGACTGCCAAGCCACGCCCACAAAATAGGCCACACCTACAGAGTAGGTTCCAAAAAATTTGAAACCCACCACTGGTTAGAACAATCAATCAATGGAACGACTTGCCTCCAGAAGTTGTGAATGTTCCAACACTGTAGTCTTAAATGATAATCTTAGACCTACAAGCTAATTTTGTTGCTCTTGGATCTGAAACAACAGGAATAAATGCATCTTGATTAATATTCTAAATATGAAATATCCTGTTGATTGTGTGGCCCTTAACAGACTGAATGTCAGCATCCTGAAAAGGACCTTAAACAAAATAAAATTACAGCAGAAAGAGAAATAGGCATGAGTACAAATGCATTTGAAGAGGACGGAGAATAATTTTGGAACCATTTAAGTCATCTTTTTTTTCCCATTGTGAAAATATTAAAAACTCTTCCTCAATCCAGCACATCATCAGTATTTTATTTCTTTTCACCAAAATGGACAATATGTATTTCGGGGAAACATTTTGTCATTTATTATGTCACCGGCAAAAAAGAGTAAAATAAACTGTTTATTATCACACATAAAATGCTTTTGATCAGCCAACTGAAAAACTAATTTCATTTTCTCATTACACTGCCTCAGGCATCCTTTAACATCAATTTTTATTACAGACAAAGCTGGGGAAATTAAAATGATCAGTTACAGTGGAGGGAAAAATATTCATTTCAGGGTGTGTGTGCTTTGTGTGTGTGTGTGTGTGTGTGTGTGTTTTAAAAAAGGTAAGAATAGCGAGTAGTGAACCCATCGGTCTTTGTAATTACAATTAATTTTGCAGAAACAGAGGGCCAGAGCTTATGAGCTCTCAATTGTTGTACCTCTTTTAGCAGAAACTGATTGAAAGTGGGGGGAAAAGTGAGGGTGTATTTGGGCAGCGTGTAGCAAGAAACACGAACATTTAGCTTAAATCTAGTTGATGGCATGTTATTTCCAGACTTGAGGACGATCCGGCTGCATTTCGGTCTTACAGTTCTACTCCCTCTTCTACTGATCTCACCAATTTGCCACCAGTGTTTAGTAATGCTGACCATTCATATCATAGAAATCAGTGGTGAGATTCAAAAAAAATTACTACTTGTTCTGTGGACATGGCTTTGTGAGCGTGGCAGGGGAAGGTTACTGCAAAATCCCCCATCCCCTCCCGCTCTCAAAATTTCGGCTACCAGTTCTCAGAACCTGTCAGAAGTGGCTGAATACCACCCGCCCTGGGTCCGCTTGGAGAAGGGCGGGGTACAAATATAATAAATAAATAAATAAATAAATAAATAAATAAATGTATGTTGTATATGCGGCATGACAGGTTGGGAAAAGCAACTAACAGCAACAACAAGAAGAAGAATGGCAACAGGTCAAAAAATAAAGCCACATTTTTTTTTAGAGAATGCAGAATAATAGAGTTGGAAGGGCCCTTGGAGATCTTCTAGTACTCCAACGCCCTGCTGAGGTAGGAAGCCCTATATCATTTCAGACAAATGGTTGTCCAATCTCTTCTTAAAAACTTCCAGTATTGGAGCATTCACAACTTCTGGAGGCAAGTTCGTTAATTGTTCTTACTGTCAAGAACTTTCTTCCTGGTTCTAGGTTGCTTCCCTCCTTGATGAGTTTCCATCCTTTGCTTCTTGTCCTGCCTTCAGGTGCTTCGGAGCCCCCTCTTCTTCGTGGCAGCCCCTCAAATATTGGAACACTGCTATCACATCACCCCCTAGTCCTTCTTTTCTCTAGACTAGCCATACCCAATTCCTGCAACCGTTCTTCGTGCATTTTATGTCTCCATCTTCATTGTCCTTCTCTTCACTCTTTCCAAAGTTCATTGTCAAGGTTTTATCATCCACCCATCGGATCATCTTCAGCCATTTAAGCAACCACTTCTTTGGGCATTTTGGCCTTCAACCTTTAATGACCATGGACCAGAGAACAGATTACCTCATGCCAATTTTAGCTGGCCTCTTCAGAGGCAGAATGGCAAGGGGATACGGGAATTGTAGTTATAAAGAGAGCCTCTAGGTTGCCATCTTGACCATTCTGCCTCTGAAGAGGCCAACCACTGTCTGGCCAAAGGTCAAGATGTCTGTTCCCTAAACCATGGTTACCACACCTTGAGGCCCAACCTCTTGCTCAATAGATACTATCTGTGAAAGACTACACCAGTAAATCGTTTCCTTTTTTTTGCAAAAGCCCTCGTCTTTTTCTTTTTTTTTAATATCTCTGGATGCTTGGAAGGTTTGATAGCATTATCCTGTTCAAATGACAGCCAGATATTTTTTGCTATTTGTAAGTGGCTTTATATGTGACAGCTATGTTACTTTCAGGATGCACAGATCTACACCAATCAGGATTTCAACTTGATCATAATAGGAGCTTTGTAACTGCTTGACAATGTAATGTCAAATGATGTTGCCTGGAGCCTTCACTCAGTCTCTCTCTCCTTCTCAGAGAATACCCCAACCCCACTCCTGGCTTGCCCCACCCAGCCCCTCCCAGGAGTTCCCCCGCAGCCCATTTTGGATGTTGGGTAAGGGCAGGGTGAGTGCGGACAGAGGTGGTTGGCTTTCAGTTTATAACGAGTTTATAACGCATAACGAGTAAATATCTGCTGAACAAAACTCTGCATTGGCGACAGGAAGAGCATCTGGTCAATAAACACTTAGCTCCATTCCGTTGCCCAGACCCCACCCTGCAAAGGATTATGGGGTCATTAAAAGACGGCGACGATGATGATTTAAACCGGGTCTCTCCAATCTTAATAAGACCTTTTAACCAGGGTGCCATCCTAGCTCCCCCATACAGCTTGATTGCCTCTTTTCTGTAAAAAATAAAAAATAAGAAGTCATCTTGCTGGAGTTTCGCATCAAGCACATCTGTTCCAATGTGCCTCGATGTTGCTTAATTATTCTTTTATTTCAGATGTCGCGTTGCCACCTTTGATTCCAGCCCTAGTTGGGGGATACAAAGACGGTGGCAGATATCTTTCATGCTAATAAGATCTCTTTAAAAAAAAACAAAAATCAAGAAAGCATGGGGGGAAAATATATATTATTAAGCTTCCTTATCAGGATGTGATTCATCTTATATAAAGCAGGGGAAGATCAATAGTGAATGCCCCAGGTGATGAGTATAAAAAAAAAAACCCGAAAATGCAATTATTCCTCCTTTCTCTCTCTTTCTCTCTCTCTCTCTCTCTCTCTCTGTGTGTTTTCTTAGAATGTCATTCAAAATGGAAAAGTAAGAGATTCAGGCTGTTTGCAGGCAAGAGAGAAATGGAGAAGGGAGAGAGGGGGGAGGGAAAGCCCAACATTTCTCTTAAGCAAAAGCAATATTCCTGAATACATCTTTTCTCATTTCCTTGCCTATTCTCCGGGGAGGTAAAAGCTTTTGATCAGAGGCATAATTAATGCCATCTTCTGACCATTCTATTCCCTTGGATGGGAGTGAGCAATAGGTTACGGGGCAATAGAGCGAAATTAGATTTTAGCTGAACATATGTCTTGACCTTTTCCTTAAAGCCAATCTATTTACTTCATAATGCAGCCCATCTTGCATCAACTCGTGTAACCAGACTCAGTGTAAAGGTTAAGACATCTGCAAATCAGAAACTACCCTTTCTTTCTTTCTTTCTTTCTTCCTTCCTTCCTTCCTCCTTTTCTTTCTTCCCACTCTCCTCCCTCTTTCTTTCCTTCCTTCCTTTCTTCTTTCTTTTTTCTTCCTTCCTTCCTTCCTTCCCTTCCCTCCCTCCCTCCCTCTCTTTCTTTCTTTCTTTCTTTCTTTCTTCCTTCCTTCCTTTCTTGTTGACATGGAAAAACAATGGAGAGAGAGATTGAAAAAGAGATGCCACAAACAACCAGGTTGCAGTGAAGGTTGTGGAGTTCACACAATGCTACAAGTCATCTTTATAGACACCTCACCCTACATCTATTAGGAGGGTCCTTTGTGGATTCAGAGCCAGCTGGAATGAGAAGGGAAAAAGTTAAGCAGATGGATGTTAAAGTTGATTCTCATGTTGCCGATACATTGGCTGTGTTTACAGAATGTGAAAAGGCAGTCCTTGACTTACGACTGCTTGTTTAACATTTGTTCGAAGTTACAACAGCACTGACAGGCCATGTGCTTATATCACTGCAACATCCTCATGGTCATACGATCGAAATTCGGGCAAGTGACATGTATTTAGAATGGTTGCAATTCTTAGGTCATGTGATGCTGACTGGGGAATTCTGGGAGCTGAAGTCCACAAGTCTTAAAGTTGCCATGGTTGGACACCTCTGGTTCAGTGTGTCATAAGAACTCAGATATTGCACTGTCAATAAATTAGAACACTGAGGCCATTTCTGGTTTTTATTCACTGCTATCCTGAGAGAATTAAGAGACGCCAGAAGCCCCCGCTGGAATTCTTGGAGGAACTCAAACTAAGAGACAACAATCCTCACAAAATGACTTGCTGGGAAGATGAGTCTATCGCAGGCACCCAAATACACACCCTCAAGTCTCCAACTATTAATCAGAAATGACAGCCTTTATTCATATATATTTAACTGAAGCCGCCTAATTTTAAACTCCACTGGGCCTGAGTAAATGACCCTAAGTATGGTACTTTTTCAAAATTGACAATGATTGATGATGGAGCAGGAAATTATGAACACAGCAACAGCCGATCAGGGTAAACAAGACAGGCCTTTTAAGAATGTAGGGACGGCGGACATCTGCATTATCACTCTTGAGATTCTTCACAACTCTTTCGCCCACTTTCATCTTCAATGTTCTTCTCAATACGTTTCAGTACAGGAGATAGGAAGCTTGTGAAGATCCCTTTCCCCCACCCCACAGGAATTCAATGTATTATGTTATCTCAGCAATTCATCGATTCTCCACTTGGAGATTGCAGGAGATGACGAGGGTGGAGTCAAATGTGTCATCAGTTTGGAATCACTACGTTCCCACAAAAGACTTTAAGTCCAGCCTCCTCTTGAAGTCCATTGTCTCTTATCCACTGCCAATTTGCCTTGACTGCTAGTAGATCAGATTCTTGTTCATAGATATCACAGAATAAACTTGAAGGACATTGAACTCAACAGAAATGGAACTGAGTTTACCTCACCTGAATTCATATTACCTCATATTACCTCAGGGGACACAGTGGCTCAGTGGCTAAGATGCTGAGCTTGTTGATCAGAAAGGTCGACAGTTCAGCGGTTCGAATCCCTAGCACTGTGTAATGGAGTGAGCTCCCGTTACTTGTCCCCACTTCTGCCAACCTAGCAGTTCAAAAGCACGTAAAAATGCATGTAGAAAAATAGGAACCACCTTTGGTGGGAAGGTAACAGTATTCCATGCACTTTTGGTGTTTAGTCATGCTGGCCACATGACAGCGCTGGATGTTCGGCTTTGAAACAGAGATGAGCACCGCCCCCTAGAGTCGGGAATGACTAGCACCTTTACATATTACCTCACCTTCATATTACCTTCACCAGAAATGGAACTGAGTTCCTAATACCAAAGTGATATTATTTGTATCATCCTCATTATTTAAAAAAAACACATTTCAGTTATAATATTTATCTGGCTTGTTTAATGTATCATTCTGTACAACATTATCTATGGACAAACATTATTATCCTCACGTTTTCATCTGAATCGCTTTACTTTTCTCTGATGTGGGTTTGCTATCACTGTATTGCTGTTTTTAACTTTTAATTAAGGTATATTTGTTATGTTGAAAACCACTCTGGGCATTTTAGAAACACAAGAAGGCCAGTAAAAATGATTTGAGTCGGGAAATAAACATATACGTAAGCAGCATCTTTCTGCCCTCTCTTAAAAAAAAATATCTATATAGCTAAGCCAAGTTACATAGAAAGAAAAAAATAAAATGATTTCTAAAAATCCAATATCCGGTACACGATTAAATCTCAGAAACATATTCATAGCCAACATTGCTTCGTTCAAATCTGCTGTAGCGATTAGGAAGAAATAATATTCCATGTCTTCACATCAAATGTATAATCTTTGACTGCAACCCCTGTTTGCTCTTTTGTAAATAAAGAGGCCTCCATTCCAATTAAGCTGAAAACAGATTCTTTCTGAGTACAGTTTTGGCTTGACGGCCTTGAAAAGTAATCAAATTACAAAAAGGAGGAGAAGATATATATATATTCTGCCTGGTTTGTGGTAAGCAACATCACTGCCCTGAGTCCCGTTGAGGAGAGAGGGCGGTATAGAAATATAATAAAATAAAATAAATAAAATTTGCTTTTCAGTCACAGCTATCTTTTCAATCCTGTGTCATCCCCGGGTCAGAAGGCCTTGAGCCTATCAATCCTTTTTTCTGATGTTGAATAACTTGGCAAGCTCATCTACCTGCTGGCTTGCAAAAGATAAAGATAGCTCTGGTGTTTATCTAGTCTCTGACCCTCTAATTGTCTAGAACATCCAAGCGGTAGCCTCGGAAAAGAATTTTCCCCTAAGGTGCGATTGTTGCTCTCCCTCGGAGGAATTCTTCACGGTGCAGATTCCCTGAAGAGTTTTGTGCTCTTACAAGTCTCAAACTCCCAGAAGATACGAAGTCAGGCATAGCAGTTGGGACTATACGAAGCCTGGAAGAGTGGCATGAAGTGGCTAGAACTGAATCCTCCATTGTAAAGCTCTGCCCCCCCCCACATACAAACAAATCAGATTTGATTGGGTAACAGAAATCGGCACCAATGTACAAGAGGAACCTTTACCTTACTTCTTACATAGTCACACAACAGAATGGTTCTATGATTCCCAATGGGTTGTGTTAAGATTTAATTGTCTTCCCTCACCATGAAAAGAACAAGAACGGGGCATGGAGCCAGATGGCTGATGTTTTGGGTCTTTTGTGTTGACCCCTTGCTAGGAGGATTAATTGGCAACATGGAAGGACATTCATTCACTTGATATTACGAACTACCTACAGAGGATGAAAGGGACAAAAACAGTGGAGGTGTAGGAATGTCCTATGTCTCAACAGAAGATCAACATTCCAGGTACAGAAATGGAAGTAAATTGAATTTAGGAGTCCCAAAGATGCTTTTTTAAGAGGCCACTGGACCTTCTGAATTTTCTTTGAAGATGTTTTGCTTCTCATCCACGAAGCTTCTTCAGCTATCTTTTTCAGCTATTTTGTGTCTGGATGTTCTTCTTTCCATTCTCCACCATTCAATCAGAACCCAAAAAGCTTATTGGATGAGAAGCAACACCTCTTCAAAGAAAAACCAGAAAGTCCAGTGGCCTCTTGAAAAAGCATCTTTGGAACATCTGTGACCTGAATGACCGAGAATCTCTATAGACTTTCGGATTTCTGAACTTTATAAGAAATGTCTTCCAACTTCCAGAAAACCTCCAGAAATCCATGGTTTTAATCCCAAACTCTAAACAGAAAAACTGAATAAAGCCCTTAGCAGATATGCTAAGCCAAGTTTAAGCATATTTTGCCATTAAACATGCAAAACTAGGGTGTGCTTTTTTTTGCTTTCTAAAACTTTTTAAGCTAAATTTTATGATCATCTTCCATCCTTCGATAAGAGGCTTTGATAGCACTTTAAAATAATGAGGTTCATTTTAATTAATGCAACATTAGTGAACATTTTGTAGGAGCACTTAGCCAGAGCTATTGGAATATCAAATGAACTAATTTGGGATTCATTTTATTATAACATCAAATGAATAGCAAAGAGGGTCTTGCTACCCACTCTTTAATTATTGATACTTAAAAGATAAATCTTATGATGGCAGCTTCTAAGCATTTGACTGACACAAGATTGGTCCATATTAACTATGAAACCTACACATCTCACACATTTTTTAAAAGGGAGAATCTACGCCATTAAAGCAACAGACCTGTACAATTTGCAAATCATCCAGCTGATCAGGTTCAGCTAAAAATGTAACGGTTCCCCTCGCACATATGTGCTAGTCGTTCACCTAGGACTATGTATTCAGGAGAATACAGAAGCTACCCTCTGCTCATGCAGGAGACCCCTTTAGCATTTCAGACAAATAGTTGTGCAGTGTCTTCCTAAAAACCTCCAGTGATGGAATACCCACAACTTCTGGAGGCAAGTTGTTCCACTGATTAATTGTCCTAACTGTGAGAAAGTTTCTCCTTAATTCCAGGTTGCTTCCCAGTTTGATTAGTTTCCAAGCATTGTCCTTCCTTCCTTCCTTCCTTCCTTCCTTCCTTCCTTCCTTCCTTCCTTCCTTCCTTCCTTCCTTCCTTCCTTCCTTCCTTCCTTGCTTGCTTGCTTGCTTGCTTGCTTGCTTGCTTGCTTACTTGTGTAGAATTATAGAATAACCAAGTTGGAATAGACTTTGGAGGTCTTCTAGTTCATGAGTGGCTTTTTTCAGTGACACTGTCATTTCAAACAGTCACTAAATGAATGGTTTCATTTGACGCTAAATAACAATCATTGTGAAGGGATGCGGTAGCTCAGTCGCTAAGACGCTGAGCTTGTTGATCAGAAAGGTCAGTATTTCGGCGGTTTGAATCCTAGCACCGTATAACAGAGTGAGCTCCCGTGACTTGTCCCAGCTTCTGCCAACCTAGCAGTTCGAAAGCACATAAAAAATGCAAGTAGAAAAATAGGGACCACCTTTGGTGGGAAGGTAACAGCGTTCCATGCATCTTCAGCGTTTAGTCATGACCGCCACATGACCACGGAGACGTCTTTGGGCACTGCTGGCTCTTTGGCTTTGAAATGGAGATGAGCACTGCCCCCTAGAGTCAGGAACGACTAGAACATATGTGCGAGGGGAACCTTTACCTTTACCTAACAATCATTGTAATGGACGGGACAGTGTTTTGCTTCCTGATGTTTCGCCCCGGAGCATCGGAGGGTAAATCCAATAAAATCACCCATGTGGTTGTTTACAACATCCCACTCATTGTTAATAAATTAGTCTAAGTGCAACTGCAACTCTAATTCCATAAAATGTTTATTATAGCAGCTGAAATCCTCCAATTATGCAGTAGGAACTGCAAATAATTTGCTTTGTGTGTGTTTTTTTTCCCAATCACTCTCTCGCCCTCTGTTCCTGCAATGCTATCTAAACACCATCTGTAGAAAACATACAACCTTCCGTTTCTGTGTGATGATAGAGATGCTGAAGTGGGAAAGCAGATAAACAGTTACATATTATTTTTCCCCCTCCGTTCGCTGCCAGTCGCTGCAATTAAGTGATCCAATTACTCAGCTGCATTTACATTTCTCCTTTATCAGGAGACCAAAAGCAAGCTGGGTGTTACTCATATGCCACTTTATAATGCCTGGGTAAGGCCACACTTGGAAAATACTGTATCCAGTTTTGGTCGCCACGATTTAAAAAAGATGTGGGGACTCTGGAAAGAGTACAGAGAAGAGCAACAAGATGATGAGGGGGCTGGAGGCTAAAACATATGAAGAACGGTTGCAGGAACTGGGTAGGTCTAGTTTAATGAAAAGAAGGACTAGGGGAGACAGGATAGCAGCCTTCCAATATCTCAGGGGTTGCCACAAAGAAGAGGGAGTCAAGCTATTCTACAAAGCACCTGAAGTTAGAACAATTAATCAGTGGAACAACTTGTCTCCAGAAGTTGTGAATGCTCCAACACTGGACGTTTTTAAGAAGATATTGGATATTGTGGCTATCACTGCTTTCTGTATTCCACCTGGCGCTCAAACCAATTTCATTGTAATTTTATTATTACAATGACAATAAAGATTATTATTATTATTATTATTATTATTATTATTATTATTATTATTATTATTATTATTATTATATCCATTTGTCTGAAGCGGTGTAGGGTTTCCTACCTAAGCAGGGGGTTGGACTAGAAGACCTTCAAGGTCCCTTCCAACTCTGTTATTCTATTCTATTCTATTCTCCCAGCTTCTGCCAACCTACCAGTTCAAAAGCACGTAAAAATGCAAGTAGAAAAATAGGAACCACTTTTGGTGGGAAGGTAACAGTGTTCCGTGCGCCTACCGCGTTAGTCATGCCGGCCACATGACCACAAAGACGTCTTTGGACAACACTGGCTCTTCAGCTTTGAAACAGAGATGAGCACCGCCTCCTAAAGTCAGGAACGACTAGCACATATGTGCAAGGGGAACCATCATTTTTTGTTTAATAAAACAGATAACTGAATGAAATAAAAGTGTAGATTTTGCTAACCCTTTGACAAGATTCTAAAAATGTACCCCGTACACCCATTTAAATAAAACGTGCTTCCCTTTTTCTGTACAGTTTGTAATCGGCATGCTGCATTCTACACGCATCCTTCATTCTTTACTGTTTAATTATGCCTTTGTATTTTACATTTATTACTATTTTGCTGCCCTTTCCTCATCCTTAATTTTATTGTTTGTTGGCGCAACCACTCTACAGGGGTCCTTTAGGGTGAGAAGATGTGAGTGGATTTCATTTAAAGACAAAGCCACATAAATAGAGGTGCGGGTTTTTTTTAAGTGTGTGAGCTCCACAAGGCATCCCCCCCCCCTTAAAAGCCAGCATTCCCCCACGCTTGCTCCTTACTACGCAGTTAA
Organism: Rhabdophis nuchalis; assembly: GCA_039707465.1. Taxonomy (NCBI): domain Eukaryota; kingdom Metazoa; phylum Chordata; class Lepidosauria; order Squamata; family Natricidae; genus Rhabdophis; species Rhabdophis nuchalis. The sequence continues at coordinate 19,627,047 of CM077658.1, forward strand.
TTAATGTATATTGTTACAGATTCATGTGTTCCTGGGACAAGAGGAGGGGAGGAATTCCCATAGCACACCAGACAACCACTGTGATAGATTACTTGTACTTGCTGTGTCATATCCAATTAATTCAAATTGACTGTACACTCGCATTATGTGGTTAGTGCAAGGGGAGATCAATACGGGTGGAAATCCACCACGATGCTCTCCGGGCCTCTCCCGGCTGCAGGTTGGTCCGAGGGAGATCGGGCGAGGCTGATCCGCAGCTGAAGGAGCAGGTGGTTCATAGACACCATTCAGAGTTGGCCTATTCAACCCCGGCTTTTCTAACTCGCCATTCATGCATCGCAAAACACCATCTGGTCCTCTTTCGCCTCCAGCAATCACAGCTGACCAAAAAACGATAATAACAGCTGTTGCGAAACAAAAGACAAACAAAGCAAGGAGGGAAAGGTTAGGATGAAATCCAGGGCTGAAAAATACTCCATGAATACTCCATGAAGTGAGAAATAGGGGAGAGGAGGGGGTGGGTGGGAGGCTCTTCATATGTCTTATTTTATTTTTATTTTAGTTTCAGCTTCCTCCCCATCCTCCTCCTCTTCTCCTTCTCCTCTTCTTCTTCTCCTCCCCTTCTTCCTTCCTTCCTCCTCCTTTCTTCCCTTCATCTCCTCCTCCTCATCCCTTCTTCTCTTCTTCATTCCTTCCTTCTCCTTTCTTCTCCTCTTCTCCTCTTCCTCCCCCCTTCTTATCCTCCTCTCTTTCTTCCTTCCTCCTCCTCTTGCCTTCTCTTCTTCTCCTCCTCCTCTTCTTCCTTCCTTCCTCCCCCTCCTTTCTTCTCTGCTTCTCCTCCTCCTCCTCTTTCTCCTTCTTTAAGCCAACACTTGTATGGGATTTCCTCTAGTTAAGCTTGAAATATTTCATCCATCTGTTTCAAAAGGAAGGAAGGAAGGAAGGAAGGAAGGAAGGAAGGAAGGAAGGAAGGAAGGAAGGAAGGAAGGAAGGAAGGAAGGAAAAGGGTTATGTGTGAGAATACCCTTCAAGCCACAATGGGCATGTGATCATATATTATGGAAACATTTAAAGGGTTTATTCATGTTTGAAAAGTAATGAACCTGTTTCGGCAAAAAATAAAAATAAAACTCCTTATGTTCCTTCATCCTACGTCAGCCTGGGTTAATGTGAAACTGGAATATAGTTAATGGGGTGATAAGTGGAGGCGCCTTGAGAAAAAACAGAGGGAGGAGAGCGCTTATTAATGATAGGAGGGGAAAAAACATTATTTCACAGGTGTCAGATGGGAGAGTGGGACTCTCTTCACCTACAACGCCATTCCAGCACCAGTTGTATAGGAATAAAGTTTAAGGGAATGTTGTAGCCTTGGAGGGATGTGATCACACATCCTCTAGGAAGGATGGATGGGAGGGAGGGAGAGAGTTACCAAATCTACTTCAATCATAAATATATTTTGATGTTTTCATTTTTTTAGCAGCATAATACTGACCCAGAATCAAATAATGGGCTCAACAGATCTCACTTCTTGGCAACCAAGTTTGGATTTCAGGATTCCCTCAAGTGACTTTTAGTGATAGCCATTTCCTTCCAAGGCTGATCATCGATGGGTTTGCAGCCCTTCGTCTCATATGAGGAAACGCAGGCTAGATGAAATTGGTTAATGGGTGGAATTGTACTGCCTTCTCTTCCCAAACGAAGGGAAACAGGCTTGCTTTGTCATTAACTCCTATCATGACATTTTGCTAGCAATGCAAGCCTGCAATTACAGGCCATATATACAATTACTGTCATATGTGGTTTAGGTTTCATTTCTTGAAGGTAAGAATTTCAGGAGCTTTCAAGAGTGTTGATTGCTATATTCAATTAGCTGTAATTGAGGTGTGTGTGTGTGTGTGTGCATGCCTGCCTGCATATGCTTGGGGTTTTCTTCCATGTAAACCCCATTTAACTGAATGATGACCATGCAACGACAAAAAGCTGAATTTCCACCATTTCCATGGGTCTTAAGATTTTTTATTTCGCTCAGTTAAAATGTTCAATTAAAAATACAGACCTCCTTCAAATTCATTAGGTATCTTAGGAAGGCTGCAAAATCTTGTTTAGTCCAATGGAGTTTATATTTACCAGTGGGACTTATTTCTGGAGAAAGTTGGTAGAACTGGGCTACGCTGCGATCAGATAGCTAGAACTCTTCTGTGATCATGCTGGCCTGCAATGGAAAATTACCTTGACCTAGACATCCTGAGTGATGTCTAGATCAAGTATTTACTTGATCTAGATTTAAATATAAAATTTTAAAAAATTAAGGTATTTACCTGAAGGTTGATTCTTTGTGTTTTACCATATATATTTTATTTTCGCATTTTCTTTTATCTATTTTACCTGGAATTGGATCCTGCATTTTATTTTCGTTTTGATATGATCGTAAGACAAATCAATTCTCTCTCTCTCTCCTCTCATCTCTGGTTCTCTTATCTATCCTTGCAACTCGCTCTATCTATCTATCTATCTATCTATCTATCTATCTATCTATCTATCTATCTATCATCTATCTATCTATCTATCTATCTATCATCTATCTATCTATCTATCTATCTATCTATCTATCTATCATCTATCTATCTATCTATCTATCTATCTATCTATCTATCTATCTATCATCTATCTATCTATCTATCTATCTATCTATCTATCTATCTATCTATCATCTATCTATCTATCTATCTATCATCTATCTATCTATCTATCTATCTATCTATCTATCTATCTATCTATCTATCTATCTATCCATCCACCAGAAGTGGGTTGCTCCCAATTTGGCCCAGATCGGGCGAACCAGTAGTGGCAGTGGCAGGAGGCTCCACCCACCCGCCCGGATGCTTCTGTGCATGCGCAGAAGCATTGTGTGCACGAGCACGAGTGAACCGGTAGCAAAAGGATTTACAACCCACCTCTGCTATCCACCCATTATTTATCCATCTCCTTAACTAAGTACAGTATATCTATCTGTCTGTCTGTCTGTCTATCTAATCTATCTACTAATCTTTATGTACAAAATATCATTATTTGTCCATCTGCCTATCATCCATTTATCATCTATGTCTGTCTGTCTATGTATGTACCTATCTATCTATCTATCTATCTATCTATCTATCTATCTATCTATCTATCTATCTATCTATCTATCTATCTATCTATCTATCTATCTATCTACCTACCTACCTATCTAATCTAATCTAATCCTCTCATCTCTTTCTCACTCATTTTCTGTCAGTCTATCAATCTGTTAAGGATGCTGATGGTGAAGATCTTCCAACTATCTATTTTGTCTCACTTTTGATTAAAGTTGACATATTCAAGGGATGAGCTATGCATGCACATAATTAGTTCATTATTTTGACTTGAGAAATGGCTTCTTTTCTGAAACAAAAGGGTGCTTCTTCCCAAATAAAGCTTGATTGTTTGAAGGGAAGCTCCCCGTTAAGTGCAGAGTGGAAAATTACCTAGTTGAGACATAAAGGTCATTCTTTGCATTGCTTCCCTATCTGTATTGTTTTATCCTTTTATTGTTGTTACACCCGGAGTCTTTGAGTTCTGGCCCTATAGAAATGTGAAAGAATAAATATGTGACTAAGTAAAAGAAAAATGCATTAATAGGGTCAATGCAAACATTTGATTAATGAAGCAGCAGCTACCACAAAGAGCAGCTGCCGGAGCAGGATTCTTAATCCCTGCCATCTTGTCTCTTTTCAGAAGAAAGAAATGGGCACCTGATGGCTTCTCCTGCAATTGCTAAATTAGATTAATATCCTCAGAAGTTAAAAACTTTATTTCCTTGCCGATAATTTTTTCTTTTAGCTTCACGTGACTTTTGAGGCACAGTCCAAAAATTAGGTAGAACCAGAGAGGGGGAAAAAACAGGTTTAAAGAAGGCTTAGAGGTGCTGAGAACTTAGGGTCTCACTATGTATGATGCCTTGGAGCTGGCTGCTATGGTTTTTATTCTTCTTCGTGTGAATTTGTTAGGGAAATGGAGACCTTTCCCCATCCTATCAGCACTGGGAGTCTTAAGAATGTAGAGGCGATGAAGATGACAGGTGTCACCTGACCAAGGAAGTTATCGGTCGATCTCTTCTCTGCCACAATATTTTTTGGAAGGCTGCAGTATCTTAATTTCTTTGGATGCTGACTTGGGGTCCCACTGAAATTAACAACTTGCCTCTAGAAATTGTGAATCCTGCAACACTGGAAGTTCTATTTTATTCTTTATTCTCTAGTCTAGTCTAGATTCGATTCGATTCTTATTCTATTCTACTCTATTCATTCTATTCTTCTTGTTGTTAGTTGCGAAGTCATGTCTGACCCATCGCAACCCCATAGACAATGTTCCTCCACACCTTCCTGTCCTCTACCATCCTCTGGAGTCCATTTAAGCTCACGCCTGCTGCTTCGATGATTCATCCAGCCACCTTTGTCGTCCCCTTCTTCTTTTGCCCTCCATCGTTCCTAGGATGAGGCTCTTCTCCAGGGAGTCCTTCCTTCTCATTAGGTGGCCAAAGTATTTGAGTTTCCTCTTCAGGATCTGGCCTTCTAAAGAGCAGTCAGGGTTGATCTCCTCTAGGAGTGACCGGTTGGATGGCCTTGCAGTCCAAGGGACTCACAGGAGTCTTCTCCAGCACCAGAGTTCCATTCTTATGGTCCAACTTTCACAGCCATCCATCGCAACTGGGAAAACCATCGCCTTGACTATACACCCTTTTGTTGGCAGGGTGATGTCTCTGCTTTTTAGTATGCTTTCTAGATTTGCTATTCTTGTGGATTTTCTATTCTATTCTATTCCTATTCTGCTTTAAGTCTATTGATTTCACTGGGAATAAAATGCAATCAACTCAAATCAGTAACCCATCCTGGGTTGTAATGCACATTAACAGAAATTTCCTGCACTCTTTATGTTCTTTCTCTCAGCATTATTTAAAAGCTCTACAGAAGTCACGTTGGGGGAACACCATGTAATATTTCTGGATGGATAGCAGCTTCAAAGCCAGTGCTTTGTGAATTTCATTTTGAGGGAAAGAGCCCTGGATGCTGCATCTATCTGCTGTTATTTTCCTCCACAATTAGGATTCTACTCAGGTTCCCGATTTGCTGTTTTTCCATTTTATCGTAAGCAGTTTAAAGATGGTTTGCCAGTGGTAATTTGCAATTTTTATCAAGACCTCTTCATTATAGCTTCTGACAGGACAGATGCTGTAATTAATCATGCAAGACAACTGGGGATAGTGGTCAAACTGTTTTCCTTGTATGGAGAAAAGAGAGGAGGGGGGAAGATGTAAAACAGCGAGTACAACAGGATTCCTGATTTCCTTTCTCATAGGACAGACAGTATGATTTTTAAGGTCAACTTAGATAAAACAGGGTGTTTTTTTTAATCAATGAATTCTGAACTAAATACACAGAGGCAGATCTATGCAAAAAAAAATATATGTCACTGAGCATTATCCTAATTGCAATATAGATACTGTTTTGTTGGTACGTAAGGGGGGGGGGGGGGGAGAGAATGCATTTATTGACCCAATGGGCAAAGATGGATTTAGAGTTTCCTACATCAGATGCCACCTTTTCGTGATTTGGGGGGGAAATTATTTTGCAATGTTGTCTTCATGAGCCAACTCCTTGGTATTAGCTATCTATCATGAAGTGTTGTAGTTATCGCTGTGCTTTATCTTAGGATTTATGATGAATGTATTTTTATGAGGACTATAATAATGAGTTATCACTTATAGTTTTTTATGTACGAGAGCTTGTGCACCGAAGACAAATTCCTCCTGTGTCCAATCACACTTGGCCAATAAAGAATTCTATTCTATTCCATTCCATTCCGTCCATGTTGTTGTTCTGTTCTGTTCTGTTCTGTTTTGCTCTGCTCTGCTCTATTCTATTCTTGTTGCGGTTAGTTGCGAAGTCATGTCCAACCCATCGCGACCCCATGGACAATGTTCTTTTAAGCCTTCCTGTCCTCTACCATCCTCTGGAGTCCATTGAAGCTCATTCCTACTGCTTCAGTGACTCCATCCAGCCACCTCCTTCTCTGTCCTCACCTTCTTCTTTTGCCCTCAGTCTTTCCCAGCATTAGGTTCTTCTCCAGGGAGTCCTTCCTTCTCATGAGGTGGCCAAAGTATTTGAGCTTCATCTTCAGGATTTTTTGCCTTCTAAAGAGGCCAAATAAAATTCTATTCTATTCCCTATTCTAATATGTATTATTAGAATATGGCTGCATATTCCAAAGTGTCAACAACTTTTGTTATTTTGGGCTCAATTGTGGTCGTAAGTCAAGGAATACAAGGTCAAAGGATTCCAACCTTCCATAGGCCAACGTTGTCACCAAATGGACCCATCAAACGTTTCATCCATATTCCATATTCAGCACTGACTAATTACAATTTTGCAAAGCTGGTTGATGGTGGTAGTTGGGTTTCCCCCCCCTGAAATGTGTTTATTCTATAGCAAGATAGAAGCATTTGTTTTAGATAAGCAAAATACAAACAACTTAATTGCTGCTATTGTAACTCATAAAAAAGTATAAAAGAACATAAAAACATAATAAGTAATGCCGCAATTAAATCATTCGTGTTACCACTGTTTACATTAAAGCCTCATTTATGAAAAGTTTACAACACATGATCTGAAAACTTACAACCTTTTAAAGAAAATATTTACACTGATTATTCCGATGTGGCAACCCCCTTTAAATAATCTACCAATATTACATCATATTTTAAAAACTCAACATTTTTTTCTTCTTACTTTTTTTTTTAATAACAGTTTATTTAAGTGCATTTCCTTTTTTTTAAAAATACAGTGTATTAAATCTGAAAGTTCACCCAAACACAGAATAGAATATTCAGTTTCTTTTTTAATGGGTGGTTATGAGCAGAACTGAATTAAGTGTGTGTTTTATTCCAAAGTATTGGAGAATTTGGATTTAAAAAAAAAACACGGTTAAATGAGAAGATGGCTTTTGATGTTGATGAACTTCAGAAGACATGATTAAAAAGGAAAAAAAAGAGCTTTGGCAAAAGTCTGTAATATTTCTTTTATATCATTATTTTCCATGACAGAGAAACACCGTCACCTACTGATGTCATGGGAGCATGATTGTATGAAATCCAATCAACATTTTACAGGTAGTTACAACTGTGCTTTTAAGAGCTTCGTGGGTTCAAATTAATTCCAAAACTTAACCGGTCAGTCAATTTTGCAGGAAGGAACAGTTTTCATCGCAAAATTGTAAAAAAGGCCATTTTGTTTTTCTGTTTTTTTGCCCAGGCATTTAAGACTATTCAGTTCACATATTGTCAGTAAAGCTTGGAATAAACTTTTTAAAAAAATGGGCCACATTTAAAAAAAAAAGAAAAAAGTGTGTGGGGGGGAAAGAGCACAGCTTATTTGCTTAAAAAAAAAGCAAAAAAGGAAGGGAAAGAGAGAAGGGAAGGGGGAAAAGAAGGGAAGGGAGAAGGACGAAGGGGAAAGGGAACCCTGGAAAACAAATATTTATAATTCAGCTAAAGGATTATACCCAGCTACACTGTAGTTCTTTTATTGCCTATCTAATAGACAGCTTAAAGTCTCTTTTATGTGTTATGCATTCTTGCATAAACTCTTCCCCAGCCCTGCGCCGTTTCTGCCCGATCCACAGCTTTGCTCCCTCCAGGATGCAAAGCACGGGCCGACTTGGTGGCTCTTCAGAAAATACCAGCCTGCGATAAGAGCTGAGTCTGTGTCTGGCCTTGTATTTGGGACGGGTGCGGCTGGCTGGCGGGCGGCGGGCTGCCGATGGCCGCTATCGGCGAGGTGATCTGCGAGGAAGCCGGGGAAAGTTGCTGGGGGGAGGGCTGTGGCGGGTGCTGCTGCTGCTGCTGCAGCTGCTGCAGCTGCATCTGTTGCAACTGCTGGAGCTGGATCTGCTGCAGCTGCTGCTGCATGTGGTGCTGGAAATGCTGCTGCTGCATCTGCTGCTGGATCTGCTGGTGGATCTGCTGCTGGTGCAGCTGCTGCTGCTGTATTTGCTGCTGCTGCAGCTGCAGCTGCTGGAGATGCTGCAGCTGGTGCTGCTGGCTCTGCAAGGAAGGGCTGACTTGGGAGGGGGCCGAGGCCGGCGTGGGGGCCATGCTGGTCGTCATGGAGCTGATCAGCGAGGGGGAAATGTTTGTGGGCCCGCCAGGGGCGACGGAGGTGGGGGCGACGATGGGGTTCCCGGGCAGCCGCATGGTTAAAGGCTTGGGGGCGATGGCCCTGGGAAGGGGCTGCTGGAGAGTCTGCGGGGAGGAGACGACGGAAGCGTGTTGCGAAAGAGGGCTGTTCAGAAGCAAAGAAGAAGACAGATTCGTGGAAGCCAGAGTCTGCTGGACGGACCGGATCGTCTGCGCTTCCGCTGACTCAGCAGCAGCCTGTGAGCCAAAAAGAGAATAGCAATAGCGCTTAGACTTGTATGCTGCTTCCCGGTGCTTCCCAGTCCTCTCTAAGCAGTTTACAAAGTCAACAACTTGCCCTCAACAATCTGGATCCCCATTTTACCCATCTCGGGAGGATGGAAGGCTGAGTGAACCTTGAGCCTGGTGAGATTCAAACTGCCAAATTGCAGTCAGCCAGCAGTCAGCAGAAGTAGCCTGCAGTACCGCACTCTAACCACTGCACCACTGTGGCTCATGCAACAACAGTAAGTCTACTCATCTTGGTTAGGGTTATTGATGTAGGGTAAGCCAGGGTCCCCAACCTGCGGGCACGGCCTATTCACAACCGGGCCGCATGAGTGGCTGCCTGATGTGTACGCACGCATATAGCCCCACTCACATGAGTGTCACGGGGGCTCGTGGTCCCACTCATGCGAATGTTGCAGGCACTTGCAGCCCCACTTGGGTGAGCAACAGGTGCTTGCACCTGCCCCTACCACCCAAACCATCCCATCTTGCCCCTCCCCTTCCCCCACCATTCTGGGCTGCAACCCAGAAAGCTTGGGGAACTCTGGTGTAGTCAACCTTGGTCTCAATACTTCTGTATTTCATCTTATCACAGTATGTCGCAATCAGTAATTGTCTGCTGTGAACACCGTGTAGGCATCAGGAAGGGCATCCTGATGGTAAACTCTCAGCTCCATTCAGTCGCCCAGACTCCACCCCAATGCACCCCGATTGTTAAAAGGGGGGGAAAAGTACATTCTGTGATGCTGCAGTGGCTTTACATGACACTCCCTTAATCTTATTTGTTGAAGAAACTAAACCTGTTGGACCTAGCATATAGCTCTTTAAAAAAGTTCTTAACTGTTCAACTCGGCCTTCTTTTCCCACAGGTTTAGTTCTGTATTTGCAGGTAGTTTTAGAACAGTGCTTCTCAATTATTTTCTGTCAGGCCCCCCCCTAGGAAGAAGAAAACATTTCGCGCCCCCCCCCCCGCGACTGTAAATAGTATCATTTGTCTATAAAATTGTTATAAGTACACCTCTGCATAGCACTGTATCCTTATTAACGTATAAGAGAATTAAAAAAAGAAAGAAATTTCTTTCTCTTTCTCTCTCTCTTTTTCTCTTTTTTCTTTCTCTCTCTTTTTTCTCTTTCCTTTCTGTCTCTCTCTTTCTCTCTCTCTGTCTGTCTGTCTTTCTTTCTCTCTCCCACTTTTTTCTTTCTTTTTCTTTTTCTCTCTCTATCTCTGTCTGTCTCTTCTTCGTCTGCCCATCTATCGCTGTGTGTGTGTGTGTGTGTGTGTGTGTGTCTCGCATTCACGCACTTAATCACTGTGTCTCTCTCTTTCTCTCCCTGTCTCTCTCTCTGTCTCTCTGTGTGTTTCTCTCACTCTCTGATTCCTCCCTCCCTCCCTGTCTCTCTGTGTCTGTGCCTCTCTCTGTCTGTGTGTCGTTGTCCCCGCCCCGCCCCCACTCCCCGCGGAGTCTCCTCAGCCCGGCTCACCCGCCTTAGCCTGCCCCGGCCGCACGGCCACCCGCTGTGCTTGATCGCTCGTTCGCTCGCTCAGGAGCTGAGAAGCCTCCGTGTGTGTGTGTGCGTGTGTGCGTGCGTGTGTGTGTGTGAGGAACGGCAGTCCCTGGAAGACGACGAGTGGCCAGCATGCCGGCTGTGGAGGGAGGGAGGAGGAGGGAGAAAGGGAATCGGCAGAGCCGATTTGCCGAGGTCAAACGCGCCCCCCTTTACAGAGCCTCGCGCCCCCCCTGGGGGGCGCGCCCCACTATTTGAGAAACGCTGTTTTAGAAGGAGCAGGAACTCCATTTCACACCTCAGGCAATGAGATTGTTACTTATTTTTAAAAGCCCTTAATAGGACGATTGCAAAAGAAAATAAATCTGCATTGAAAACGGCTCCTATATGTTGAACTTAAGTCGGCAGTAAGCTCACCTTTGACACCAAACTAGCTCTGTAGGCTGCAAGGGCTTTTAGGTATTCCTTCTTGGCAGCTTCTGTTTTCCTCTTATATACCTGTTAAAATGGTACAATATTAACACCATACCTTCAAGCCCAGAAGCTTCACAATATACAGCAGTTCTTACCTGAAGAGGAGCTGTTGGGGGGGGGGGTAAGGAGGAGGGGGAGAGGGAGGAGGAGGAGAAAGAGGAGAAGAGGGAGAGGAAGAAGGAGATGGAGGAGGAGGAGGAGGAGGAGGGGAGGAGGAAGAGGGAGAGGAAGGTGGAGGAGGGGGGAAGAGGAGGAGAAGGAAGAAGAGGAGGAGGAAGAGGAGGGAGAGGGGGAGGAGTGGGAGGAGGAAGAGGAGGAGAAGGAAGAAGAGAAGGGGGGAGGAAGAGGAGGAAGAAGGGGAGGGGAGGAAGAGGAGTGGGAGGAGGAAGAAGAGAAGGGGAGGGGGAGGAAGAGGAGGGGGAGGAGGAAGAAGAGAAGCGGGAGGAGAGGGAAGAGGGAGATGAGGAAGAGTGGGAGGAGGAAGAGAAGGGGAGGGGGAGGAAGAGGAGGGGGGAGGAAGAGGAGGAGAAGGAAGAAGAGAAGGGGGAGAGGAAGAAGGAGATGGAGGAGGAGGAGAAGGAGGAGGAGGAGGGGAGGAGGAAGAGGGAGAGGAAGGTGGAGGAGGGGGGGGGGAGGAGACAAGCAGACACCCACGAGAAACTCAGTTATCATCCCGTAATTGGTGAAAAACACTTCTAATCAAGATTCATCCATCGGGTCATTTAAAACTCCACCACCGCAATCCAAAACCAGTAGGTAGATCTTGACTCTCTGGAGTTTCTCAGCCGAGACTAAAGACAGCCTGGTCATATGTCCGTCCCCCCCATCTGTGCTCGCTTCCTCATTAGCAAAGCCCCCCCCCAGCCCCCCCCCCCAAAACAGATCAGCCCTCCGCTGTTTTAATTAGATGGGATCGTAATCCTTGGCGCCTTTCCCTCCGCACTTCCGAGGCGTCTCCGCTTCGCTTACCTGCTTCTGCTCTTCTCCTAAGCTGTCCCACATTGAGGCCACGATTTTTGAAACCTCGCCAAAGGTGGCGTTGGGGTTCTGCCCCTTAATTGCGGCTTGCGTGTCCCTGAAGAACAGGGCATATGCGGACACCGGCTTCTGCGGTTCGTTAGGATCTTTCTTTTTCTTTTTCTTCGGCGTTTTGGGCTTCTTGCCAGGGTCTGGGGCGGCTCGCTTTTCTCCGGCAGCCTAGAAGAGCAAAAATGAAGGGGTGGGGGAGGGAATCACTCATCTTTTTCAGATAGCCAGATGTGATTAAAAAACAGCAGGTTTCCGATCGGAAGGGAAACAGATGTGCTGGAAAGGGAGAACCAGGACTTGACTCCTTGAAACTATAGGGAAGTGATGGCTAACCTTTTTGTCCTGAGGGGCCGAAATTGCTTGCACATGCAAGAGCGCGCAGGAGTTTGTGGCCACACCCATAATGTAATGTGCCCTGCCCCCTGAGCATACATGTGTGACCTCCGTGCTCCCCCCCGCGCATCAAACATTTTAGCAAATGGTTATCTGCCCATTTGCTCGATGGGCATGGCCATGGTGGTCATGGCCTATTTGGCCTCATGCACCACAGGGGGGGTGCATTTTTGCTCCCCCCAGGCTCCGGAGACTTTCATTGAACCTCTAGGTGGGCGAAAATGACCTTCTCCGGAGGCCGACCCAAAAATCAGCTGTCTGCCTATCTATCTATCTATCTATCTATCTATCTATCTATCTATCTATCTATCTATCTATCTATCTATCTATCTATCATTTATCTATCTATCTATCATCTATCTATCATCTATCATCTATCTATCTATCATCTATGTATCTATCTATCTATCTATCTATCTATCTATCTATCTATCATCTATCTATCTATCTATCTATCTATCTATCTATCTATCATTTATCTATCTATCTATCATCTATCTATCATCTATCATCTATCTATCTATCATCTATCTATCTATCTATCTATCTATCATCTATCTATCTATCTATCTATCTATCTATCTATCTATCTATCTATCTATCTATCATTTATCTATCTATCTATCATCTATCTATCTATCATCTATCTATCATCTATCTATCTATCTATCTATCTATCTATCTATCTATCTATCTATCTATCTATCTATCTATCTATCTATCTACCTACCTACCTACCTACCTACCTACCTACCTACCTACCTACCTACCTACTCTGGACAGCTTACCACATTAAATTCTACAGGTAGAACATTTTAAGCATTAAAACCTTCTTTTGGTGCCAGATGGACTCCACTAACATTTGAGAAACAAGACATTACTCTGCGTGAAAAGAAGAGGAAGCAACCCTCTTCGTACTTTTCCAGCCCTTTTGTTCATGCGGCTGCTAACGTCTCTGTTAATTCTTCCAGGTCAAAGAGCAATGAGCAGAGTTATTTTTCAATCCTTTCTCAGTGCCAGTGAGTCTCTCGTTCTTTCTGCAGCTGCCCTGCGTAGCTCATAGGCAGGATTCTGGTCCAAAACGCCACTTGATCGATGCACACCTTCTACATGTGTGCAAATCTCCCCCTTTTCACCACAGACTCGCCTACCGATCTCTAGATGTAATTTGCCACAACCCTTCGGCTTAAGGTTAAATAATGGCAAAGATCTTCCCCACCCCACCCCAGGGAAAAGAAAACTGAAGAAAAATAAGATGCTGTGCTAGAAACAAGTATAAAATCCTGTCATTTGTTTCCGAAACGAATGGCTGGGAGTTCAGATGTATTTCTCCACCTGCCATCTTTCTTTCGGATGGTCATTTGCTCTCAAGATGAAAACAAACTGAAGAGCGCCACTTATGAAAAGGTGAAGGCTGCTTTTTAGGAAGAAATGTTGGTTTGTTTTTAAAGCATGAATGCCCAACGAGGTGGCAAGTGAAAATGTCAAAAGCACTGTAGCCAGAGACGACAAACAAGAGGACTGCATTTATAAGACAGGAATCTATTCATGAGGACCCTTATGCAGGCAACTTCTTTCTTTTGAAAAAGTCACAAAGGATCTCTGTGCGATAAAAGCTGGATAAACGTGATGCCAGTGTATATATTTAACTCTTGTTTTTACAAAAACTACAACAACAAACAACTAGCCAGCCAGCCAACCTGTTCTGACCGAGGCTTCCCGAGAGCATGAAGCAAATTCCTCATACCGACAAAAACCCCTTTTATTAATTTACTGTGAACTTTGTTCATTCACATCCAGCAAAATCTTTCAAGGGAGGATTTATGGTCACAGACCTTATCTGCCTTGGAGAGCTGCCAGGCGGATATCTGCAAAACGTGGCAAGGAGTCTCGGAGAGTCACCGACCAATTAAGCAAACAAATTGTCTCCTGCAAACTCCACTCCCCTTTCCCTCCTCTTATTTCCTCTGGGAGGGGCCATTCATCGTCCATCTATGGCTTTACTCCTAAGTCGAGCCCTGTTCTTTAGCTGTTCCCTTCCTCTGGCAATTCTGTGCATGTGCACACCGGGAACAGGCTCCAGATGTTCATCTGCCTCACTGACTCTGAAGGCAGCTGATAACTGGCATACGGCTCTGGCCCCCTCCCTGCCTCCGACACAGAGCCCTCAACAGAGCCTTTCCCAGAGTCCAGGACTGGCCCATGTTCCTCCCCAACCTCCTCACTGTCCGAATCTGCTGCCAGTTCTGATGGCTGTTGACAGGCCACAACACAACCAACCCACCCACCCATTATTACCTTGCTACTATCTATTCATTTTCTCTTGCATGCTGTTGCAATAGAACATTTACAGGCCCTCTATGGCAGCCCCTGCCCTCTGGAATGACCTATCCCCTGACCTACGTACAACCATGGACCTGCGCCTCTTCCGCCGGGCATTGAAAACACATCTATTCCATGCGGCCGGCCTGGCTTAGTTTTTTAATTTGGCTCTTAATAGGGGTTTTATTGTGATTTTAGTACAGGCATTTTAGTTTAATTCATTTTTAAGATGTTTTTATTGTATTTGTTGTTTATTGTCGTTTTATTAGTGCCTGTTCACCGCCCTGAGTCCCGCAAGGTAGATAGGGTGGTATATAAATACGAATAAAATCTAAATCTAAATCTAGGTTAGCCATTCTACCCACAGATAGGCAACTCCCCCAAATTATTTGAAAATCTGTTACTTGGCGCAAGCAATTGCACTTAAGACCTTCTATACCGCTTCACAGTGCTTTTACAGTGCTCTCCAAGCGGTTTACAGTCAGCATATTGGCCCCAGCAACCTGAGTTCTCATTTGACCCACCTTGGAAGGATGGAAGGCTGAGTCAACCTGGCAAGATTCAAACTGCCAAACTGCAGGCAGCCAGCAATCAGCAGTAGTAGCCTGCAGTACTGCATTCTAACCACTGCGCCACCACAGCGCAAGGATTCTGAAATCTTTCCAGGGCAAAAGCACCAAAAGTGTATGCAGAGCGAGCCTTGGGTTGATTGACTGATTGATTGATTGACCGATTGATTGGCATGTGCTGTAACTTACTCTATTGGGATCATCCGCATCTTCCTCGTTGATAGAACTGGACGGAGAAGGAGTTGCTGATTTGCTTGCAGGAGGGGAAGGAGATGCGTGTGGTAAGTTGGTACTCCCTAGATTTAATCCCAGTTGAGCACTTAGCTGGGACTGGTTAATGGTAGTAAGCTGGTTAGGAGTCATAATTCCTGAACGAGTAGCTTCCGTCATGTGAACAACAGATCTCATGATCAAAGGATGGTCCTGGCGGTACTGAGGCATTCCTGTGTGGGTGTGATCCTGAAACAGAGAAAGGATGGCGGGCTGTTAAGGGGATTTTGAAGGTTGAGAGAGACAGGACAAGGAAGAGGATCAGAGTTTGTGGCACAAATCAAATCCAGAAAGCACACACAGATAACTGATTCAGTAGGATACATTAATTTCTTTTTATACATAACAACACATGAGTAAATGTATAACACCAACAGCAGATGCTTCCAATGTGGCAGTAGTTACAGGCAAAACACAGGCAGAGTGGTCCCTTCCAACTCTGCTATTGTATTGTATTATAGAGTAGAGTAGAGTAGAGTAGAGTAGAGTAGAGTAGAGTAGAGTAGAGTAGAGTAGAGTAGAGTAGAGTAGAGTAGAGTAGAGAAGAGAAGAGAAGAGAAGAGAAGAGAAGAGAAGAGAAGAGAATATAGAAAAATAGGAAAGCAGACATCTGGTGAATTTCCATGGAGTATATGACAAAACGGAGGGGGGGGGCTTGGAGGTCTTCTAGTCCACCCCCCTGTTCATGTAGGAAACCCAATACCATTTCAGACAAATGGTTTTCCCAATCTCTATATGTCTTAGTTTGATCAAAAAATTCTTCTTCCGGATGAATTTGACTCTTCTTCAGCATAAAACAGAAACAGCATACCACATTATTCTCCCATAGTCTCCTTGCAACATCTAATTTCTTCTAAGTAAGATTGTGTCCCCAAAGCACTGCAATATTTTTAAAATCTCCTAAAACTTCACATTTTCATAGGGGGGAAAAATTTATACCCACCAACACCCATACTACAAGAATGATGTTTTTGTAAAAAAAACCTGAGGTAATTTATTTTTAATAAAAGAAAAAGAAGAAGAAAATAACAACGTGGGCTGAAAAAAAAGAGGCAATTATTTCCCCGTCTGTTTCTTAGATATCTGAAGAGAAGAAGAAGAAAAAGAGAATTTCAAAATTCATCAAAGCTAACCTTCTCTTATGTACAACAGGCTAAGCTGAGAGAATGTTAACAAGTTCAATTTTCATTCAATCAGCACCGCTGCTCCCTGAAATGTTTCATTGAGGGAAAGAAATAAAAAATAATCTATATGGTAATTATTAGGATGAATCCCTCAGTAACTTTCGGCAACATAAAAGGTCAGTTCTATTCAAGATATTTTATCAGTCCCCTGCACGTACTCCGGTGCTGTCATTTTAAATCTGAACAGCATTTTATTTTCCCATTTACAGCTACCTGCAGAATTAAGTATTTAAGCCAAATAAGAAAAGAGAGAGAGAGAGAGAAAAGAAAGAGAGAGGGAGAGAGAGGGAAGAAAATCTTGAATGTTGGCAAAGGCTATAATAGCATGGAGATAAATTGTTCAGCTGCTCTCTCCCAAGCCTCTAGGGCTACAGATTTTTCTTCTCCTGGTGCACTGTGGGTATTCAAAACTTGTTCAACATGATTTCATTTCATTTCAGGCAGTGCCTGAGAAAACTAAATTACAGAATCAATCATACAGAAGGTCAGAGTGAGACTTCATTACAAGTATTGCATGCTTGCATGAATATCTTTCATTTATGACTGACCCAATATGTCACAATAGCTGTCTGGTAAAAATAATCCACTTTCTGAAATTGATGTACTACTGATGTCAGTGCTACTCAGCGGGTTGGGCAGCTTATAGAGAGATGTTTAAAGGGGTTTGCTTTGGTGGGAGGGGGGGGGGGAACAAGAGGAGAAGAGAATGATAAAAATAACAAAAATAAAAATAAAGAAGACAAGAACCCCACGGAGCCCAAGGAACAGCTTGGTAGAATGGTCGTCTTTTGTGAATTAAAATAATTTTTCAGGTGATCGTCCACAGTCAGTGATGCTTTGGTGAGTGATGGTGTTTGCTAACGGGTTTCCATCTGCTTATGTCTAGATGTATACATATTTCCACCCCATATCGTGTTATGTGCCCTGGGTGCTTTTTCTGAACACAAATGGTACTTTATTCAATTTTTCCCTCCAGTAATTCATTTAAGAATGTTGATATTTTGCATTACCATATTATTAAAATGCCAGTGCTAATGATATTATATGCCTTCTCTGTGTGTGTGTGTGTGTGTGTGTGTTTCTCTCTCCCTGTCTCTGTCTCTCTCTATCCCTCCCTCCTCCTCTTTTCAGGGAAAGGAAATCAGAATGAATTTAAATGAAGATAAATGCTTCTTTCTTTCCTGTCCATAATCATAAACTAATCAGCAATATGAAAAATTGTCCCTCTCTGTTTACAAACACACACAAAAAGGCACAGGCTAGTTAAGGAATCTAAGACGACACATCCTGAGCTGTCTTATTAATCTTTTCTTGAAAAAGGTAGGAAAATGTTAATCCAGCGACAGCCATCTTTAATAATTGGGGAGACCGTTCAAGTTCGACAATAAAACTGCTTACTTGCACTTAAAATACAGCCATCCAAACTTACTAATGGAATGCAAAGCATTATTTATTATTCTGATTGTCTTCTGGCAGCAAATCTAAGAGAAGCCTGTAAAAGTACTGTTATGTAGCTAGTCAACTCAAGGCCCTGAGGGAAACATGGGTGAACCTTGACATAACCTATTTTTACGTATGCCTCTGGCGGTTTTACATTCAAGTTTGTAGGTGCACATGTCAGGCAGTATTCAGAATAAATCTGGAGACACGGTGTATTAATCATAGCTTTCGCCCAAGTACATTTCATTTCTTCGCCGTTGACGCTTGGAAATTTCATGACATTTCTTCAAGGTGACATTCTGGCTGGACATCTCAACAGGGTCAATCCATAAATCCAATTAAAAGAACGATCCGTGACTGTATAAAACTGCCTGGAATGGTGAGGTTTCCAAAAACATCCAGGATTGCATGTGGTATATAAAACGTTGTGTTCTCGGGGAACAGCTCAACATGGCTTAGGCCCGGATATGCATAGGATGGCCTTCTCCCAGTAGCTTTCTACCTGCTCAAAAAAATCAAAATGGTAGGCAGCCATTTTGTCATCTTCAGGGACCATGAGGATGAAGCTTCTGCGTAGCTGAGACCTTCTTTAGAACAATGTTTCCCAGAAATTAGATTGGTTCCATGCTGTTATTTTTTTTAGGAATCCACCAAACCTTGGTTTTCATGCATAGATTGGTGTTGACCAGAATGCTTATCTTAGAAGTTTGAGATAACAGAATAATGGAAGGGATCTTGGAGGACTTCTGGTCCAACCCTCTGCTCAAGCAGAATATCCTATACCATTTCAAATAGCTGCCCAATGTCTTCTTAAAAGCGTCCATTGATGGAGCACCCACAACCTCTGGAGGCAGGTTGTTCCACTGGTTAATTGTCCTCATTGTTAGGAAATTTCTCCTTAGTTCTAGGTTGCTTCTTTCCTTATTATTATTTGTCCGGTTTTGGAGGGTTTTTATTTATTTATTTTATTTTGGAATCTGCTACAGGCACTGTTGGATTGGACGGTATATAAACAGCAGCAAATTGGATAAATATATTTGGGCCGACATGAGGAGAACACGTTGTGAGTACCACAATGGGTGTGGCAACAATCCGTTGTCTAATGTTCTATAGCTCCTTGGGTTATTTACTCTTAGTCTCCCTGCCATTTTTACTCCATTGATAGCCATTCTTTGCTTTTATTTTGTCACAATACATGGGTAATCTAAGAGTATTTCTGGAAATATAGAATTCTCGGTTCTTTGTAAGCTACCCATTTTCCTTTTTAATTTCTTTAAAAAGCAATATTTATCTTTATTAGGACAGGCAAGATGAGCAAGAGAAATGTCCAGATGGACATTGTTGCTCATAGATGTCACCTTCAGATTTCACAAATTATTCCAGTTTCAATATATCTTACCCAATATTGAGGCTATATCTGTAGTATCTGTAAAGTCTGTGACTTAACTATCAATACCGATTTAACAACTTGACAACAAAGATGCAATTAAAAAATCAAGGAACTGAGTACTGCTGCATGCAGCCATTCTACGAATGTAGATTAATGTCATAATTATTTTATGGCCCCATAGTTAGTTCTTTCAGATACAGCAAACCCAATTGACCATGAAATGAAATTTCATAGTTAAAATGCCTCTTTTATGTTTTTTTTATTGCAGTCATTAAAAAAAGGGGCTCCAAGGAAAGATCATTCATAAAATATACAATTTAAATAAAGGAATTTTATTATTAATAAATATTTATCACTTTAATAAAGTGCATATTTTAAATAAGTAATGATGGGCATGTATCAAGACGGCTTTGAAATATAAATTTACTATTCAGGACGATGTTAATCTTAAAGAGGGAAAGGGAGCTCAGTAGAGAATCTGGTTGTTTTTAGTGGATCATTTTTCTTGCTTAAGATTACTGTGAGAAGAAAATATTGGTAGCTCGGGGCTCAACTGTGGAGCCCTGGATGCTCTCTGGGTTTGATTGCAGAGGTTTCCTTACCAAACTATGTTCCACAAGGAAATGGGGTTTGTGGAACAGAAAAGGAGAAGGAGAAGAGAGAATGGGAAGGAGAGGAGGAGGAGGAGGAGGAGGAGGAGGAGGAGGAGGAGGAGGAGGAGGAGGAGGAGGAGGAGGAGGAGGAGGAGGAGGAGGAGGAGACGACAACTGTGGGGTCCTTGGTGCTCTCTGAGCTTGGTTGATTTTCTTTTTCTTTAGGTTGGTATTAACATTTATTAAAATAATGCTATGGGTTAATAGAAACAGCAAAGAACCAACGAATTAAAACAGAAGCTATGTAAAAACCCAACTAAAACCCAAACAATGTCTAATGTATTCAATCCAGTAGATAACAAAAAGCCTACACTCCCAATAGAATAATAAAGTACTGCAAAACAATTAGCAATTTTCAGTTACCAAAAACTGTGAGTTTTGCATTTTTGTATCCTTTTCTCGATCAGGAAAAGAATTATTCTGAATGTTGTATAACGTGGTTGCTTTTCTTACAGACGTTTCATTACCAAAGTAGTTAACATCATCAGTGCACGTTTTAACGGTAGTTTTACATCTTCCACACTGCTCTATTTCTTTGCTGCAATAAAGTAGATACCATAGATACCCAAAAGATTGGGGGAAAGATAACATATATGTTCCTACCATGTGTAATCCATTGCTTTGGATAATGCCGTCTTGTTCCACCAAGTTTCGAGATACGGTAATAGAAGGCAGATCTAAACTCTGAGGTGGAAACTGAGGTGTGAATTCATTTCCTTGGGCTCCTAACTGATCACTGAGGCCTTGAAAAGGCAGGAGGATATCAGCCATCCCTAAATTCGTGGGATCCAGTTCAGGGGGTGGCGTAATTGGTGGGATCTCAAACTCTTCATCGCCAAGGCTTGGAGTGTGGAATGTTTGCTGGAAGAAAAATAAATGAATAAATTCTCCGTTATGATCATAACAACAACAAAAAACACTACTTAAAAAATGTCTATAGAGATTCTCAGTCATCCACGTGCTTCCCCCCCCCCTCAAAAAAAGGTAACTAAGTTTTTCTTTTCTTTTTTCCTTGAAGACGTTTCGCCTCTCATCCAAGAAGCTTCTTCAGTTCAACTTTCTTCTTCTTCAGAATGGAAAAAGCTCCTTGGATGAGAAGCAAAACGTCTTCAAGGAAAAACCAAGAAAGTCCAGTTTACCTTTTGGGGAAAAAAATAAAAGCACTTTTGGGACATTGTTTTAAAAGAGAATTCTTTTATACTCTTCACAATCTGAGTCTCAAATTCTTCACTCTTTTTTTTAAAGTGTAAGTCACAAATATGCAGCCCATTTCACATCTGCCCAGCTCTTCAGATGCTTCAGATTAAAGATTCAACTCTCATTATCATATGGCTTTAATGATGTATCAGTATTAACTGTTTTTTAATGCACACTTAATTAGCAACATCTGTCTCTGTTGTTGGAGGGAACCTACGCTAGCCTGGGATTCTTTTCAGCTGGAGAACAAATTGCCACTTTATCGATATATTAGTAAAAACAAAACAGCACAAGCAGCTTACAAATTGTTCTGACACTACCATAAATGCTCCCAGTTTTGGTAGTTACACATATGTATTGGTAGTAAAGATTTGTAGCTCATATACATGAAAGTTTAGAATCTTATTTCAAATTCCCTCTTATTCCATGTATTTACGATAGCAGGTTGCATCATATTAAGGGGTTTGTTACAGTAGTCAAAAAGGATGTGGTGGCTCAGTGGCTAAAACGCTTGTCGATCAGAAAGGTTGGAAATTCGGCGGTTCGAATCCTAGCGCCGCATAACAGAGTGAGCTCCCGTACTTGTCCCAGCTTCTGCCAACCTAGCAGTTTGAAAGCACGTAAAAATGCAAGTAGAAAAATAGGAACCACCTTTGGTGGGAAAGTAACAAGTGTTCCATCCGTCTTCAGCGTTGAGTCATGCCGGCCATATGACCATGGAGATATCTTTGGACAGCGGCTTTGAAACGGAGATGAGCACCACCCCCTAGAGTCAGGAATGACTAGCACATATGTGCCAGGGGATATTTTACAGTCGTCAAAAGGTTTATTTACTACAATGGTTCCTAACAGGGGGTGCCTGGGTTTTGTTTACATCAGTGGTAGTCAAACTGGTCCCTACCGCCCACTAGTGGGCGTTCCAGCTTTCATGGTGGGCGGTAGGGGTTTTGTCCAATACTGAAGCACTTTCCTTTTTTTAATTTAATTGACTTCCCTACTTTATAAATCACCATTACTGTGGAACCGGTGGGCAGTTAAATTTTTTTACTACTAACAGAGATACAAAAGTAGGTGGTAGGTATAAAAAAGTTGATTACCCCTGGTTTACATGGAACAAGGTACAGATGGTCCTCAACTTACAACAATTCGTTTAGTGACTGTTTGAAGTCGCAACGGCACTTGAAAAAAGGGACATGACCATTTTTCACACAACCATTGCACCACCCCCGTGATCACGTGATCAAAATTCAAATGCTGGGCTGCACTCTTTCTAGAGTCTCCACATCTTTTTTTGTATCAATACCCCAAATCTGCTATCCTATATAGACCTGATTTTTTTTTAACCCACCAGCATTTAGCTAGGAACCAGAAATTGTATTAATCTGTTGGTATATCAATCTCCGGATTACTGCCTTCGTCTGTTATCTAGTACATTGAGTACAGATTCATTTTGAGTTGGGTGCCCTATACATTTGATTAATAAGTCAATAAATAAACACAGCTGTTAACTTTTATAGTAGCAAGCCCAATATTTTCAGCCCACGGTAGAGTTTTCACCTAACGATAGCCGTAAGTTCTTTTGATTATGAGTCTATCAATCTTTCAGTTACGTGAAAAATGTCCCATCCAGCACTACAGATGAACAACATTGCTATTCCACAACTATTTGTTGCCTATTTATAAAACCACTGTAGGGTTGTGGGGTTTTTTTGAGGCTTCTGCACAACAACCTCTCCAATTGTTTTCCAAGTCAGTATCACAGGGAAGCCAAATAAGATACAACACAAAACACTTAAAAGAGTTTGAACAATACCCACAATTGAGCCCAAATCCCAGAGCTTTAATAAAGATATTGACACGTTCAGGTATTGTGTTGTTTTGGGGAAATGCCATAGTGTATGGTCTGAACAGATGGCGTTGCCAAAAACTGCATGGCCATTTCCTTTGGGATTGCTGCCCAGAAAAACCATGGCCCTCTTCATCCAGTGACCTGGAGCTGAGCTTGAATTAAAAGACTTTACCTTATGTATTATTATTATTATTATTATTATTGATAGATTGAGTTTGTTTTGTTTCGCTCAGCCTACAATTTTGCTTCCAAGGGAGGCCACAATTTCGCTTCATGCATTATTTACATTGTCCGAAAGAGCGGCTTAATGCCAGTTAATTTAAAAATGATACGTTCGGTGAAATTGTCTCATTAGAGGGGCTAGAAATTGTCATCCTTCAAACCGTTAATGATGATATAAATTAATAACTGCTTGAGAGAAGATGGGAACTGAAACAGGAGGAGGAAGAGGAAAAAGGGGGACTCCCTTTGCTTGCCTATGAAAAACTGTCTGCTGTCATTACTACTCTGCCATCAAGGCAGCAGGCAACCGTCTGCAGAAATCAAACTATCTCGAGAAAATCAAGCAGGCTCACAAACACACACACACACACACACACAAACGTGCACACAGTCAAAGCACATGGGTACAAATATTACAACTTAATCTCAGTCCTGAAAGCTCCTGCTTTGCATCCCTGGAGATATTTATTCCTGTTTCAATATTAAAAAAAAAATGGGAGGGGGGTGGAAGGAGAGATTCATCATCCACACACTTGAAGTTCACCAACACAAAAGGATGCATCGGGCACGGAAGGCACTTGGCTAATAAAAATAACCCTATGGCTACATTTTACAGTTGGGGTTGGCAGGAAAAGCTGCCTGGTAACAGATGCAGTGATAATTTGTGACTCATTTACTACCCCATTACGGCTTAATGAAATCTAACATATCGCATTAACAATATGGATAAACACTCTTTCCTGATATCTGGCATTTGACTGTCTTCATTAACATCGTAATTATCATTTGAAATATTATTTCAATAAATATTTAAGGTGCTCCAGGATGGGCTTTTTTTTTTTTTGCTTTAAAAAGGAAACAGAACAGGGTGACTGACAGCTTTTATGTAAACAGGTCCAGCTTTTAGCAAAAACAAACAAGCCACTTCCATTCCTCAGGCGAGGCTGTTTTTTTTAAGGCACAAGCAAACTAGGAGTCTTTGTGTCTGTCTGTCTATCTATCTTAAGAAGATGTTGGATAACCATTTGTCTGAAGTGGTGTAGGGTTTCCTGCTGAAGCAGGGGGTTGGACTAGAAGACCTCCAAGGTCCCTTCCAACTCATTCTATTCTATTCTATTCTATTCTATCTTCAATTGTTCTGTAGTCCTTTCAAGTATAAATTAAGTCAGACATAGCAGTAGAATTCACTTTGCCAAAAGGGAGAATTCTATGGGGAAAAAAAAGTAAACTCCAATAGCTGGCTTATCTATATGCTAATAATAATAATAATAATAATAATAATTTTAATTTTATATCCCGCTCTCTCTCCCCAAAGGGACTCGAGGCGGGGCACAGGCATTTAAAAATACAATTAAAACCACAGACAAAGTACAAAATTAAAAATGAATTAAATTAATCCTGCGCTAAAAAACCCATAAACTAAAATTCCCCCTTTAAAACCCCTAATCTTAAATGAGACTACCCAAGGCCGGCCAGACGAAAAAGATGTGTCTTTAATTTTAAACGGAAGGAGCGGAGGTCCGTAGTTGTCCTAATGTCGGGGGGGAGGTCGTTCCAGAGGGCTGGGCCCGCCACAGAGAAGGCCCTTCCCCTGGGCGTCGCCCGCTGACAGAGTCTAGTGGACGGCACCCGGAGAAGTCCCTCTCTGTGGGAGCGAATCGGCCGTGAGGATGTATGGGGCAGGATCCGATCCCGCAGAAAGCTCCTCTTCTGAAAAGTGTCTCCATATTGTGCAATTTGATTATGGAGAAAGGACCCTCTTAGGATCCAGAGAGGACTATGCAGTGTTTTTTAAGAAGGTTGCATGGCTCATCGTGATTGTAAGAGCGATTAACTTTTTCATGATTTTCTCTCTTAGATTACCTTCTGGAAAATCCCCCCAATCCTTAACAACAAAAACAACAACAACAAAAACCCGGTGCGTGTGTTTAAATGCCATCTGCACCGAAACGTTCAAAACATTTGTTCCTTTTGATAAAAATGCAAATTTGGAGAGCTGTTGTATCAACATATAACAGCCAATGTCTGACACGGTGAATTATCACAGCTGGAATTAAATTGTCTCTGAACAGCTGCTGGCAGTAGAGCCTTCATCAATGTTTGATTCAAATGGAGGAATGAAATTCTACAGAATGAAACATCATGTTGTCATTACAGCTTTGGGGGGGGGGGGGTGTTCATTACCACAACCAACACTAAAGCAAGACCTGTGCCAAGCAATCTTCCCTTATCTAAGCGATCTTGTTGGAAGGAGAGAGGAGGAGCAGGAGGGAGAGCCAGGCATTGTTTTAAAACTATGATCATAAAAAGACCGCATTGCATAGAGCCACATTTATCACGGCCCTCCAACCATTTTTGCTGACCATATTTCTATTGCTCTTAGAGGTTTCTGTTTACAAGGTCCACTATGAAGTCCAACTCAGATGCTGGAGGAGTTTGTTGCAATTTTCAATCCCCAGAATTGGGGACAAGAGTTGGAAGGGATCTTGTACGTCTTCTAATCCAACCCCCAGCTCAGGCAGGACACCTCATACCATTTCAGACAAATCGTTGTCCAATCTTGTTTAAAAAATCTAAATAAAAGTGATGGAGAACGCACAACTTCTGGAGGCAAGTTGTTCCACTGATTAATGGTTCCCACTTTCAGCAAATTTCTCCGTAGTTCTAGGCTGCTTCTCTCCTTGATTAAGTTCCATCCGTTGTTTCTTGTCCTGCCTTCTGGAGCTCTGAAGAATAGCTTGACTCCCTCTTCTTTATGGCAGCCCCTGAGATATTGGAACACTGCTATCATGCTCCCCTTAGTCCTCTTATTAATACAAATGAACCAGCAAGAGAAATAAAAATAAAGCTAGACAAATTCAGCAGGTAACGCCAAGGTTTCCATTTCCATCCAAGCATGTATGTTGGCCCAAAAAACAACTTGGTTTGGAACCAAGAGTCACTTTTGCTACCCTGATGTTCTTTAGAAGATTGTCAAGGAAAGGACCAACAGATTGAAAGAACAATAGGAATGTTGGGCTGGCAAACTCTCCTCTGCCATCTTTCCAAGATATTGGTCAAGTCCATTGCCCTGTGACTGAATTTATCAATTCAGATATAATGCTTCCATTGATCCAAGCCACTAAGATTCTCTCACAGAAAACAAATAATCCTACAAACGAGTTCTGTTCCCTTTGTTTTCCTAAGAACCTAAATTGAAAAAAATAAAGTGTTTGTATCTATGGCCCTAATTAGTTGATTAGCGTTCAGTGAATCTGCTCTAAAATGTATGCCTACTGTGCCTTAAATCTGCTTCCTTCTAGTTGCTTTTATATATGTGTATGCGTGCATCAGAGGGACGCAGTAGCTCAGGGGCTAAGACGCTGAGCTTGTCGATCAGACAGTTTGGCGGCTCGAATCCCTAGCGCCGCATAACGGAGTGAGCTCCCGTTACTTGTCCCAGCTTCTGTCAACCTAGCAGTTTGAAAGAACATAAAAATGCAAGTAGAAAAATAGCAACCACCTTTGGTTCCCCTTGCACATATGTGCTAGTTGCTCCTGACTCTAGGGGGCGGTGCTCATCTCCGTTTCAAAGCTGAAGAGCCAGCGCTCTCCAAAGACATCTCCGTGGTCATGTGGTCGGCATGACTAAACGCCAAAGGTGCACGGAACGCTGTTACCTTCCCATCAAAGGTGGTTCCTATTTTTCTACTTGCATTTTTTACGTGCTTTCAAACTGCTAGGTTGGCTGAAGCTGGGACAAGTCACGGGAGCTCACTCCATTATGCAGCGCTAGGGAGTCGAACTGCCAAACTCCCGACCTTCTGATCGACAAGCTCAGCATCTAAGCCACTGAGCCACTGCGTCCTTTATTTTAGCAATAAATCACTTTCACTGGACCCTTCACGTGTGAACCGGATTTTTGTGCCCGATACAAACACAGGCGCGCGCACACACACAGACACACACAGGCATTTACACAGATTTGTTTTTATCGACATGCTACGTAAGTTAACGCTCTTACACATAACTAAATTGACCGACAATGGTAAAGTGTCCGGTTATTTTCTCTCTCATTAAAGACTTTATTTTGTGCTCCATAAAACACAGAAAATTTAGCACTTCGCCCATCATCTATCGAAAAAGGCTGCAAACATTATAAAAGCGAACAACAGAATTACAGGGTAAAGCGAAGAGGAGTAAAGTGTTTGTCGGGGTGGGGGGAGAGAAAATGGGATACTTACCTCATTCGCTGCAAAAAATGCGTTATTTGCTTCTGCCATGTTCATATAGTTATTGTTGCCAAACTGAAAGGAAAAGCAGGCTATTAGTATATTGCACGATATTGAATTACACTGTATTTTTACCATGTAACACACTCTGGACAATGTAAAGGTTGTAAGGACAACTTTGATGCTAGTGGGTAGTGTAAAGAATTAATTTGGCACATGTCTCCCACTTGCCAGGTTTCAACAACTCTTAAATCAAATGTTCAGTTGGAAATTCTGAGCACTTGGCAAGCCTCGGTTGGTCTTTCTTAAAAAGTCTTACTTTAACTGTTCCTTCTAGAACCACTATATCCCAATATATCTTTACCGTTTTTATTTAGAACTAGCCAATAACCTGGCACTGCCCAGGTATTTATTCTACCCCAACCCTCCTTCCGTGAACGTCACTGCAATTTCTAATGTTGGATTTTCCCCCTTACCAGAGGGAGCCCCCTCGTGGAGTACTGTGAAGCCATTACCATGGCAACTCCACAGCACTGTACAGTAGAAGCCATTTTAAGGCAGTACAGTAGAATCAATTTTAAGGCACAACAGGCTGTATCTTAACAGAAAACACAGATCCAAGGGATGTTAGGGGTGTCTTACTCCCCCACTATTTGTTTCCAGAGGGTAGGTAATCTGTGTACCAAGTTTCACTGAAATTCCTTGAGGGGTTCCAGAGTTATGTTGTAACATACACACAGCCATAGACACACACACACACACACACTAATAATAATAATAGATAAATGTGCCCCTCCCTTTCAGCCAAAGCCATTTTGACAGCAATCTAATATAAGAATAATAATGCACATAAGGCATGATTAGATATCTGCAAGAGTCATAAGATTATGACAGCCTGGAAAAGAATTCAAAGCTGAAACTCACTAAGTAGAACTTCCAAACTTGTTATATCAACATCAGGCAGAGTTCAGATTTTTCCATACTCAATACAAGTAGTACAGATGGTCCTTGACTCACAACTGTTCGTTTAGTGGCTGTTTGAAGTTACAACAACAATGAAAAAAGGGAATTTATTACTCTTTTTCACATTTATGTCCATTGCATTTCACACTTATGTCCACTGCAATGTCCCCATTGTCAGGGGATCAAAATGCAGATGCTTGGCAACTGACCTCATATTTATGACCGTTGTTGTATCCTGGGGTCATGTGATCAACTTTTGTGACCTTCTGACCAGCAAATTCAATGGGGAAGCCACATTCACTTAACGACCATGTTGCTAACTTAACAACCTAGGTAGTGATGTAGTTAACAATCGGGGCAAGAAAAGTCATAAAATGAGGCAAAACTCTCTTAACTGTCTCGCTTAATGTCATAAGTTTTGGGCCCAATTGTGGTCATACGAAGAGGATTACCTGTACTTTGTTTTACATAAATATCTATTTTATTTATTATTACACTTATCTGCCACTCATTTTGCTCCTGCAAAATAATGTATGCATTCTGTACACATACATGCACTGATACACAATTTTATTACAGGCAGTGCCCAAAGCTAAAGTACCATTCAAGACAATTAGTATAAAATTAGCAGAATGGCCTCTATTAAGGGAAACTATAGAAATAAAAAATTAAGTAAAATTTAATAAAGCTCCCTCTACATCTTATATGTGGGTATAGGCAAGGCTATGGTTTTCCCAGTTGCAATGTATGGCTGTGAAAGTTGGACCATAAGGAAGGCTGAGCACCAAAGAATGGAGGCCTCTGAACTCTGGTGCTGGAGAAGACTCCTGCGAGTCCCTTGGACTGCAAGGCAGTCAAACCACCTCTTTTTTGTGGCACCCTCTGAGATAGCAGTGTTCCAATATCTCAGAGGGTGCCACAAAAAAGAGGGAGTCAAACTATTCTCCAAGGCACCTGGGGGCAGGACAAGAAGCAATGGGTGGAAACTAATCAAGGAGAGAAGCAACTTAGAACTAAGGAGAAATTTCCTGACAGTTAGAACAATTAACCTCTGGAACAGCTTGCCTCCAGAAGTTGTGAATGCCCCAACCCTGGAAGTCTTTAAGAAGATGTTAGATAGCCATTTGTCTGAAATGGTATAAAGTTCCTGCCCACGCAGGGGGTTGGACTAGAAGACCTACAAGGTCCCTTCCAACTCTGCTATTGTATTGTATTGTATTATTGTAAACCAGTCAAACCTAGAGGAGATCAACCCCGGCTGCTCTTTAGAAGGCCACAATCTTAAGATGATGAACTTTGGCTCCCTAATGAGAAGGAAGGACTCCCTGGAGAAGAGCCTGATACTGGGAAAGATGGAGGACAAAAGAAGAAGAGAATAAGAGAATGAGGTGGCTATGAGCTTAAATGGACTCCAGAGGATGGTAGAGGATACAAAGGCCTGGAGGAGGGGTCGAGATGGGTCCAACACTTCGCAACTAACAACAACAACACCTTATATGGCAAATCTGAAGGTTATAAAACAAATGCACTATGCTACTGAAACAAATTGCTAAGCAAATTAACGATAGCTAAAAACAAAAGTTGCATCATATTTAATAATGAAATTGTGATTAAACGTTTAAGCTGTGCTGAGTGATAGAAAGGCAAGTAGAGAAAGGTCAGGCTAGAATTTAATTACTAACTCCTTAAATTACCTCCTCAATTTAACCCTGAAGCAAGACATTGATCCCAACAACACTGTTGAATCTCAAAACTTCAAATACCTGGTTTTATTTTTGTTGTTTTGGGGTTTTTTTTAATTATTGTTTGTCTTTGAATTGCTAAATTTTATTAGAAAGTTACATTTTACTTCAAAGTTACCAGAAAGACACATCCATTTACAATGTTTCTTATACTGTATCACTGGAGCTGAGAAAGCCACAAACAACTCTTACAAAACTGCCAAGTGTGATTAGACACACAAGGAATTTGTCTTCGGTGCATCAGTTCTCAATGTACATAAAAAAATGTAAAGACTCTTTTTTACATAAAAACGTGGAGTCTCTTTTTAAACAAAATCTGAAGACTTTTGCAAGTCTTGTCAAGTATCGGAACAAAACATCAAAAAGATGGGAATTGTTTTGTGATGTCTCTACTTCAGTTCTAACTCTTTATCATCCTTAGCCCTATATCTTAACTTCAATTTCTTTCCCACAGTAATTCTTCCTCTTTAAATATATATATATATATATATATCAAAAGCTTGAAGAAAAAACAAAGTCTGCCTGGACTCATTTTATCTCAACATTTGGGGGGAAAAAGGTGCCAAAAATAAGACGTTTGAAAGACCAGGGGCTACAGAAATGTAAAGCCTCTTGTTCATGGCAAGTATGTGAGGAATTTTAATCAAAATTTGTAGTTGAGGGGTGAGGACATACCCTTCCATTCATTCCTGCGCTGTTTTCATGTCTTTCCCTTCTGGCAAAAACTTTCAATGTGCTGCATGTACAGTTCATTACCGTTTCTACTCCTTGTTCTTGATGCAGATATAATCAGAATTAAAGATTGCAGTTGAATACCAGATGTATATCAGATCAAACATTGTGGAGAGCAAAGGTTTTGATTGACTACTGGAAACAATGAGAAGAAAAAAGTTGTCTTGTTCTATTTCTATTTAAAATTAAAGTAAATCCATACTCTAGCGAGAGCTTACTTCTAACACAGAAGAATAGATTTGGAAGGGACCTTGGAGGTCTTCTAATCCAACCCTCTGCTCAGGCAGAAAAGCCTATATCATTTCGGACAAATGGCTGTCCAATCTCTTTTTAAAAACCTCCAGTGCTGGAGCACCCACAACTTCTGGAGGCAAGTTTGTTCCACTGATTAATTGTTCCCACTTTCAGGAAATTTGTCCATAGTTCTAGGATGCTTCTCTCCTTGATTAGTTTTGACCCGTTGCTTCTTGTCCTGCCTTCGGGTGCTTTGGAGAAGAGGTTGACCCCCTTCTTTGTGGCAGCTCCTTAGATATTGGACACTGCTATCATGTCACCAGTAGTACTCAGTTAATAGAAATGAATCAGAAGGAGAAATAAAATTAAAGCCAGACAAATTCAGCAGGTAATGCCAAGGTTTCCATTTCCATCAAGCATGTATGTTGGCCAAAAAAAACCAGCTCGATTTGGACTCAAGAGTCAATTTTGCTACCCTGATGTTCTTTAGAAGATTTCTAAAGAACATCACAACTTCTGGAGGGGAGCCACTGATTGATTCATTGTTCTAAATGTCAAGAAATTTATCCTTAGTTCTAGGTTGGTTCTCTCCTTGATTCGTTTCCATCCATTGCTTCTTGTTCTGCCTTTAGGTGTTTTGGGAAATAGCTTGACTCCCTCTTCTTTGGGGCAACCTCTTAGAAACAGGAAGAGTCGTTGGCTTACCTGAACGATCTTCTCTGTGAGCTGCGAGGAGAGGCCAACAATGGGTTAATCCTGCCTTTCTGCCCTTCTGGACTGGATTGATTTTCTTTTAAGCCACGCCTCCTCCGTGTGCTTCCCAGAATTTCAATTTAGGCGTGGACTAGTAGTCGTCTGGTTGGTTCCTTTATCGTCGTAGGCTTTAATGCAAATACTTCTGTCAACTATAATACAGTAACACAAACGTTTAACAACACACAACTTGAGGAATCTACGAGCTAGGGCGGGGTTGGCCTCTCCTCGCAGCTCACAGAGAAGATCGTTCAGGTAAGCCAACGACTCTTCTCCTGTGAGCTGCTTGGAGAGTCCAACAATGGGAAAATGCCCAAGCTAAATGTTCCCAGGGCGGGAAAAACTGTCTCTGGTAGATTCCGTGGACAAATGCACCTGTTGCAACACTCTGCGCCCAAAGGCCGCCTCTGAAGATGCAAACTTGTCCAATCTGTAGTTACGTACAAACTGGGACGGGGAGGCCCAAGTGGCCGCCCTGCAGATTTCGTCAAGCGATGCCTGGGTCGCCCAGGCCGCCGAGGTTGCCGCGCTTCTGGTCGAGTGAGCTGTGATGCGGCGGGGTACCCTCTGGCGTTGAAGTTCATAAGCTGAGGCGATGCAGCTACGTAGCCATCTGCCGATGGTGGCTGGTGAGGCCTTCTGGCCCATGTTGCGGGGCTGGAAGGTGACGAATAGGGCCTCAGACCGCCGATAGGATGCGGTGCGTGTTACATAGTACTTAAGTGCACGCCTGGCGTCGAGCTTGTGCCATCGCCGCTCTCTGGGATGTACCGGTCTTGGGCAAAAATTCGGTAGGACGACCTCCTGGGTCCGGTGGAAGGTTGAGTTGACCTTGGGGATGAATGTGGGATCGAGCCGTAGGGTCACCCTGTCCTCATGGATGATGCAGAGGTCGTCTCTGACGGACAAGGCTGCCAGTTCCGAAATTCGGCGTGCCGAGGTGATGGCCACTAGGAAGGCTGTCTTCACAGTAAGACGCTGTAGGTCGCAAGTGCGTAGGGGCTCGAACGGCGGGTCAATCAGTGCCCGTAGCACCACGTGTAGGTCCCACGTGGGGTACCTGTGAACTACCGGTGGTCGGATGTTGGTAGCTCCTCTTAGGAAACCCCTGACCCCTGGGTGTCTAGCCAGGGATGAGTAGGAGTCGAAGGCTAGCACGGTTGAGAGTGCGGCCGTCTGGCGCCTGAGCGTGTTGGCGGCCAGCCCCTGCTCCAGCCCTCGCTGCAGGAAATCCAGCACGTCAGGGATGGAGGCTGAGAGGGGTTCGATTCCCCTGGAGCTGCACCAAGCTACGAAGGTCCTCCAGGTGGCGTCGTATATCCTGGTAGTCGAGCCTCGTCGTGAGGCCTGGATGGTCCGGATGACCCCCTCGGAAAACTGTGCTCTTCTTAGCAGTTGCCTTTCACATGCCAGGCGGTCAGTTGCAACCAGTGTGGCTCCGGATGCTCGATGGAGCCCTGCACGAGTGACACCTCCCCCTGCGGAATTCTCCACGGCCTGGCTACGGAGAGGCTCACTAGGTCCGCGAACCAGGCTCTCCTGGGCCAGTATGGGGCTATCACTATGACTTCCGCCTGTTCCTTGAGTATCTTCCGGACCAGGCCCGGCAGGAGCGGAAGTGGAGGGAAGGCATACAGGAGGCCCGGGGGCCAATGGCACCTGAGGGCGTTGACTCCCTCCGCCCCCTGGCACCGGTACCTGGTGAAATACCTTGGAACTTGAGCGTTTGTTGCTGACGCGAACAGGTCGACTGCTGGTTGACCGAACCTCTGCGTAATGCTGGAGAAGAGGTTCGGGTGTAGTTGCCACTCTGAGTTGTCGATGGTGGCTCTGCTCAGCCAGTCCGCCTGGATGTTGCTCTCGCCCGAGATGTGTTCGGCTCTGATCGAGGCCAGGTGTCTCTCCGCCCACAGACCCAGCCGTTCTGCTTCCTCCATCAGTGACTTGGACCGGGTGCCCCCCTGTCGGTTGATGTGGGCCTTGGTGGACACATTGTCCGTGAGTAGTAGCACGTGGCAGTTCTTGATCCTCGGGCGGAAGTGGAGAAGTGCTAGGCGCGCAGCTCTGAGCTCCAGCCAGTTGATACTGTGTCTGAGTTCCTTGGGTGACCATTTGCCTTGCGCCACCTGCTGGTCCAGGTGGGCACCCCAGCCGTAGAGACTGGCGTCTGTGGTGATGACGGTCCTTTCTGGCTCTCGAAAGAGGCATCCCTTGGCCAGGGACCTCGCTGTCCACCACCTTAGAGACGCTCTGACCTTGTCTGGGACTGGTACGTGTCTGGGTGAGTCGCTCTCCTTGGCTCGCTGGTGTGGTAGGAGGTACCACTGCAGATGTCTCGAGTGGAGGCGCGCCCAAGGCACAATGGAGAGGCAAGATATCATCTTCCCGAGGAGCTGTGACAGGAGCACGATGGGGGCGGTTCCTGCTGATCCTACCTTCAGCGCCAGTGGGATCAGGCTGTTCGCCCGCTCTGGAGACAGGTAGACCCGGCCGGAGATGGTGTCTATGACCGCTCCCAGATGTGTCAGACTGGTGGTGGGGCTCAGGTGGCTTTTCTTCAGGTTGATGGAGAACCCGTGATGTTCGAGGGTCCTCATGGTCAGCCGGAGATCCCTGAGCGCCTGCCGGTGGCTGGACGACTGGATCAGGATGTCGTCTAGGTACGCCTGCAATCTGACTGGCCGCGCCCTGAGGTACGCCAGGACCGCGGCAAGGACCTTCGTGAAGGTCCTCGGAGCGGACGACAGGCCGAAGGGGAGAGCCCTGTACTGGTAATGCTGGCCCGCATAATAGAACCTGAGGAATCTGCGGTGCGCCTCCCGGACTGGAATGTGTAGATAGGCCTCCTGAAGGTCTATCGAGGTCAGCAGATCTCCTGTCCGGATGCAGCTCAGGATGGACTGGAGAGACTGCATTTTGAAGCGCCTGTACGCCAGGTGCTTGTTCAATTGCTTTAGGTCTAGGATCCCCCTCCATCCTCCCGAGTTCTTGGGGACCAGGAACAGGATGGAGTAGAAGCCTGACCCTGCCTGCTCTGTCGGGACCGGCTCTATGGCGTGTATCTCCTTCAGGTGCGCCACCTCCTGTTCCATCAGAGATCTCTTGAGGGGAGAGGATGGGGTGGGGCAGCGGATGAATCGCCTGGGAGGCATGGAGAGGAATTCCAGCGTGAGCCCTAACCTGATGGTCTGTAGGACCCACTGATCCGACGTGGTTTGCTCCCAGGCCGCCTGAAACAGCTGCAGGCGGCCCCCTATGGGAGCGTCCGTCGGGGGGTCACTTGAACTTCCGGAAGGGACGGGAACCGGATCCTCCTCTGAAGGGGCGTCTGGAGAAGGATTGCTGCCTGCCTCTGTCCCTGAAGGAGTGGCGGTCCTGCCCCCTGTCTGGTCCCTGGTTAAAGGGCCGATGGAACTGCCCTGAACTGGTGGAAGGTTCTGTGTTCCGAAAGGACTGCTTTCGAAAGGAACCCGACCGCTTGTGGTCCGACTTCTTGTAGACCGAAGGCATGACCTTCTTTTTGTCCCTGTTTTCCACCAACACCGGATCAAGGACCTCACCAAACAGTTTCCCCCCTTTATAGGGAGCGGAAGCGATCTTCCACTTTGAGCGCATGTCCGCGTTCCAGTGGCGGAGCCAAAGCAGCCTCCTGGAGGTTACATTGGAGGCCAGGGCTCTAGAGGCGAACTTTGCAGAGCTCAGGGTGGCGTCGGCGGTGTAGGAGACACCTGCCATTATTTTTCTCAGCTCCTGCCTAGCTCTAGCATCCCCTGCTGGAACCTTCGCTAACAGCTTTCGGAGCCACTTAAGAGTGGCTCTGGACATGAACGAGGCTGAGGTGGCCGTCTTGATGGCCCAGGCAGCCGCCATGTGGGTCTTGTGACAGGCCCTCTCCGACCTCTTGTCCTCCGCCTTGAGACCTTCCAAGAGGTCAGGGGGTAGCACTGACGTGGACGTGAGAGCCTGCACCGGGGCATCTACCGGGGGTAGCTTGAGTAGGTCCTCCAGGGGAGCGTCAACTGTGTACAGCTGTCTGTCAATGTTACTGTGCGAGGCAGCTGTGCCTGGCTGTGCCCACTGTTTCTGAACTAGGTTAAGAAACATCTTTGGTACGGGGACTACCTCCTGGGTCTCCTCTGGCTCCTCAAATAGTCCCTCATCATCCTCAGACGCCACCTCAGTGGTGGGTGTGGGGGTGGTAACCATCATGCGTGTGGAAACCTTGGCCTTCGTTAAGATGGTCTTGAAAGAGGAGCAGTGGAATAAACCCTTGAAAGCGGGCTTCTCTGGGACAGCCTGCTCATCCCCTGAGAATTCTTGCTCTGGGAGCAGATCATCCTCCACAGTGGAATCCCCGCTGTCCAGCGAGGAATGAGGGGAGGGGGATCTTGGAGCTTCTTGGCTTCCAGATGCTTTGGATCTACTGCGCCCCCTGGGGCGCTTGGTCTTTTGCTTAATGCCATCTGCAATGCCCTGGGCGATAGCCCTGTTAATGATGGCCTGCAGTTCTGAGGATATCACAGACCCTTGGCACTCCTCTGCTCTGGGCCTCTTGGGGGGCCTCTCTGGCACAGGTGAAGGGGTAATCCTTCTGGAGGAGGCTAAGCTGTCTTCCTGAAACAGGTCCTCATCTCCTAGCAAGGAGGGTTCTGGGGACTCATCAGAGGAGAATTCTTCTTCTTCCTCTTCTCTGACTATCTGGGGAATGGATGCTGTTGGGATACTGGGATCCACTTGAGCCATCCCCTCTGGATCCTCTATGGGGTCTTCGTTGGCCCTTCGTTGGGCCTTCTCGAATTCTTTTTCAAGGGCCTTTTGCCGCCTGGAGGCAGCCCTGTCTTGGGCCTTGTCCTGCCTCTTCCCCCCTGCCTTGCTCAGGGCTTCAGCTGCGGCCCTGCTGGCCTGTCTCACAAGCCCCCTGCTGGTGGATGGCCCTGGCTGTTCAGAATCTTGGGGAGCTCTCTCCGACATTTTGGGCCCCAGTAACTCACCACTCGAAGATCGCTGGTCAAAGGGGCTTCAGCCAGGTAATCCTGATCCGCAGGCTTGAGGATGGCAAGGTGGAGCAGCAGATCAGCTTGCAAGCAAGACTCAAGGGCTGCCTCCGCAGGAGCAGGTCTGCACCGAGCTGAGGAAAGTCTGCCGGATCTGGGCCGGACAGAGATCTTTCCCCCGCTTCTCGCCTGGAGCCGGCCCAAAAGGAATCTTGTAGAAAAAGTGGATGAAAAAATCCAAACGGAAAAAAGGTTTTCTTCCTCTTTAAAATGCGGCTCCGCACGCGTTTTAAATGGCGCGCCTTGCCGCTTGCTGGTCGGAAAAAAACAGTCCTCCGGAAGAGGAGGAGCGGCCCTTCACGCCGCTTCCGCCTTCTCTATGGTATCCGGCGCCCGCCAATGGCCGATCAGCCTCCAAAATGGCGGGCGCGATTCAAACGGACGGCGCGAAGCCGTCCTGTTTGATTCCTGGAAAAAGACGAGCCTGCAGCTGCCGCTGCGAGGGGCTCAGGTTTGGCCGGTCCGGCGATCTGGGACGTCAGCGGCAGGGCTCCTCGCCACTGACCGAGACGTCTCTTGGCTCCCAGGTCGATTCTTACCTGGGGCCAGGTGAATGGACCCACGCGCGCCCGGGCGAACCCAGGTCGCGTCGGGTCTGCGGCAGCTGGTGAGTCGCAGAGCTTCACCAGCTGCTAGCTGTAGAAAAAAATCCCTAAATAAAATAATTTAAAAAATAAAAAATACTCTACTTGGAGAGTCCAACTAAATGTTCTGAATCTCTTAGGGAGAACCAACAGAACGCGTCCTGGGCATTCAGACTGGATTGAAATTCTGGGAAGCACACGGAGGAGGCGTGGCTTAAAAGAAAATCAATCCAGTCCAGAAGGGCAGAAAGGCAGGATTAACCCATTGTTGGACTCTCCAAGCAGCTCACAGGAGAATAGCCCTTAGACTTTTATACCGCTTCATAATGCTTTTACAGCCCTCTTGAAGCGGTTTACAAAATTGCACCCAACAATCTGGTTCTTCATTTTACTCAGCTCTGAGGGAATGGGAGGCTGAGTCAACCTTGACCCTGGTAGGAATCGAACTGCTGGCAATTGGCAGATTTAGCCTGCAATACTATATTCTAACCACTGAGTCCCCACAGCTCTCAGATATCGGAAGACTGCTCTCATGTCACCCCAAGTCCTTCTTTTCATCAAACTAGACATACCCAATTCCCGCAACCGTTCTTCCTATGTTTTAGCTGCCAGTCCCCTAATCTCCTTCATTGCTCTTCTCTGCACTCTTTCTAGAGTCTCTACCAATTTTAAACCCATGCATTGTAAAAAAATCTAATAACTCTAGACGGAGGTGGGGAAAGGCCATGATAGAAATAATCCTCTGAACAGTGAACACGTGCATGTAATTAATGTAAGATCTACAACTAATCAGCTATGAATTGTATCCATTAATTAGCACTGGCCCCAGAGAAATTGGGGGGGGGGGGAGAATCAGTAAAAACATTAGCACTAAAGTGTGCCAGCTCCTGATGAAACATAGCTCTGCTGGCATCTGAAATCAAGCAGCTGGCACTAGCCGGCCAAGCAATTTAAGAATCTTTCACCTGAGGTCTGGAGAACTGGAGACACAAAGCTTTGTCTCTCCTTATCTTTTGTGTATCTCTATCAGGCTTATTATGAATGGTTTTTAATTTAGCAAATTCTTGGCGATCAGCTGGGAAAGGCTATAAATCAGACCCAACAGAACAAAAGAGTTTTGCCCTTCTCTTCTCTCCCCCCCCCCCCCTCCCAGTTGAAGATTTAATTTTGGAGAGGCAGTTCAAAAGGATCTGTCTTCAGGGCTCTTTTCTGATACAATTTCCATTTCATAAAGGAGCCTGTAGTCCTTGATTTACAGCAATTCATTTAGTGACCGTTCAAAGTTACAACAGCACTGAAAAAGTGACTTAGGACTGTGTTTCACCCTGATGACTGTTGCAGCATCCCCTTGGTCCCATGCTCAAAATTCAGATGATTGACAACTGATTCATATTTATGACGGTCGAAGTGTCCCGAGGTCACATGATCATCTTTTGCGACCTTCTGACAAGCCAAATCCACGGGGAAGCCAGATTCATTTCACAACTCTGTGACTTAATTTTACAACTCCAGCAACTTCACTTAACAAATATTCTCACTTAACAACATAAGTTCTGGGCTCAACTGTGTGTCATCCCTGAAGCTGGCCTGGCTGAAGCCATCTTGGAGCTTCAGTGCTGTCAAACTGGAGCTGAGAGATGGGGAGGGAGGATTAGAGATAGCTGGAGCTGTGTAGTCAAAACAAAATACTTTCTCTTGGGAACCAAGGTCATTCTCACTCCTGGCTGCCTTGATTGAGTCATGTGAGTGATTGTTGAGGGAAAATCATTTACTTTTAACTAGGGGAAAACCAAGGGGCCCCTCAGAGTTGGTTTTCACCAGATATTTGCTAATGTGATATTTCCAGTAAAGCTATTCTTTGAGGAATCTACGTACCTGCCTTGGAGTTTTTGTCATTTGGTGCTAAGCAATTTTCTATTGCTAAAAAATTGAAACTGGAATCAATTGTGTTCGGAGCAGTGTGGAGAATTAGAAATCAACATTACAGATGTAGAGGTTTAGTTAAATTGCCACATTTAGCATCCCATCCTTTGCTTTGCATTTCTGGCAAGAAAAGGAAGGAATGAACTGATTCCCAAAGATGCAATTAAGAACCAAAACTTAATTATTTTACAGGCTTAACTACTGTATCTTAATCACTTTGCCAGATAACATCTTCTCTGCATTTGGAAGGGATTTGATTGCTTTCCAGGATTAATAATCAGAACTGTCTAGCAAATAAAATGTTGGATAAAGGCAGGAATTAAAAATTAAGTTTTTGGAAGGGTGGAGGAAAGAGACGTTTTTTAATTCATCGTGTTCCCAGTTTCTTTGACTGAATGAAATGCCAAATGAAGTGAATGGAGAAATTTAAGTTTTGTTTCACTAATGAGCAATCACGTGGAAATAAAGGCTAACACAAACAATAAATCAAAAGATGAGGAACTGGATGGATGATATTTCGGCAGGGATATTCCCAACACTAGAAATACAGAAAATCAGGTTTAGTCAATCAATTTTGTCATTAGAGATTAAATTAAAATATATTCTTCAAACCCCAAAAGCTGGTTTTATACCACTGTTGGACACATCTACAATATTCCCACCCAACCAATTTCAGCCACAGTTAATTAAATGGCTATTGGTCTCTTTAAGTAGTTTTCCTTACGACTCTTCTATCAAATGTCACTTATGGATGTGAAAACTCATAATGCTAATCTGGAATGTTATCTGCAACATCTCAAATTCTTATGAATGAGGAATATGAGGAAAAATAATGTAGAAAACAGGTGGGACTATGTTATTATCAGAATAATAAAAAATTAGCGAAGATATTTTTAGTTAAACACAGCCATGAACATGCAAGATCTTACTTCTTTGATATAGTCATAGCATTTCCCTTCAAAGAAACAGAATCTGCACAGATTCTGAACTTAATTGCTAGATAGGAAATAACCGCCTAATAATATATTTCCTGTTATGAAACTGATGTGGCATGAATAGTAGCGATACTATTTTTGGATAAAGCATTTCAATTAAATAACAGATGATTAATAATACAACGGGACATTCATCCACTATAATACTTCCTTGCTTTTTGTCATGTCATATTTAAGTAACTTTCTTAATACCCCAGAATATTACTGAGACACCTCACGCTACCCTTTGTATAAAACATGGTTGAAAAATAAAATGCTTTCTAAGACTACCATCCTGAACAGAAATCCAAAAAAAAGAAAAAAGAAAAGAAAATGTGTATCAGTTCAAAACCCATCCGTTGTAACTTGACATCATACAATGGTTCCTTACAGTTGAAACTTGGAAACTTGGTTTTAGTTAAGTCAATACTTTCTCCTATTTAGTTGGCCGCTGTTTTAGCAGAACATTGTTTTCCTTCAAAACCCAAACAACTCACAACACGCTGTAATTCATTCATGGCACTTGACATGATGTGAGAACATTTCAACTTCTCCTGTGACCAACATGGATGGGAGTAGAACATACCCTTCCATTTTCTGGAAGTTAATCAACAACAAATATGTAGAGCAGGGATGCCTGAGTAATGCATATAAAGGTGAGGAGATTAACATCAGCAGGTAGTCTTCAACATAGAATATAGAATAATACAGTTGGAAGGGCTCTTGGAGATCTAGTAGTCCAACCCTCTACTGCAGGGGCCCCCAACCTTTTTTGCACCAGGGACCGGTTTCATTTTAAAGAAAATTCTGCGGACCGGCTGGCGTAGAGGAGGAGCGGGGGAGGAGGGGGAACAGGCAGCGCATGCGCACACGGGGGGAGTCAGCTCACTCGGCCCTCTAGGGCCTCCAATGGCACGAACGGCCACGCCTGCGCATGCACATGCAGGGGGGAGTCAGCTCACTCAACCCTCTAGGGCCTCAAACGGCCGCACCTGCGCATGAGCACGCGGTGGGGAGTTGGCTCATTCAGCCCTCTAGGGCCTCCAACGGCGTGAACGGCCGTGCCTGCGCTTTCCCACATCTGGCACGCACTCTGCCCAGGAGGCTGTCCCCTCCTCCCTCCTTCTCCTCTCCGGCCCTGTGGCCCAGTTCCTATCAAGCCACGGACCGGCAACGGTCCACGGACCAGGGGTTGGGGACCCCTGCTCTACTGGAGAAGGAAATCCTATACCCATGATGGTGAACTTATGGCACTTATGCCGGAAGTGGCACACATAGCCATCTCTCTGGGCACGTGAGCCGTCGTCCGTTGCCCTTCCGGGTTCCAGCACGCTGGCCACCTGGTTTTCTGACACGCAGGAGCGCTGGAAATCGGAACGGCAGCTGCCACCTGGTGTTCTGGTTTCTGGCACGCATGTGTGTGCAAAGACCAGTTGGCCAGTGTGCATGCCGGAAACTAAAAGATCGTCTTTCCGGTGCGCACATGCGCACCAGGCGGCTGATCAGTTTCCAGCACATTCACATGCGCTCCTGTTTCGGCCTTTGGACTGAAAAGGTTCACAAACACTGCCCTATACCATTTCAGATAAATGGCTGTCCAATTTCTTCTTAAAAGCCTCCAGTGATGGAACATTCACAACTTCTGGAGGCCAATGGTTCCACTGGTTAATTGTTCTCACTGTCAGGAAATTTCTCCTTAGCTCTAGCTTGCTCCTCTTCTTGGTTAGTTTCCATCCATTGTTTCTTGTCTTGCTTTTTGGTAGTTTGGAAAATAGTTTCTTTCTTTAGCACAACGCACAAACCCTTCGTTGCTATCGCAGAAATCTGAACAGAGTTCTCCTCACCCGCAGGATTAGCTTGCATCAAACTGAATTACACACAGAAGAGTTTTAAGTTTGAAAGTAAAGCATCTGACTTATATCAGCTTGACACTTCCAGATAAGATATGGCAGCAGAACAGGTCCTAGTTTCAATAATAATTTCTGATTGGCACGTCATGCCTTCTAACTACCTTCTAACTACCGTTTGGCATCTCTCCAGAGAAAGCAGCAGGGCACTGTTATGAAAAAAAAGAAGAAGAAGAAGAAGCAGAAGAAGAAATCTCTTTGTATAATTCAGTATTTGCACAGCCTGGGCTTTCTGTGCTTGTAAAGAGAAAGCATTTAAGCTGTTCAGCTTTAAAAGATTTGGATCACCAAATCTAGGCCCTTCTCTCCCCCCCACCCCCAACAAAATAATGTATGTGGGGAGGGGTTCTTTCCCCTCCCTACAAGCAGGTGACAATTTTGTTTAAAAATGTTCACACCACGGCTAAATAATCTCTCAAGGTTAAGAGAGAGAAAGGGAAGGGAGACAACCTCCGATTGCTACGGCGCAGCTGCTCAAACAGATCTGTATCTCAGCGAGATTTGCATATTTCTGAATATTCTCTTTCAAACCCCTGGCATTTTTGTGAGCAAAATCAATTTTGTCCAAGACACCACCAGAAAGGGGGGAAAATGAGATTTGGCGTCACGATTTTAAGCTTTTAAGTAAACATGAACTCCACAATATGAAGAGGACCGGCTTGGCTTTGAAGGGGGGAAAAAAAGCTTTTGGTTTGCTTGCACGGGTATCCATTGTTGGGGACACATTTTTAACATGGAGTAGAGAAAGGAAGAAACAAAGAACAAGTCAAATGCAACACAATGGAAAAAGAAGAGAAAAATAGAAAATAGAAATAAAAGAACGGAGCCATTAATTATAAGTAAATGTAAAGGTTCCCCTCACACATATGTGCTAGTCGTTCCCGACTCTAGGGGGCAGTGCTCATCTCTGTTTCAAAGCCGAAGAGCCAGAACTGTCCAAAGATATCTTTGTGGTCATGTGGTTGGCGTGACTAAACACCGAAGGCGCATGGAACGCTGTTACCTTCCCACCAAAGGTGGTTCCTGTTTTTCTACTTGCATTTTTACACGCTTTCAAACTGCTAGGTTGGCAGAAGCTGGGACAAGGAATGGGAGCTCACTCCATTATGCGACGCTAGGGATTCGAACCGTCGAACTGCCGACCTTTTTGATCGACAAAATCAGTATCTTAGCCACCGAGCCATTAACTACATGGCCCCAATTGCAGACGGATACCAAATTTAATTTTCAGCCGAACGCCAAATGCCAAAATCAATATTTATAGACGCTGAGTGAAAAAAATGCAAACAGGGAAGGGGTAATATGAAATCCTGTTCGAGAAAATAAAAGACAAAGGCAAATAACATTGCTCCCGTTGCAAACGTTGAAAACCGAAACATTATCCCACCAGAACCTTTTTAACTCCCTGTTAATAGTTACTGTTTGCACATCTAGAAGGGAGCACTGCGGCCCAGTTGTTCAATCTATACGAATTTAAGAAACATGCACTGCCAGGGAATTACTCATCTATCAGTCTATTATATGCTGCAGGACTGACTGTATTAAACAAATCACTCTCCTGTAGCATGGAGGAATACAAGCTATATAAAGAGCAGAGGTTATTGGGTAATTTAAATCTTGGCTGCCTTCCCAGGCCTCTACAAGACTCCAATTTGTGGGGAAAAACGGTTGCTCTCTGCTACTGCCAAAAAGCCTGCAAGAAAATGGTGTTGGGAGCTTTCCAGAAATATGTCTGCGAAATGCCAATCAACAACTCACCAAAAGATTAACAATACGACTGTACCCAAAATTAATTTAAATTATGGAAACATATGGGTGGAAGGCTTGCGTTAACATTTTAAAATACCTGCTTTGACACCCACATTGGCGAAAACAAGGCCCTGCATCACCATTGTGCTTTGAAACTTTTTACTCCGCGGCTAAATTTGAGAGAGAGAGGGAGAGGAAGAGAGAGAGGGAAAGAGAGAGAAAGGGAGGGAGGAAAGGAGGGAGAAAATGTAATATTTTGCTAAAGGGCTTTGCAAACCACTGTTTCAGAAGTTTTTATAAAATGGTTTTTTCCTGGAAAGGGAGAGGAGGAGGGGAGAAGGAAGAGGAGGAGGAGGAGGAGGAGGAGGAGGAGGAGGAGGAGGAGGAGGAGGAGGAGGAGGAGGAGGAGGGGAGGAGGAGGGGGGAGGAGAAGGAGGAGGAGGAGGAGAAGGAGAAGGAGAAGGAGAAGAAGAAGAAGAAGAAGAAGAAGAAGAAGAAGAAGAAGAAGAAGAAGAAGAAGAAGAAGAAGAAGAAGAAGAAGAAGAAGAAGAAGAAGAAGAAGAAGAAGAAGAAGAAGAAGAAGAAGAAGATCAACACACTTATGATTAGTTTGGTTTCTTTCCACTAAATAAGATGAAAATGTTTCATTTGCATAATTGGGAGATGCTGGGGGGAAAAGAGAAAAGAAAATTCGTTACGCCTCAGCGAACAAATCCTAAATTGTGTGTGCATTTTAAATGAGGTAGCTCTTCTTTTTTTTCTTTCTTGGTTCTCTCTCAGTCTCAGAATTTTAACTCGCCCTTCTGGAAGATTTATATAAAATCACTTTTCGGTATCAGCCTAGAAAAACAGCATATGGAAGCAGCCTCATGGAACCGCTCAGAAAATCTTATTTTTTTCTTTCTTTCCCCTTCGCCACCAGTATTGATATCTGCTTTACTCCCTTGATGTTGCCTTCCCCATTATTTTACAGAAACTGTATAAGTGAGAAACATTAAAGAAAAATCAATGTAAGGCTGGCCGTATT
This sequence comes from Rhabdophis nuchalis, assembly GCA_039707465.1. Classification (NCBI taxonomy): domain Eukaryota; kingdom Metazoa; phylum Chordata; class Lepidosauria; order Squamata; family Natricidae; genus Rhabdophis; species Rhabdophis nuchalis. The sequence goes on from CM077658.1 coordinate 19,671,877, forward strand.
AGTCATTAGTATTTGCTGGGTTGGAGGGAGGGGTGTGATGGAAATGAGTGTTTCATGTTTCTCTTCGCTGCTTTTCTATTATTGCCCAGCTAATGGAAATACATCAAACAAATGTTCTACAAGAGCCATATATATTAAAACTGACCTATTCGTCTGAGGAGGAGGTGGGGAAAAAAACACCACTCACTTTCGGTCCAAAATATGACACTGATAAATGGACACGTGAGGCTCCACCACACCCCCTCGGTAACCTAAGCTGGGTGCCCAGTAGGTGATCTTTTCCAGGCCAAACTTCTCCATTCATCTTCATTAAGTCGGCCACTTCTAACTCCTGGGCCTTCCTGTCAAATCTGGGACTTCATTTTATTTTATTTCTGGAAGTCGGGAGTTTCTAAATACAAGCAGTTCTTGACTTACGATCATTTTCTCATGGGATGATCCAACTTTGGAGGTTTGGCAGCCGATTCATATTTATGACAGCTGCAGCATCTCAAGGATAGGATAGAGGGTAGAGGGTAGAATAGAATAGAATAGAATAGAATAGAATAGAATAGAATAGAATAACAAGAGTTGGAAGGGACCGTGGAGGTCTTCTAGTCCAACCTCCTGTTCAAACAGGACACCATATACCATTTCAGGCAGATGGTTGTCCAATCTCTCCTTAACCTCCCCCCTAGTGATGGAGCACCCATAACTTCTGAAGGCAAGCCATTCCATCATCAGATAATTTCTCTTTAATTCTAGGTTAGATCTCTCCTTGATTAGTTTTCACCCATTGCTTCTTGTTCGACTCTCAGGTGCTTTGGGGAATAGCCTGACTCCGACTTCTTTGGGGCAGCCCCTGAGATATTGGAAGGCTGCTATCATGTCACTCCTGGTCCTTCTTTTCATCAGACTAGGCATACCCAGTTCCTGCAACTGTTCTTCATATGTCTTAGCCTCCAGTCCCCTCATCCTCTTTGTTGCTCTTCTCTTCATGATCCCCTTTTCAGACGTTCTGACGAGCAAAGTCAATGGGGGGGGGGGGTCAAATTCACTTAGCAACCACAGCGATTCACTTAGCAACTGTGTCGGGAAAGATTGTAAAATGGGGCAAAACTCACTTAACTGCCTGTCTCTGCTTAGTGACAGAAATGTTGGGCTCGATTGTCGTCGTACGTTGAAGGCTAGTTGTCCGTCACGACCAAGGGAGTTCCTTTTTCTAAATGTTGTCAAAGTAGCATTGCTCCATGTTTCGGTCCCTTGGCCCCTTCTGTATGTCGTTGGGATATTATTGTGGTTGAATTCTGATATTTTAATATTTATTGTAAAGTAGCTGGCGGGCATTTGTAGCCTAAGGTCAGAAGACTTATGCCTTCTGCTGAGCAATTATTATCCACAACCACACTGGGCTCTGCTCAGGCCAACGGCTGGTCTATTTGTACTAATTAATGGAGGCGCCCGTACACTGAGAGCTAAAGAATAGTAATAAAAAAATAATTTGGGTTGTAGTTACCCTGTTTGGGGTTTCTACCTCAGGCCTAAAAACGTTTCTCTGTTTCCTGCCTGAAGCAATAAATGTGAACACTACCTCAGAGGGGGCAGAATATGGCATGCCTGAACATCTGGCAGCCATTTCCCTCCATATTTAGAAGTAAACCATTGGAAATAATACATTAACCTGCGGATACGTTTAAAGCATCTTTAAAAGTTACCCCTCTGGAACAACGGAAGGCCCTCATCCGAGCCTCCCCCAGACTCCAGGACTGGCCCATGTTCCTCCCCAACCTCCTCACTGCCTGAATCTGCTGCCACAACCCCCCATTTCCAAATACTAGGGGTAAAACCTTTGAAGGTTTCAGTCAGGGAGGGGGGCAATCACCATTATTTTGCACGTAGGCAAATTAAGTAGTTAATTTGCTGTTCTTTAAATGGATCCTAACTCTGCCTCTGGAGATTGACATCTCAACCTTCCTAATGGTCCAGCATCTCTCCTCCATAAGGTCCCCTAAACCAGGGGTCTGCAAAGTCGGCTCTTTTAAGACTGGTGGACTTCAACTCCCAGAGTTCCCCAGGGGAATTCTGGGAGTTGAAGTCCACCAGTCTTAAAAGAGCCGACTTTGCAGACCCCTGCCTTAAACCTATCCAGAAGCAATTTTTCTTATGTGGGTTCTTGAAAATGCAGCTCTGTATTCAAATGAATAAGGCAATAATGAAATTGTTTCCCCCTTCATTCACTGTTTCGGATGAATTTGAACTGGGAGGTTCTGCATTCTTAAATCAAATTCAATGAGTTTCATTACATTAAGAGACTGACGTTCTATGCTTATTATTTCCCCCTTTTTATTTTTTTTCAATAGGGCAGCAATAATGGCAGGTGCCTTGATTATTCTACATTAACCAAGATGAGTATTATTATGTTATGAAATAGCTATTATATTTTGAGGAGATGGGATGGAAGAAGAGAAGTTATTCAAAGAGGATTCACAGCGACCTCCGACAACCGCAATCCTAACTTGATGATTAAATTCTATTCCCTCCCTGAAAATTATTGGGGGGGGGAGCATAAAACCTTGACTCCACATCTAGATTTTCACAAATAGCCAGCAGGAAAGAGGAAAAGCTCTCTTAAAATAAGATTTCAGCTAGTGCAACTAAGGATGTTCCTATTCTCCTTCACAATATTAAAGTTTGGGTTACCCAATGAAGAGAGACTTGAGGACACATAGGTTTAGCTGAAAAAGAGCAGGGGATAGACTTTGTCCATCAGCACATGATTAACCTATGGAGTCCACTCCCTTAAAATAAACTCTAAGGAAATTAAATTTACTGAAAAACTACGTTCTCAATGATGACTGTATCAGGGTTCCAAAAAACACCCCCAAGGCTTGAAGTTCCTCAAAGTTCCACTTTATTAGAGATGTCATATTGGCACATCTGGGAAAACGCGAATCTGAAAGCTTCCAGGTTTTCCCACCCAGTTGAAAGTTCAAGATCCTGCCCCAACATCCACAACTTGATCACATGGTCCAATCTTCCACTGCCATGAGGACAAAGTCCATCCATCCAATTCCGGCCAGGTGCAAAGGCAAAGGATGACCGTGACTTTCTAAGAAGAATGTTATTATGGCTACCTATCACCCAACTCCACATAAACCCTCCTCCCAGCTTCCCACAGTAGAAAGTGTGGCATGCCTGAAGTCCCAAACAAAAAGGATGGCTTTCAGACATGACAAACTGTTCATCATGGCTGTATCTTCAAGACTTAAGACGGCTGGGTTTTCAGGGATACATTGGAGAATTCTACATGGCAAAATCTTATTGTCTCATAACATGCCAATAGATCACATCAGGATGGTCATATGGGAAATAAGATATTGAACCAAATGGATTTTGACTTAAAATAAAAACTGCAACTGTCTATGTTTGCCTGGATGAAGACACACAAGCCTAGGACAGGGCCGTCTGACCGTTATCAGCTGCCTTCAGAGTCAGACATCAATGAGGCAGATGAACAGCCTGTTCCCAGTGTGCCCATGTGCAGAGTTGCCAGATGAAGGGAACAGCTAAGGAACAAGGGTCAACTTGGGAGTAAGGCCGCGGGTGGACAGTGAATGGCCCCTCCCATAGGCAATAAAAGAGGAGCAAAAGGGGAGGGGTGTTTGCAGAAGACAATTAGTTCATTCCTGTATTCTTGCCAAGTATTGCGGCTTCTGAAATATATTGGCTTGGCCACTCTCCAAGCCTGATAAAGGTCGTGAATAGTGAACTATCTTGAAAGACTGTGGGACGGGACTCGGCTTTGTCCTACTGGGGAAGCCTAGATCAGAACGATGGTTTTCTGGCAGACATTTCAATATCCAAACTAGGGAATATCAACAACCCCTTATTTCCACCCTGAGCTACAAATATTCTCCTTTATAGGTTCTATATTTTCAAGTCAAAACTGGGCCTATCTTTTCAAAGTGCACAATAGTTTCTTTTCAATGATCTGCCTTCTAAAAGTCACTTAGGAAGACACTCCTATTAACTTTTCCTTCTTTATTTACAGTGTCTTCTCAAAAGTGCTATTTTGTAGAGTCTCTTATCGTTTTATAATGTAGAGTGGGTTTTATCCAAGAATACTGTGGTGAGGTTATCATGACAGGTTAATGCAGGGGTCCCCAACCTTTGCAACTTTAAGTCTGAAGGACTTCAGCTCCCAGATTTCTCCAGCCAGCAAAGCTGGCTGGAGAATTCTGGGAGCTGAAGTCCTTCAGACTTAAAGTTGCAAAGGTTGGGGACCCCTGGGTTAATGGGTTTATGTTAGGGGGGAAAGCCCCGATTAGAATAGAGTTATCCACCGTGACCTGTATTCCACATTATACAGCACAAAACATAACAACCTGATCATTATCATGATCACAATAAAGAGCCTTTATGCTCAACATATTCAATACGGTGTTTATTACCTTTCTAATTTCAGAGGTAGAAATGCTATACAAATGCTATGCATTGTACAGTCAGGTTTCTTTAGAAGAATCGAGCCCAATAAAAATAGGACCATCCTATTCTCCTAAAGAAAAATGTTTAAAAATATAAAAAGATGTCACAGATCTTTACAAATCTGTATTTCTGAAGCCAGCAGGAGCCCAATATGGATAAACGGAATTCTGCATTCATGTTATATTATCTTCCGTACTTTTTCATTACAAAGGACTGAAGCTACTGTTTACGAAGGCCAGGTTTGAAAATAGAGCAAAGAGGAAAACAAGAATATCTGAACAGATTCTAGGATATCAAGTCTTTGTCTTCTTCTGAATCTTAAAGCAGAGTCAGACAAGTCTAAATGCATTTTACAAGATACTTTTTTCCAATGGAAAGAAAGCATTCAGCTAGAGGAACACAAACTGAGGATCTAATCTATAATTATGTGGGCAGTGGGTGTTATTTCTTATCCACAGAGGTGCCAGCAAACTAGAGAGAGTAAATTGGCTTATAAACACACACATATGCACTCACAAGCAGCCACAGTCAGAGATGACCGAGCTGAAATTGTCACTGACGTTAACAAGAGAATAACAGAAGGGGTTGGAAGGGGTCTTGGAGGTCTTCTAGTCCACCCTCTATGCTCAAGCAGTAAACCCTACATCAATTTGGACAAATGGTTGTCCAATCTCTTCTTGTAAACCTCCAGTGATGGGAGCACCCACAACTTCTGAAGGCAAGCCTTACAATACAATACAATATCAGAGTTGGAAGGGACCTTGTAGGTCATCTAGTCCAACCCCCTGCGTGGGCAGGAACCTTATACCATTTCAGACAAATGGCTATCTAACATCTTCTTAAAGACTTCCAGGGTTGGGGCATTCACAACTTCTGGAGCCAGCCTTTCCACTGGCTAATTGTTTTCACCGTCAGGATATTTCTTCTTAGTTCTTAGTTTGGTTCTCCCACTTGTAAGTTTCCCTCCATTGCTTCTTGCCTATATTACAGGAACCAGGCTGAACTCAAATTAAAATTAAATGAACATCATTTCAGTCCCTGAAGTTCTTGCTGCTGTGTTCCTACACACACACACACATCCCTAAGAGTTGCAATCCCAACACATTTTGAAGGCTACAGTTGAGAAAAAATAAGGTACCCACATTAGCCCATGGGTATCTCTTGTGGGTTAAATTTCCTTGTTCTCCTTCTTTCCATTGGTTTGTCTAACTACGCGGTAAACTTCTCCACATGGAGAACCATCACTAGCCGTTTTAAAGTCATGGCTTCGGCAAGCTAAACAGAATAGAGCCAGGATGGTAAACCTATGGCACATGCCCGAAGTGACACACAGAGCCATGTCACCTGGCACGCACGGCGTCACCCGTTCCTCTTCCGGGTTTCTGGCACACATGCATGCGTGATGATCACCTGGCTTTCGTGCATTCGGCACTGCCAGAAACTGGAAGAGCTGGTCTTCCGTTTTCTGGCATGAACAGGTGCAACAGCCAGCTGATTGTTGTGCATGCATGCGCTTGCCCCGGAAACCTGGAAGTTCATTTTCCCGCATGCCCCCTGGACAGCTCCTCTTCCAGGTTGCGGCCCCGACAAGCACACACATACACACTCCCTTTTAGGCACTTGGTGCCAAAAAGGTTTGCCATCACTGGAATAGAGTAATCTGTGAATCCCACCCTATACACTGAAGTTACGTAAACAGTAATCCAAGAAAATATTTATTTGTTCTCTAAAATCTATAAATATTTATGGGGGAACTTGATAAATGCTCTCGCTTCAAAAGAATTAACATGGGGGGGGGGGAGGGAAACAACCAGCCAGTGTTACTATCACCCCTTCAAAAGGAAAAAAGAAACTACCAAAATGAAAGAAGAGACAGATTTATTTTTAAACCCTCCCTCCACACACACACACACAGCATTCAGATACTATAATGTAATTAGGCGTTCATTTCCAATATTTCAAGGCACAGTTAACCTTAGACAACTGTGAAGAAAACCTTTTAATTAGCATGTTATCTTTGGTGCAATTAATACCTTGTCACTCATATGTTATCTTCAAATTAAAAAGTGTTACTATCTAAGCTGCATTAATTAACCAACAAGCTTGTAAGAGCGTCAGGAGAATTAAGGGGAACATAAGACCTGCAATTCTTACACTGCTGCCATGATGGCCTGTCTCAAGAGGTCTCTTTGGGTGATGTGAGGAGGTTCTGGGGAGGTCCTACTGCCTCTAACCTGAAGCCATCAAGAACCACCACCAACCCATCTCCAAACTACAATTCAATGCCATTTGTATTCCTAAAACTTTACGATGGTTTGTTCAGCCCAATGTAGCAGCTCACTGATCTGTTTGAAGTATTTAAAATAACCAAACGGAGAGATGAACTTAGAACTTCAGGTCATAGCTGCTACTTATAGATAGTCCTTGACTTATCACCACTTCCAACCAGTTAACCTTACTGGTTCCTTCAAGCACTGAAGTTTTCTATTTATTGGCAAAGAACTACTTCCACTACTCCTAAGGGAAACTCCAAAGGCTATTGTTATTTATTTGAATCCCACCTTTATAATTTTTGCAAATAACTCCAGGTCTAGAAGTCTTTATTGGCCAAGTGTGATTAGACACACAAGGAATTTGTCTTTCGTGCAGATGCTCTCAGTGTACATAAAAAGAAAAGATACATCCATCAAGATTCATAAGGTACAGCACTTCATGATAGTCATAGGGTACAAATAAGCAATCAGGAAACCATTAATATCAATCGTAAGGATACCAGCAACAGTCCTTCAGTCATAAGTGGGAAGAGATGGGTGATAGGAACGATGAGAAGACTAATAGTAATAGTAATGCAGCCTTAGTGAATAGTTTGACACTGTTTGTTTAGCAGAGTGATTACGTTCAGGGGGAAACTGTCCTTGTGTCTAGTTGTCTTGGTGTGCAGTGCTCTATAGCATCATTTTCAGGGTAGGAGTTGAAACAATACAATACAATACAATAGCAGAGTTGGAAGGGACCTTGTAGGTCTTCTAGTCCAACCCCCTGCGTGGGCAGGAACCTTATACCATTTCAGACAAATGGCTATCTAACATCTTTTTAAAGACTTCCAGGGTTGGGGCATTCACAACTTCTGGAGGCAAGCTGTTCCAGAGGTTAATTCCAGAGGAAACAATTTATGTCCAGGATGTAGAACATATCAAACATTCCTTCCCCCTTTTATTTTCCCCATAACTACAAACCTATGAGATGGATTGGGCTGAATGAGAGTGACTGGCCCAAGGTCACCCAACTGCTTTCACTGCTAAGGTGGGACTAGAACTCACCATCTCCTGGTGATTGGCCCAATGTCGCCCAGCTGGCTTTCATAAGTAAGGAAGGACTAGAACTCACAGTCTCTTGGTGATTGACCCAAAGTCACCCAATCAACTTATTACTGTCTCCTGCTGATTGGCCCAAAGCCTGGTCATGCCTAAGGTGGGACCAGAACTCACTGTCTCCTGCTGATTGGCCCAAAGTCACTCAGCTGACTTTCATGGGTAGGCGCGATTTCAATTCCCGATCTCCCGCTTTATAGCTTGACACCTTAACCACTCAATCAAACCATCCCTAAATTGCACGAATATTATCGTATCAGAGTCACTAGTTTATGGAGTTTATTTACAAAGGATGAGCTGCATGGCCCCAAAACAACAACATACGTAGTAGCTGTACACTGGATTTGTAAATCTCAAAGAAGCAACACAGCATGGCCCATTCATGCTGCATGCATAAGTCATTCATTGTATTACCTGAACAGCATAAAAACATTTTAAATGATGTAAATACAGGGCAAATGGCATTTTTGCAGCCTTTAATTTGACTGGTACTAGCAACATTTCTTTTGTAATGAGCCGGTGTATTTTTTCCGCTGTTAACAGGCTGACAGGCTACGTGTATCCGATGGGAAGAGAGATTCTTACATCACGGGATACTACATGCGTCGTAAACTCTTGCCTAAACAGGTAAACGGTGGTGTGCTTTCCTACCATGTGCTTGGAGGATTTCCAACTACACGTACTAAAACATTCACTCGAGATGGCAGAAATATTTTCTTCTCATTCACCGCTTGAAATGAGCTCGTCAAAACATGCTGACAGATTTAGCTACAAATGATTAGTGGCATAATCAATTCACATTACGCCAGTACAATGAGCAATATAGCACAAGAATTCAGAAGCGCTATTCAAAAGGCTAAAATGAACCACTACCCTGAGTTGTCAGAAGCCACAAAATTTTCTTTAAATCAGAACCCATAACTAACTTACTCCCTAGGGTCTTGTTCGTTGCATATCGACTAAGTTTAGATGCAACTGCGTGCAAATTAAACAGAGTTTAAGTTGAGTTCAATTCAATTTAATTATTAAAAGTCAATTCATTAGAGAAGGGCTTTCGGATAGAATTACTAAACCTCTACAACATGTCTGTGTGTCTGTGTGTGTTGAGAGAGTTTCAGAACCAGCCGAAAACTATTTTGTTGATCAATTTGTTGGATAGCTAAACCAACAGGGTTATAACTGAATAATTAACAGTATTTAAACATGGATATGCATGTTGCTTTTAAGTCACAATAGAATCAATTTCTTGTGGGCTTAATATATTATGGGAACTCATCCCTAACGGGATGGCATGGTTGTGGGAACGCAAGTTAGCATTTCCTGGGAACCAAGCCAATCATCGTTTAGTCGATCAACCTTGATTAAATAAATTGGGACTTAGTGCCCTGTTTTCCTGAAAATAAGACCTTCCCGAATAATAAGCCCAATCGGGTGTTTGAGCACATGCGCTAAAATTAGCCCACTCCCAAAAATAAGCCCTCCATGAAAATATTGCAACACAGCAGCAGCCATGAGGTGACCACGCTTGCCACCTCCTGCACCTCAAAAATAATAAGACCTTCCTGAAAATAAGGCCAAGCACTTATTGGGGGGGGGGGGGGTTCAAAAAAAAAAAGACCCTGTCTTATTTTCAGGGAAACATGGTATGATGTGAAAAGCAAATTACATGTCAAGCAGCAGGGAAATCAGAAGATTCGGGCAGTTTGAATGAGTATAAAGATTTATTGCAAGCCGTGATGTGCAGTGGTTTCAATGTAGTCTTGCAGGCTAATTCCACCAGCTCCCAATAGTTCAATTCTGACTGGCTCAAAGTTGGCTCAGCCTTTCATCCTTCGAAGATCAGTAAAATGAGTACCCATTGTTGTGGGCTATAGGCTGACTCTGTAAACTGCTTAGAGAGGGCTGTAAAAGCACTGTGAAGCGGTATATAAGTCTAAGTACTATTGAGAGGGAGGGAGGGAGGGAGGGAGGGAGGGAGGGAGGGATGTGGTGGTGCAGTGGTTCAAATGCAGTATTGCAGGCTAATTCTGCCGACTGCCAGCAGTTCGATCTTGACCAGCTCAAAGTAGACACAGCCTTCCATCCTTCCGAGGTTCGTAAAATGAAGAGCCAGATTGTTGGGGGCAATAGGCTGACTCCGTAAACTGCTTAGAGAGGGCTGTAAAAGCATTATGAAGTGGTATATACCGTATTTATTCGAGTATAACGCGCACACGTGTATAACGCGCACCCCCTAATTTTCGATTTAAAATCGGTATAAAATTTTGTTTCACTTTTTCTCGGCTCAGACCGAGAAAAACGTTGTTGAACACATGCGGCCATGATAAAAATCGTTTATAACGCGCACCCTCGTTTATAACGCGCACCCAAACTTTGAGTTCTTTTTTTGGTAGAAAATTTTGCGCGTTATACTCGAATAAATACGGTAAGTCTAAGGGCTATTGGTATTAAGCTCTCTACAAGAATCTGAGCTACTAAGTCAAGGGTAATTAGTAAGAAAGGCATTCCAGATGGGTTAGACATGGCTACTTCTTTTGGATTCATTATTCCAGCTCAGCATTCTTCATGAGCATTTTGTTTTTCTATTCTGTCTCTATGTTTTATCTGGCTTTTTTGCACTGAAGGCAGAAATGTCTAATTTCCCACAATTTCCCACTACCCCCGAAACAAATCTTTAGCTGATTTGAACTTCGGCTTGCTCCCTATCTTGTAACCTTCATTTTCCCAGTTTAAAAAACTAACAAGTACAGAAGGGTAAACTGTCGGAAGATTTCAAATTTTAATTGCGGCGTGATCAAAGAGAAGCAAGAAGCGGCATGTTCAAAAGCTACTGGAGCATCTTGACCTCTTAAACAAAGTTATTACATTCCAAGCAAGGACATTATCTTCCTCTGCGCTAAACTCATGTTTTCCACCACCCCTCAAATTTTCTATTGCTTTGCACCAACAATTGAAAATCCAGACATCCAAAGACTTTCTCAAGGGCAGACACAACGGAGTTGCTAAAGTTTTTCTCAAGCTGCAACATGGACCAAGCAAGCTGTGATACTTCTGTAATAAAAACAATTGCTATCAACTTGCCTTCCATCAAGGACCATTGCACTGCAGAGTCCAAAAGAGGGCTGTGAAAATAACTACAAACCCCTCACATCCTGGAGATAAATTGTTTCAACTTCTACACTCAAAACAACGCACACCCAAACAACTAGACACAAGGACAGTTTTTTCCCCCGAATGCCATCACTCTGCTTAACAACTAATTCCCACAACACTGTCAAATAATTTACTGTGACTGTATTACTATTGTTCTCTTCTTCCTTCCTAGTACTTCTTTCCACTTATGACGGTAACCATGTTGCTTGTATCTTTAAAATTAATGTTGTTTTATTTATTTCTTAGTCTAATTTGATTGCTTATTAGTAACCTATGACTATCACTAAGTGTTGTATCTTATGATTCTTGATAAATGTATTCTATTTTATTTTTCTTTATGTACACTGAGAGCATATGAGCCAAACTCCTTGTGTATCCTATCATACTTGGCCAATAAAGAATTCTATTTCTATTTCTATTTTTCTATTTCTATTTCTATTCTATTCTCTAAATTCCAGTCAGATATGTCATATAAACACAGCCTTCCTTTTCTGTTATGGTTCAGTTCTCTTCCGTCTTCAATAAATCATGATGTTTCTATTAGTCCTTTATTTAAGACTACAATGGAGCTTTGTCCCATTTTATGACTTTTTTTTTTGCCCTGGAATCATTGCAGTTGTTAAGTTAGTAACTCGGCTGTTAAGTGAATCTGGTTTTCTCATTGTCTTTGCTTGTTAACAGCTGATCACGTGATCTTGAGACACGTCATAAATATGAACCAGTTGCCAAGCCTCTGAATTTTGATCACATGACCACGAGGATGCTGGAATGGTTGTAAGTGTGAAAAAAACCAGTCTTGAGTCACTTTTTTCAGTGCAGTCATAACTTTGAATGGTCACTAAACAAAACCGTTGTAGGTCGAGAACTACCTGTACGAAACTTGATTGAATACCAAGACAATTTGATCTTAAAATACTAAAATCATTCTACAGTGTGCACCATAAAGGAAGTTAAAATTTAAACCACACTTATTTAACAGAAGAACATATTTGGAAGGGACCTTGGAGGTCTTCTAGTCCAACCCCCTGCTCGATTTATTATTTATTAATTTATTACATTTCTTTGCTGCCCATCTTAAGGTGATTCTTACATAGTCATGGAAAGTAATTTTGTTCCAAAATACACATTCCAACAGAAAACTAGTTTTTAGCAAATTATGGAATATTAGATTGTTGACAGGTACATACAAAGGTGACATTAGAATTACAATAAGACAAATGCAATGTTTGTTACCCTTATCAGCTGGAAAGTGAACTAAAAGTTGAAGTCCCCACATCTTCAAGTTGTTGAAGTCGAGAAACACTGCAGTAGCATACGTTCCGTTCCAAATAATTATAGTTATTTTTCCTTTTTATATTTAAACTCCCTAGAGATTTATCAATAATTGCAATTCTCTAGGCATAAGGCATATGTTTTTAAAGATCACTGCAGCATCAAAAGCTGCCCAGTTGGTATATTGGAATACATCTTTGTCAAAAGAAGTAATATGGATCAGAATAGAGCAAAGCAAAAATATCTGTGGGAGAAGGAACTATTTTGCATAAATATGAAACTACCATTTGGTGACATGCCAACAGAATCTCATACAAATGTACGTCAGAGTAAGTCTGGTTGAACCTACTGAAGATTACTCTTGAGCTGTGTATACAGAATGGCTCTCAGCATATAAAATGCAAATCCTCAGATCTAAGTTAGGCAAGGAAAAAGTTGCTGTTGTGGATTATGCTTCAAAGCAAGAGTGTCAAACACAATTTCATTGAGGGCCACATCAGGGTTGTGTTTGACTTCAGGGGGCCAGGATGGGCATGGCCAGTTTGATGTCACTGTGCCCTAGACATGATTGACATGGACGTGACTAACACAGAAACTTTTAACCGTCTCCTATCAATCCAATCATGGGATTATCTAATTCGGCGTTCAGCTCACTAAGGGTCTTCAGAGCTGAAGAGGCTTCTTGGACGAGAAGCAAAACGTCTTCAAAGAAAAAAAAACCCAGAAAGTCCAAGATGCCTCTTGAAAAAGCACCTTTGGAACAAACATGACCTGGAAGATGTAGAATCTCCATAGACATTTAATGGGGGAATGCAATGGTGAAATTCAATTTTCTTTTACTACCGGTTCTGTGGGCGTGGCTTGGTGGGTGTGGCAGGGGAAGGATACTGCAAAATCTCCATTCCCTCCCCACTCTGGGGGCCAGCCAGAGGTGGTGTTTGCCGGTTCTCCAAACTACTCAAAATTTCCGCTACCCAGTTCTCCAGAACCTGCTGAATTTCACCCCTGAGCGAATGGTTCATTCGAGATCGAGCCACCTGAAAATGCTGGCTTTATTAAGCAGGGCTACTTCACAAGAATAGATGGTTGCTGGGAAAATACACACAAATACCATAGACAGCTGATGTCATTGTCTCGGATAAGAAAAGGACTGGGTGTTTTGTCCTTCCAACACAACCTCCGCTCTCAAAGTTGAGGTCTTCCCAGGATCTTCTACTTAAGATCCTTTCAATTGTGAATGCCACGGGCTTAACCTGGGAATGTGTGCATATAAATGCAGATCCTCTACCACCGAACAATCATGGGCCACCTTTTGAAATCACAAGCAGAATGACTTAGAGACCAGCTGCTGGAAAGAATCAATGAGAGGGGGGGGGGGGAATTAGAAGTTTATACGGTTTTTCGGCCTGGTTGGACACTGTGATGCTTCTGCTTTAAGAAGGTATTCCACCCGAGCGTATCCACCAACCCTCCGTTTTCCTCTCAGAATTGAGATCTCTGCAGAATCCTAAATAGTTGGTTTTAGTGGGAATTCAGTAACAGATTGTAAAACAAAATAGAACTGGCGTCAAATGTATTTTTGCATCTGATTAAGTGAAATCTAAAGAATGAGATGGCTCAGTGGCTAAAACATTGAGCTTGTCGACCACGGTTCGAATCCCTAGCACCGCGTAGCAGAGTGAGCTCCTGTTACTTGTCCCAGCTTCTGCCAACCTAGCAATTTGAAAGCACCTAAAAATGCAAGTAGAAAAATAGGAACCACCTTTGGTGGGAAGGTAACAGTGTTCCGTGCGCCTTCGGCATTGAGTCATGCCGGCCACATGACCATGAAGACGTCTTCGGACAGCACTGGCTCTTTGGCTTTGAAACAGAGATGAGCACCGCCTTCTAGAGTCAGGAACGACTAGCATATATGTGCGAGGAGAACCTTTATCTTTATCTAAGTGAAATCTGAATCAATCTGAATCTGTCTTGCTTTCAATTAATTTTGCAGAAGAGATGTTTCCTGTGGACTGCAGCCTGAATTTATTTTTTTCTTTGTAGCCTTAACTCGGTTTACATAGCTCTCAAAACAGGAATATAGAATTTCTTCTTGTAACTGTTAATATTTTGCTAAAATCAGAAGAGATTATTATTATTACGTTATGTTCTTTTTCCATCACTTCCATGGGGATTACGTAGGAAATTTCTTGACTGGAAAATGTAATCTCAAAGCGCCCACCCTAATATCAAAGGTTAACATTGCATAATCATCATGAAGGAAACCAACTGTGAAAATGTTTATTACTTTAAGTATTATAAATTTGACATTAAAAATTCCTTTGGCACGTCTTAACTTATTTTCCTTAATTTTCAGAATTTGTCTGCCAACCACAATGTTATTTCGACACAGTACTTCGGATACATTAAAGAATCACTCTAGCCTTATTATTTTCTTATTTCATCAATCTTTTAGCATGAGGAAAGGGGGAAGAGGTCTCCAAAATCCTTATTTTGTAAACTATTCTGCCATTTACAGTCGAGCCAGCATTTTAAATACATTCTCAATATTTAACTACTTTGTGAAATGAAGTGTGACGGTTACTGTGAAAATGTCAAGTCTTTCCAGTTCATTAAATTCATTTATAGCATAGAGATCATGTTTTATTTTTCCTCATCCTGAAGAAATGGGGATGTTATTATTAACCAAGACGTAAATCTTAAATTTAGCATGCCTTTTTTGTCTGTCATCCACAGAATTAGCATTCAAGATTTGATATGGATTTTTAAATTAGCGTGTTATCCTTTACGTTCAGATGTCAATCACATCAAATATACAATTATATCCTGGAGAAGGTCTATCTAGTTGTCATTGAAAGTTGTCACCAACTTGACAGCACAGTCAATCAATATAATTCTGCTAATTTAAACAGTATGATTCTTCTACGGAACAGAATCTTGAAGTTGATATAATCTGATTCAGCATCTTCAATCTTCCTACATCTCTTACACACAAGGTATGTATCCTACAGCTCCTGAGGCCCAAATGGAAATACAATTAATCCTTGATTTACGACAAGTCATTTAGCAAACTGTTCAAAGTTCCAATGGACATCAATGGGGGCTATTTACAGCCCAGATCTGTAGATCTGATGGTCGCCTCCGCCTGCAGCCGTAGAACTGAACATCAGACAGTTGGCAGTTGGGTAGTACTTACACCTGATTGCAAAATCAACTGGCGGTTTCAGCAAAACTACCCCCATTGGTTTGCTTAACAGCCACAGTGGCGGCTTAACGACATTCTTTTTGAACTTTGGTGATGGAGAAGACACTTGAGAATACCACAGGCAGCCAAGAAAACAAACTGTTGGATCACCAAGCTAGTCAACCAGAGTTCTCACTCAAGGATTAATAACTAGGGTTAAATTGTCCCATTTCAAAACTGTGGCCATCAATTGAGAAACTGTGACCATCCTAGACCAAGCAAAGTCCCAAAAATACTAAGGAATTTCTAGAAGACTGCTTACTCTGACAAATTTGGATAGGCCCAAATTTGATTTCCTGATATAAGAACCCTGGCAGTGGTTGTTGATAGGTCTTCCTTCCTCATTTTTTGATGTAAGAATCCTACTAAAAAGGTAAAGGTAAAGGTCCCCCTCGCACATATGTGCTAATCATTTTCGGCTCTGCGAGGCAATGCTCATCTCTGTTTCAAAGCTGAAGAGCCAGCGCTGTCCAAAGATGTCTTCGTGGTCATGTGGCTGGCATGACTCAACATCGAAGGTGCACTGAACTCTATTACCTTCCCACCAAAGGTGGTCCCTATTTTTCTACTTGCATTTTTACGTGCTTTCAAACTGCTAGGTTGGCAGAAGCTGGGACAAGTAACAGGAGCTCACTCCGTTACGTGGCGCTAGGGATTCGAAATGCCAACCTTTCTGATCAACAAGCTCAGTTTCTTAGCCACTGAGCCACTGCGTCCCTTAAGAACCCTACTACTGGTTGTTAATAAACCAGATGTAAGGGAGAACTGCATTTGTTTTACTTTAAACTGTAATTTGTAACCACTCCGCCCTGTATGCAGAGATTTTACTCCAGCTTGTACTAGTAACAAAAATTGCAGTTTTGCTATTGAGACTCCGACTATTTTACAAACATAGCAACTCTAGTCTGAAATGTACCCATTGAAGAACCATAGGACAGCACTACACACACACACACACACACACACACACACACACACACTTTGAGTTTCAGCTGAAGAACTAGAATGAACACCTAATTACATGCAACTGTACTGAAGAAAAGTAGCCATTTTTATGATAGGGTAAGAAATTAGTAACCACAAAGGATTTTTGAAGAAACCACCTCTGAAAATTACAAGCGTCTTCGTGTTGTGCAAGCTTTGTTGAAATGTGTAAAACCTCTTGTTCAAAGACACACTGTCCTGTGTAAATACTTAAGTCCCTTAAAAGGCGAGGAACATGCTTGCAATGAAAATGTTATTTTGAGACAAACTAAATTAATAAAGAGCCCTTGCAGTCCTCAGAGCGTGTTTTGATAAGGTAACTGAAGCCCGTTTTGAAACGAAGGCTTTTTATTTTAACTTCCGCGATTGCAACACAATGAAGTTTTTTTTTTAAAAGGACTTAGTCATACCGTAACTGGTTTTAAAAATAAGCAGAACGTCAAACTCCCTCGAGGGTTTATTTTACTATTTCTTTTGTCTCTTATTTTTGGACACTCAATTGAAGGATCTTGACAGACTTGAACACTGGGCCCTATCTAACAAATTCAATGTAGAGAAAAGTAAAGTCCTACACTTAGGCAAGAACAGCCAAAAGGACACCTACAAACTGGGTGAAACCAGACTTAATAGCAGTGGCTGTGAGAGGGATCTTGAAGTCTTAGTGGACAACCAAGCTAAATATGAGCTAGCAGTGTGCAGCGGCAGCCAAAAATGCAATCCTAAACTGCATCAACAGAGGGATACAATCAAGATCAATTGAAGTCCTAACACCACTTTCTGAAGCCTTAGTAAGACCACATCTAGACTACTGCATCCAGTTGGTCACCACACTATAAAAAAGATGTTGAGACTCTAGAAAGAGTGCAGAGAAGATGATTAGGGGACTGGAGACTAACGCATATGAAGAACGGTTGCAGGAACTGGGCATGGCTGGTCTAGTGAAGGACCAGGGGAGACATGATGGCAAGGTTCCAATATTTGAGGGGCTGCCACAGAGAGGAGGGGGGGGTCTAGCTATTTTCCAAAGTACCCAAAGGCCGGACATGGAATAACGGATGGAAACTGACCAAGGAGAGATTCAACCTAGAAATAAGGAGGAACTTTCTGACAGTGAGAACAATCAACCGATTGAAGTTGCCCTCGGAAGTTGTGGGAGCTTCATCACTTGAGACTTTCAAGAAGAGACGGGACTTCCATTTGTCAGAAATGGTGTAGGGTCTCCTGCTTGAGTGAGGTGGGGGGGGGGTTTGGACTAGGTGACCTATAAGGTCCCTTCCAACTCTGTTAATCTGAAATGGCAGAGACAGAAGACGAATGAACACAAGGTAACAGCAGATAATACGTAACGTAAGCCTTGTCTGTGCCTTATTTATCCTTGCTGCAAAGTCGAACCCATTACATATACACATATACATATACATATACATACACACACACACACACACACACACACACACACACGATGATGTAGTTGAGAATCGAGCAGAAGTCGTCTTCCATAAACATTTATTATTCACCGATTACTTTATCCAGCCCTAGGTTTACATTTCCCAGCTGACATACTTCATAAACCCTTCCTGTATTCAGCTTTCCATTTATAAATAATGGGGTGCTTAAGAGGGGCCAGAGTAGGAACAAAGGAAATTTAAATCCCCATTGATGTGAAGATTCACAGGGTGATTTTGTGCTATTCGCCCGCCTTCAGCCTAACTAATTTCTTCTGACTGTTGGAAGAATGAAAGGAGGGGAACCACCACAAAACCTTCCAGAAGAAGATGGAGGAGAAGGAGGAGGGGGGGGGGGGAAAGGTAATTAAGGTAATAACAAAAAGACCTTGACTTTTTATTTGTACATAATGTACTGTACAGCCATGTCTGTAACAACAAACCTAACTACTCTTGCATTTTTTTAATGTGCTTTCGAACTGCTAGGTTGGCAGAAGCTGGGACAAGTCACTGGAACTCACTCCGTTACGCGGTGCTAGGGATTTGAACCGTCGAACTGCCGACCTTTCTGATCGACATGCTCAGCATCTTAGGCACTGAGCCACCCAATGTAAGGAAAATCAAATATTTTAGCAATATGACAGATTTGAAGCCTCCCATTGATACACAATTCAGAGATTATTTGAATAGTTCATCAGAGCTTCCTACAATCATCCTCACGGCCGATTCGCTCCCACAGAGAGGGACTGCTCCGGGTGCCGTCCACTAGACTCTGTCAGCGGGCGACGCCCAGGGGAAGGGCTCTCTCTGTGGCGGGCCCGCCCCTCTGGAACGACCTTCCCCCCGATATTAGAACGACCACGGACCTCCGCTCCTTCCGCCTGAAATTGCTCATCTTTTCCGCCTGGCCGGCCTAGGGTAGTCTCTCTGTCTATGGGTTTTTAAATGTATACTATATTTATTGGATGTTTTTAGTTAAGGGGATTTTAGCACAGGATTGATTGAGTTTAATTCGTTTTAATTTGTATGTATTTTGTATATTTTTCGTTTTTTAATTTCCCTGTGCACCGCCCCGAGTCCCTGTGGGGAGAGGGTGCGGTCAATAAATGCAACTTTATTATTATTATTATTATTATTATTAAACTCTTATGAATGCTGCTCAAAGTTTATGAAAAGGTTAACAGTGTGAAGACATAACACATGCGGGGGAACTACCAGTAAATTGTTACTGCAGGAAAAAAGAAAAGAAAAACAATTTAAGTTTTTTCTTAGAGCACTGGGGATTGATAGAAGCTAGGAAAACTGACTTAAAAGCCTCCAGAGAGTTTTGCTCATTTTGTGAGGTTGCTGTAAAAAAATAACAAAAACCGGGGATGAATTCAGTGCTCCAAGCAAATATTTTGTCTGCCGTTGGTTGATTCATTTATGCAAACAGGAGGCTTCTGGCTATAACGGACATGTTGAATGAATTTAATATGTTAATTGGTTAACCCCTAGGCTTTATCACCAAAAGGTATTCCCCAGCGTAGAACAGATTGTCCATGATATCGGAATTATAAAACACAGAAGTATAGGGTTGAAAGCAGTGGTGAAATTTAAAAAAATTCCCTACCGGCTCTGTTAGCGTGGCTTGGTGGGCGTGGCTTGGTGGTCATGTGACTAGGTGAGCATGGCTTGGTGGTCATGTGACTGAACGTGTGTGGCTTGGTTTAACACAGAGAGCTCAAAAACAAACTATCATGCTTTACACAAAAATAATACAAAAGCTACACAACTCACACACAATCAGCTGTGACAATCAGCGGTGTCGCGCGATCCTCAGAACCTTTTCTTACTTTTTTAAAGCATTTTTTTTACTACAGGCTTGGGCGAATCGACCCGAACCGGTAGCATTTGAGCCCTGTGGCTGAAAGGGATCTTGGAGGTCTTCTAGTCAACTCCGACTAGAATGGAGAATTGGACAAACTGCAGTTAAGAGTCAACTGTGTGGTTAACTGCTAAATAAAGTCAGTGCTTAAGGGACCAAGGCTGAGAATCCAGAATCAAGCTTACTTTCAGCTACAGAAGGAGTTAATAATCCATTTTATAGACATATTGAATGTGGCCTGGAATATGCATTAAAAGAGGCTAACAAGTATGTAACACCAATCTTATCAAAGGACTATAAAAGCAGGTTGATTATTTCCTTGAATAAACTTCCTTGCTAGAGATTAAAACCTATCCAACAAAATGAAGGACAAATATTTTGGAAGAAGAGTGTATTTTACTTTGGGAAAGGAAGTCTGGCTAACTTCTACTATGAATTGTAGTAGAATGGAAAATAAAGATGTATAAAACTAAGACTATAGTAAGGGGGAAATTATAAATAGGTTAATGTAAGTAGAAATTTAGTCAAAGCTCTTTTTCGTTACTCTTTTTGGTCATGCTACTATAATTACTGCTATTATATTATTGTTATAGTTACTAACTTGTGTGTTAAGATTTACTATTAACTTTTCATTGGCTTTGCTTTATATATAACTATTATCCTCACTGTCTTTTCAATGAAAATAAAATTAAAAAAAGAATCTTAGTAGAGAGATAGCTGAGCAATTTACCCAGACACCAGAAGGTTTCTGATGCAATCACACACCACAAATTCCTTAACAGGTTTAAGGACCCTGGGCTAAGAGGAGAGAATTAAGAACAAGTGTGGGAATCAAAAGCGGGAGAATGCAAACAGTTGGATTTGCAAAGGTTAGCGTACACTTGTTGATCAATTCTTCTGGAGAAGGATAGGTTATTAGAAAGATGGTGGGTAGCTCAAGGAGAACATTGTTTTATTTTGACTACAAAGCCCCAGCTATTTCCGTCCCCCTCCCATCTGATGGCAACCCTGAAGTCTCAGAGATGCCCCCAGCCAGGTTCGCTTCAGGGTTGACGGACGGATGGATGGACAAACTGACAGATAGATGGATAGATGACAGATGGATAAAATAGGCAGGCAGACAATGACCCAAACCAGTGGGCATCCTCTGCTGATCCAACTCAGTACCCACGTTGTTGTTTTTTATTACAAACTCTTCTAGCTACAAAGAAAAATAGAGAACCTACAGAGGACATGAACGCCTAAACATTTAAGCAGAGCAGAGGCAAGGAAAAAAAAATACATTTAAAACATTCAGACCTCAGAAAAAAGCTTCCAAGCATCGAGCACCCGAAGGAGAAGAGTAATCTCTACATGAGGAGCAGGCGCGAACTCAAATTTGGAATCTAATGGTTTCTGTTTCTAAGAAACCTGTGGGCCATTCTCTTTTGAACAGATGAATAACTAAGCTTTTGTGCTGGCAAAAAGCTCCATATATCTTTACAAACAGCTCCCATAAAGGGAAATTGACTTACAGCCGTTCATTTAACATCCGCTCAGAGCACTGAAAAAGGGGACTTACGACCCATATCCTCACACTTACGACTGATGCAGCGTCCTCAGGGTCACATGATCAAAATTCGGCCATGGCAACCTGCACGCCTTTACTGGAGTTGCCCTGCCCCGGGATTATGGGATGGTCATTTGTATCCTGCCATTTGTTGCTTTCCACAGGCAAAGTCATTGGGGAAAGCCGGATTCACTTAACGACCGAGTAACTCACTCCACCACTTTGCTTAACAACCATGGGAAAAAGGTTGCAAAATCGAGTACTGAACAATGCTTAGCTTTCAATCGGAACAGAGCTGGGACCTTGGAGGTCTTCCAGTCCAACCCTTGCTCAAGCAGGAGACCCTACTATCAGGGTTCCAAGTAATACATCCATCCCAAGGATTCCTCAAAGAATAGCTTTATTGGAAATATCATATTGGCACATATCTGGTGAAAACCGAGTCTGAAGGATCCCACGGTGTTTACCTAATTAGAAGTGAAAGCTCCCCCCTCCCCCCAACAATTCCAAACAATCAGTCAAGACAGTGTGAGCTGGTCTGGTGACATTACTCCTCCTTCCTTAGTCAGGAGTGAGAATGACCTTGGTTCCCAAGAGAAAGTATTTTGTTTTGACTACACAGCTCCAGCTATCTCTAATCCCCCCTCCCCTCCCTATTGCTCCACTCTACTGCGGCAGCACTGAAGTTCCATAATGGCTTCAGCCAGGCCAGTTTCAGGGTTGACCATTTCAGACAAGTAGCTGTCCGCTCCCTTCTTTAAAAGCCCAGTGATGAAGCACCTATATAACCTCTGAAGGCAAGCCCCTTCCACTGGTTAATTGTTCTCACTGTTAAGAAGTTTCTCCCTAATACCAGATTGCTTCTCTTCTTGATTCATTTCCATCCACTTGTCCCAAAGGTGCTTTTTCAAGGGGCAACTGGACTTTCAAGAGACAACTGAAGCGTCTTCAGTTCTTCAGATCAGCGAAACGTCTTCAAAGAAAAACCCAGTTGCCTCTCGAAAAGGCACCTCTGGGGAAACCATGACCTGGAGGACTGAGAATCTCCATAGACATTTCCATCCACTGCTTCTCGCCCTGCCTTCTGGCACTTTGCAAAGTAAGTTGACCCCTCCTTCTTTGTGGCAGCCCCTCAAATACTGCATTGAGGACTATCTACATGTTGTTGCTGAGTTCTTCACTCCAATGTGGGCCACCTGATGAGGTAGGGGATTTTTAGTGCATGTTGCAGGGGGGAAACCACTCACACAACAAGGCTTGTGAAGTGAGATGGCCTAACGCAGGGATCTCCAACCTTTGCAACTTTAAGTCCGAAGAACTTCAGCTCCCAGACTTCTCCAGCCAGCAAAGCTGGCTGGAGAAGTCTGGGAACTGAAGTCCTTCAGACTTAAAGTTGCAAAGGTTGGAGACCCTTGGCCTAACGAACATATTTCTTAGGACTTCCCTGCCCACTGAATATTTTTCAAAACGATGCAACCGATTCAATCACTCAGAAAAAAGGGGGAAGGATTGTTTGTTTTACAAAACTACTCGACTAAAACCAATGCCCCAAATTAGTTCTCCATCAGCCGAAACCATAAAAGGACTCAAGATAGCAGCAGGATGTGGAACAGCTGGCCTCTTTCAAGGCAGAGCTTCATTCTATTTATTTATTTATTTCCTTCCTTCCAGTGTGGGTTTTTCCTTCACGAAAAGTTTTTGTTAGAAGTTGGCAAAAGCCAAAATGAGCCCGACTCGAGCCGATTGGATCCTCCTGTAAATCAGAACTGAGCTTAAGCGGCAGGGAAGTATTAGGATAGTGATGGCGAAATGTTGGGTACCAAGTGCGCAAATCGAAACGTGCGTGTATGTGCACATGCCGGAGTGCCAGAAGTCCGAAAAGCAGCTGGCCAGCGTGCACATGCCCATTTTTGGGGGCTGTTTTTGGTCAGAAAATGGCCTAATTTGGGGGCTGTTTTGGGGCCATTTTCAGGCCATTTTCTGGTGCTCCAGCACCCACGAAGACCAGCTGACCAGCACATTTGAAACCAGAAGAGCAACTGGCAATGGCGCGGAGGCCCACAGAGAGGGATCATCTGCATAGCACCTCTGGCACACTTGCCATAAGTTTGCCATCACGGTATTAAGCTCTGTTTGTACCATTAGCCAAGGGAGGGTTATGTTCATTGAAAACAGACTATGATAATCCCCCACAATCACACAGCTTGGACTGGTGAGTAGAATTCCTTCCGGATCCTTGAGATAAATTATTATTTCATTTCTAAGCCACTATCCACTTTGGTCATGTGATCGAAATTCGGAGGCTTGGCAACTGGCATGTACTTATATCGGTTGCAGTGTCCAGCAGTCACGTGATCCCCGTGTTACCATAGTGCGTGCACCCCCCGAACCAGTAGTAACGCTGGTAGGAACCCACCACTGGTTCATACTTATGACCGTTGGTGTTTACCACGGCTGTGTGACCTTCAGACAAGCAACGTCCGTGAGGAAGACAGGTTCACTTAACAACGGGGTTACCAACTGATCAACTGCACTGATTCACTTAACAGACGTGGCAATTCACTTAATAAATATCTCACTTAACAACAGAACTTTTGGGCTCAATTGTGGGCTTAAGTTGAGAACCACCTGTACAAAGGACCCCAGCTTGAAAATTCCAGAAATGCTGGATTTTATGCTGGTATTCTGCTGATTTAACAAGGCCAACTCTCTGTAGCCAGTATGCTTTCCAACTCAACTATATTAGACCTCCGTAGTTACCAACCTCTAGTTGCCAAGTATACAGCCCTTTGCTGTAATCCCATATGGCTTGTTTACAATGTATTTCTGGCAATTTCTCCAAGGGTTTTTAAATTAATCTAATATAATTGTTACCTCTGATCATATTAAAACTTGTAGGTGTCCTTTTTAGTTAACAGTTGATCTTACTGGGATAAGCTCAAACAGCAGGAAGGAACGCTGAGCACCACTCAAATTTCATTACATCCTTTTTAAGCACAAGGGGGAAAAGAGGGGGTGGGACATGACCCTCCTCATTTCTAATTCCATGCGAAAAGATTTCGACATCATTTTGACCAGGAGGCAGCAACCCTTGGCTCTGGAGCCACATGTGGTTCTTTCATCCCTCTGCTGCGGCTCCCTATCACTGGTCGGCTCCACAATTGATAGGGTTTTCGGTTAGGACAGGTAGAGGAAAATGGACGGCCCACTAGGGGGAGACTCTATGGTGGGGAAACCAAACTTCCGGTCGTCTCCAGAATTGAACAGGGGCCTTCCGGTTAGGACCTTTGTGGCTCATTGAGTGTTTAAGGTTGCCAACCCCTGATTTTGACTGTAGATAACCTCTTGCA
Organism: Rhabdophis nuchalis; assembly: GCA_039707465.1. Classification (NCBI taxonomy): domain Eukaryota; kingdom Metazoa; phylum Chordata; class Lepidosauria; order Squamata; family Natricidae; genus Rhabdophis; species Rhabdophis nuchalis. Next base: position 19,696,576 of record CM077658.1, read on the forward strand.
AAATGCTCTTAAGTGGCTTTCTCCAGTCCCAATGTGACCATTCGCTGTGCACCTGTATGACCTTAAACCATAATTCCTAGATTCAAACTTTACATTCAATCATAAAATTCCATTTGGTTTGGGCCTCCCAAATACATCCGTCAAGGAAATGTGGAATATAATCCATCGTTTATGGCTTTAGTGCATATCCTGAGTACCCCAAAATGTATCCTCCATCTCTCAAAAATTCTTCAGTTTGATTCCATAGCTCTTCCAAAGATAGCAGGGTGGATAAAAATCGATGGGGTTTTTTTAAAAATCCCCCCCAAAAATCAGATTTTGTTTATTTAAATTGGATTTTTGTTTATTTTTATCAAATTTATTTCAATAAAACGCTTTTGGAGTTTAAAAAAAATCTATCTACAGATAGGTTCCAGTCAGGTGCAGAGACAAAGGATGACCTTGGCTTTCTAGAAAGAATTTTGTTATGGCTACATAGTATGTAACTCTTTACAATCACTCCTCTCATTTTCCCACAATAGAAAATGCATAGTAGAATAATAGAAAGTGTGGCATGCCCAAGATCCAAAAAAAAAGATGGCTGCAGGCCTGACAGGTCCTGTAACCTCTCCCCTTTGACCTCCTTACACCCACCTTTTTTATTAGGCAGCCTTCCATATTACCAAACGCTTCAATCTAATACCAACAAGTTTACTTAGAGGCAAAGTTGAATACAAACCATTTTGCATAACCCCATGACTATGAAATTTCCATTCTACAAAATCCAAATCTATCGAACCCAAAATTCAGAGAGAAAGGATTGAAAAACATTGTCATGAGTCAAAAAGAGGACCATGAAAATATCTACAGACCCCTCGAATCCTAGACATAAATTGTTTCAACTTCTACCCTCAAAACAATGCTATAGAGCACTGCACACCAGAACAACGACACAAGGACAGTTTTGCCCCAAATGCCATCACTCTGCTAAACAACTAATCCCCACAATGCTGTCAAATTATCTAAGACTGTATTACTATTATTCTTCTCATCCTTCCTAGTATCTATCTCTTCCCACTTACGGCTATAAGCATGTTTATATTGTTTTGTTTGTTTCCTAGTATGATTTGATTGCTTATTAGTAACCTATGACTATCATTAAGTGTCGTATCTTATGATTCTTGACGACTGTATCTTGTCTTTTTATGTACACTGAGAGCATCTGCACCAAAGATAAATTTCTTGTGTGTCCAATCACACTTGGCCAAGAAAGAATTCTATTTCTCACCCTTTTGATTAGTTCAAGTTATGGATTCAGGAAGGCCGAAGCAGATAAGATGGCCTGAAGGAGACCTTATACAACGCAAACGTTGCTGGATTTCTTGAAGATCAGAAGGCAGTCAAGAAAAGGGGAGGAATTTAAGTTTCTTTTGCTAGTCATCCTAAAGTTGTGAGTTGTGACTGCACCGCCAACCTTTACTCTGCAAGATCTGCAAGAACCCGTTGGCCATCTGCTCCTTTTATCTCAGCCATCTATTTACCCAACTCCAGTGTTTGTGCAATGAATGTTTTAAGTGATGCAGCTGCAAAACTCATTTGCTATGCTTCCTTTTGTGTGCCATCATCACCTATATTACTTTTTCCCCTTCTCTGAAACAGGTCTATTGACAGATGAAACATGCCCCAGCATACAATTTAGCAAGCTTTTGCGGGGCGATACAGCTGCACGCACAGTCATAAAAACGAAGCGCGCCCCAAAAGGAACAATCACATCGTTAAACTCCATCTGCTTCCCAACTGAATGTCTTGTCCTCCAGCTTCGTTCACTTATTGGTAGTCCTCCATTTACGACCACAAAGGACACCAGAATTCCTGCTGCTAATCAAGGCAGTAGCTAAGAGAGTTCTGCCCACTTTTGCAACCTTTTCGCCACAGTTAAACCAATCACTGCGGTCGTTAAGTGCATCGTGCAGCCATTAAGCAAATCTGGCTTTGCCCATTGACTTGTCAGAAGTTGGGTTGGAAAGGTTGCACATGGAGATCACATAGTCTCGGGATACTGCAACCATGATAATAAATACATAAAGGTAAAGGTTCCCCTCACACATATGTGTTCATTGTTCCCAACTCTAGGGGGCAGTGCTCATCTCCTTTTCAAAGCCAAAGAGCCAGCGCTGTCCGAAGACGTCTCCGAGGTCATGTGGATGGCATGACTAGGTTTAGGTTAGGTTTAGGTTTATTAGGTTTATTATTAGTTTTTTATACCGCCTCAGGGCGGTGTACAGCCAAGGTAAACCAGATATATAAAAGTTTAAAAAGCATATTAAACAATTTGGCCTCTATTAAAATTAAAAAACCAAACAAACCCCGATTAAAATTAATAAAAATTTTAGACACCGGAGGTGCACGCAATGCTGTTACCTTCCCACCAAAGGTGGTTCCTATTTTTCTACTTGCATTTTTACATGCTTTAGAACTGCTAAGTTGGCAGAAACCAGGACAAGTAACGGGAGCTCACTCCATTACGCGGCACTAGGGATTCGAACCGCTGAACTGCTGACATGACTGATCGTCAAGCTCAGCGTATTAGCCACTGAACCACTGCGTCCCTGGAATACATGCTGGTTGCCACATGTCTGAATTTTAATCATGCGACTACAAGAATATTGCAATGGTTGTTAAGTGAAAGGACTGGTTGAAATCACTTCTGTAACTCTGAACAGTCACTAAACAATTGTAAGTCAAGAAATCTCTGGAAACTATGATCTATCCACCATGATAGATTCATACTATGGACTATAAAGTCATAAGGCAAGGAGAAGTTCCAAAACAGTAACTGTGACAGGGACCTCGGAGTTCTAGTCACTTAAACATAAGCCAGCCGTGTGTGGCAGCAGCCAAAACAGCTAATACAATCCTTGCTTGTATAAACAGAGGCATAGAATCAAAATCACGTGAAGTATTAGCGCTGCTTTATAAAGCCTTAATAAGGCCCCACCTGGAATTTGGCATCCAATTTTGGTCACCATGTTACAAAAAAGACGTCGAGACTTTGGAAAAAGTGCAGAGAAGAGCAACTAAGGTGATGAAAGACATGGAGATTAAAAACTATGAAGAATGGTTGCAGGATTTGTGTATGTCTAGTCTAGAGAAAAGAAGGGCTAAGGGGTGCATGTTGTCAGTATTCCAATATTTGAGGGGCTGTCACAAAGAAGAGGAGGTCAACTTATCTATCCCAAGCGCCAGAAGTCAAGACAAGAAACAATGGATGGAAACTCATCAAGGAGAGAAGCAAACTGGAATTAAGGAGAAACTTCCTAATAGAGAGGACAATTTACCAATGGAACCGAAGTTGCCTTCAGAAGTTGTAGGTTCACTGCCTGTCTAAAATGGTATAGGTTTCCTGCATGAGAAGGGGGCTCCAAGGTTCCTTCCAGCTCTATTCTGATTAACATCTTGTTTGTGTAGATGACCAGCCTGAGTCGGGGTCAAATACATCTTCGGTTTGGAGTCTCTACACACACATGCACACACACACACAGCGCGTAAGAGACTAGTGCTAATTCATCTTGACCTCTTGTGCATAGGTCACATGAAATAAACTTGTAAGTACTTTTGAACAGTATCCTGACTCCTGACTGTTTTGCAATGGAGGTATTATTATTTTGAATAAAAAAGATGGGTGTCATATTGTCCTGTTTTACACATTGCACTAAGTCACAATGGGGTTGGGATTGTCTGAAATCCAGCCACAATGTTTTGCAAACCATGAATTTAGCATTATCCCTCAATCATGCCATGATACCTTGCTCAAAATCATGGCTTGGCGCAACTCTATTTACTTAGGATCAAAGAGGCAATTATATAACCTCTTAATCATTCACACCATACAAATTCACTGAATTCATGATATTCTGAATTGACTAAATGCTATGTTCTCTGAGCAATAATGAGTCATGTTACACCAATTATGTGTTGTGCTTTACAGATCACTCTATTATAAGAGAACATCACTAATCCATGCAGGCCAATTTATACACCACATAACATCCACTCATATAGGCATTAGTCACTAATTCAAGAAAAACACTCACAAATTCACACTGCTTACTTATTATTGCTAAGTATTGGTAAGTTTGAGTTTACAGCCTATATGCAAAGATTAGATAGATAGATAGATAGATAGATAGATAGATAGATAGATAGATAGATAGATAGATAGATAGATAGATAGATAGATAGATAGATAGATAGATAGATAGATAGATAGATAGATAGATAGATAGATAGATATCATGGATGGATGGATGGATGGATGGATGAGAGAGAGAGATGGATGGATGAGAGGCAGGCAGGTAGGCAGGTACAATTTTAGAAGGCCAACCATCAGAAACAGTTTGAATGAAACTATAACTGAAAAAAGCAAGGTATATCTTAAAAAATCTTTTGCTAACAGTGATTTAAAACTGCCTAAATAAAGTTTAAAATCTATAACCACAATTTTCAGGCATTTTACCCTACAGGAAGTCCCAGAGATGAATGGACTGGTTCTAGCTGCAAGGATAATCCAATATCTGGAAATAAGTTCATACATCCTGTCCATTTCCACAGTCCCCTTTGTCATTTTATAGAAAAGCCCAGCCCAAGTTATATTCCTTATTAAACATAGGCAAAAAAAAAAAAAGAGTATATGAGTTAACAGTTTTTAGCCGATCAGATGGGAGATGGATATTCTTGTAGGAAACAACATCCCTCAGCTGCCCTCTACCTTCCTTCTACCTTCCTTCTAGAAATAAGTCTGTACAGTATTTTATTTCAGATGTGATTACAACTGGTTCTTCTCCACAAGCATCTGAAATTAAAAACTGTACAGATATTAAAGTTGCAAATAAAAACAACAACAGCAACCACAACAAATCCCGCAGTGTTTTATTCATTACCTATAAGAGGCATCCAGACAAAATGCAAACCGTAAATTGAATTGTTTTTTTAAAAAGTAATGCATCACATATTCATTAATTCAGGTTCTTGAATTAATCCAAACAGCAGTGAGAATTCAGGCTCAAGTACATTTGCAGCATTATACATTTGCTGACCACCGAACGGCAGTGTAAGGTTGTTTAGGGCTTTTTAAAAAACAACTCTGCAACCTCTAATTCATAACACTGTGTCTCTCCTTTCTTTTCAAATCATCAACACAGCAGCCCGCTTGATATTTTTCCTTGTTAGGTTTGCCAAGGAGAATATACACATCAGGCTTTGTTCAAAAGCTGTTCCAATATCGCCTGCTGAAAAGGCACGTGCGCACGCATACACACACACAACACACACACAGACACCCTGCATTTGGTTACACTGCAAGTTTATTAAATATTTGAAATAAGCTGTCAGCTGTAATTTATCTAATTCTCAAGCCATTCCCTCCCCAGAAAAGGGACTGAAGATATTTCTGAAATTAGAGCCCTTAATGAAAAAGAAATTTCACTTTGCTGACATCCATCCACCCAGGATTAAACAAGAAACTTCTAATAACATTCCCCAACATATCTTTTTTTTTTTTTAAAAAAATATTTTTCTTCCCTGCTGGCTTTCCATTTTCCCAAACTTTTATCAAGTGACACTAACAATAAACCCAGATATCGGTGAAGTCTTTGGAAAGCACTGGAATTTCTCAGAATCTTAGGGCAGCATCTCACAGGAGAGCACACACACACACCCCCCATCGAGGTTGCACAAACAGAGCCAAAGGGGAGGAGGTCACTGTGAAAGGGCTCTTTATAACACAGGGGCGAAGGCCCAGCGCTAATAACTTGGCATAGTATTGACACAAGCATATAGTGCAAATAGCCAAATCCTTTAACTGAGTAACATGAGTCACCGTGTACCTCTTTTAAGTTTTGAAATTTTCCCTTTCCTTGTCTAGCAGCTGGTGAAAACAAACCAGATACAGTTGAAAGGTATTTTTGTGTAATGCATTTAGCCGCAGGGAATATCCGTCCCTTCTGGCTATTACATGTTATTCTGTCATCTGTAATCTCTTGACAAGAAAAAGAGATATCAATAAGACACCGAACTAAGCAGCGGCTACAACTTTTCCAGCTGGCACAAATGAGACCCATTAAAAAGGGATCTTGATGGGAGACAGGAGCTGAAGGATCTGGTCGCCACCTCCTTCTCGGTTGGGGTGGTCCAGAGTTCCTTGCTGGCATGGCTTTATTTTAAGAGGCAAGACTCACGAGGCTCCCCTCCAATTTCCCCCCCCCCCCCATAAAGACGCTCTCGGTTGGTAGAATCAAATCCTTGCTTTGACATCCTGAACCAGGAAGAAATGCGGAGGAATGTGGAAGAGAAGTGGGACGATGGTGAGAACAGGGACAGAGAAGTGGGACGATGGTGAGAACAGGGACAGAGAAGTGGCAGGCGACAAATGCACACAACCGCTAGTAATCCATACAAGTGTAATGCAATCTAAATACCCAAGCCTTAAACACCCACACGTTAAGTCTCATCTCCACAAGCCAAATGAAAAGGAAGCCTACCCAGCCGCTGCCTCCAAATTCCTGCATCCAAAGCAGAACCAGCAAAACTGTTTATTTTAACTATTTAAGACGGAAAAACACATCTTTAAAAATGCACCTTTTTTTAAACCTGGAAACCTCATGCCCGGGGATATTTTTCTTCACCAGCAGGTCCCCTACCACCAATGAAAGCCACCATGTCCTGCAAGGAGCCCACTTCGTAAATGCCAAAAGAAAAAGAAAAACTCTGCCTTCTTTCCACCCGAGCTGGGAGGAAGTTACAAGGGATTGTACTTGCAAAGAGAAAGGGGGAAATGGAAAACAACCAGCAACCACCACCACCACCAAGGATGATCGGCAAATAACCTGAGTAAGGATTGGGAGAGGGAAAGTTTTGGCGAGACAAAAAGAAACTTGGGAAAGTTCTGATTTTAAGAAGAAGGAGAAAAAAAACCCTAGTTTGAAAAACCAGCGCATCAGTACAAGTTGTAAGATCGAGATCATCTCTTCCCCCCGTCCCCCCCCCTTTCTCCTGCCTCCCTCGAACTACGTAGAACCCAACCAGAGCTGCCACCCCGCTAGAAGCCAAACCGAACTACGACCAAAACCACAACAATGCAAATCCAAAAACTGTAACACATTTGCGCACCCCCTGGAACAAAAGATTAAAGGGGGGTGGCGGGACAGTGAGAGAGAGAGAGAAAGAGAGAGATAGGTAAATAGAGAGAGAAGAGAGGGAGAAGGAGGAGGGGGAGGGAGTGAAAAAGAAGAGAGAAGAGAGAGAGAGGAGGGGTTGAAAGAGAGAGAAGAGGGAGAGGGAGGGAGGGGGAGAAAGAGGGAAGGAGGGAGAGAAGAGAGAGAAGAGTGAAAGAGGGAGGAGGGGGAGAAAGAGGGAGGGAGTGAAAAAGAGAGAGAGAAGGAAAAGAGGGAGGCAGGGAGTGAAAAAGAAAGTGAGAGAAGAGGAAAGGAGGGAAAGAGAACAAGAAGAATGAAAGAGGGAGGGAGGAGGAGAAAGAGGGAGAGAGGAAAGGAGGGAAAGAAAGAGAAAAAAAGAAAGAAAGGGGGAAAGAAAAAGAGGAAGAATAAGGAAAAAAACACCCACCTTATTGTAGCTGTAGTAACCCAAACACTGGGTAAAGTCCAGGCTGGAGGGGTCACCGGGAAGGGAGCTCCCCGAGGCAGCGGGATAAAACCTTACATCCATTTCGCAGGGCTGAGATCTTGGGGTGCAGCAGAGGGAGGGGGCTGGAGGAGGGGGCAGCCGGGGGGGGAGTGTGTGTAGCTGCGGGGGGGGGAAAAGAGGAAGCGCCGGAGATCTGCTTGGTCCAAAGGGGCGAAGTTCTGGAGAAGCTTGGACTAGATCCACCTTCCAAAGGACTCCCCCCCCCCCCTCTTCCTCCTCCTCCTCCTCCTCCTTCCCCAGCACACCCACAAAAACACGCGCGGGCGGGCGCAGCACACAGACAGAGAGAGAGAGAGAGAGAGAAAGAGATCCGCGCTCCTAGCAGGCAACCAAGTTGCCGGGCTCTGCGGGGAGGGAGGGAGGGAGGAGGCGGGATGATAGAGAGAGGAGGGGCAGAGCGGCAGGTGAGCCGGAAGGGACAGGTGAGGGACGCTCTAGGGGAGGGAGCCAACGAGACGGAGGAGGAGGAGGAGGAGGAAGGAAGGGGGCGGCAGCCGCTGTCGCCGCGGCTGAAGCGGGTGGGGGCAGAGCGCGCGTCCTCGCCCCCTCCGCTCGCCCGTCCCTTCCCTTCTCCTCGGCTCCACCCACCCCTTTCCAAAGGAGCCGGCTCGCCTTCCAGGTGCGCCACACAAAGGAGCCACGAGCCCGGCGCCGAGCCGAGGGAACAGCGGCGGCAACGGCGGCTCTTCCATCCACTCCCCCCTCCCCGCTCTGTAAATCAGCTCTGGGTGGGACGCTGAGGGCGGGGGGGAGAGAGAGAGAGAGAAAGAAGAGCGGGGTGCGCGCGCAACCCCCCCCTTGGGACTGTAGAGAGGCGAAGCTTCCCCTCCTCAAAGGGACCCAGGAGTCCCAAAAGTGCCTTTAGGGCGGGGGGGGGGGGGGAGGCAATTGGACTTTCTGGCTTTTCTTTGAAGACGTTCCGCTTTTCATCCCAAGAAGCTGCTTCAGCTCTGACTGGATGGTGGGGAAATCCAGGGAAATCATTCCCCACCATCATCCAGGCAGATTCTTCAGATCATCCTTGAAGCAAATCCACCTTCCATTAACTTGGCTGGTAGAGTAGAGTAGAACAGAACAGATACGGAACGGAACAGCAATAAGGAATAGAACAGAACGGACTTCTTTCTTGGCCGAGTGTGATTGGGCACACAAGGAATTTGTCTTTGGTGCAGATGCTCCAAGTGTACATAAAGAAAAAATACATCCATCAAGAATCATAAGATACAACGCTTAGTGATAGTCATAGGTTACTAATAAGCAATCAAATCACACTAGGAACAATCAGAACAATATTAATGGTAAAAATACAAGCAACATGGTTATAGTCATAAGTGGGAGGAGATAGGTAATAGGAAGGATGAGAGCAATTAGGATTGCGGTTGGTGATCATGTGACACCAAGAGGCTCCAGCCGTCATAAATATAGGTAGTTCTCGACTTAGCAACCGTTCATTTAGTGACTGAAGTGACGACAGCACTGGAAAAGTGACTTAAAATCGTTTTTCACACGACCATTGCAGCATCTTCATGCATAATCAAAATTCAGACGGTCGTATTTATGACGGTTATAGTGTCCCGGGGTCACATGATCCCCTTTTGCGACCTCCTGACAAGCAAAGTCAGTGGGGGAGCCAGATTCACTTCACAACCATGTTACTGATTTCACAGGATTTACATGCAGTGGGGAATTATTTTTGGAGAGAGTCCCAAGCATAGATGTGGCTTTGCATATGTGGATCAGTTTCTGGCATTAAAAACCTCCATTCATCCAATCCTCTCCACTGTGAGATGAATGGGACCAGAGCCCAGGAGAGAAGATAAATTAAGTGCATCCTTGGATTATAAATAGGACATAGAATCGTAAGGCTGGAAGGGACAAATGGTTGGCCAGTCTTTTTTTTTTTTAAACCTCCAATGATGGAGCACCCACACAGCTCTGGGAGGCAAGGTGTTACCTTGAAAGTTTTTTTCCATGATGTTTGCACAGTTCTTATTGTGGCTACACGTATGAAACAGAACATTGTTTTGAAGAGAACCAGCTGGCACATTCAGACAGGCATCACCTGTGCAATTTGATATCTAAATTAACACTGAGGTTCACTTCATGCAGTGACACATAAAGTAGCAAAATGCCCTGGGTTGGCACAGGGATTTTAAGCCACCACAAGACAGGTTTACAGGTAGGATGAGAGGTTGTCACAGATAAATGACCTTATTCCAAAAAACACACACCAAAAGTGTGTTAAAGAGTTAGGACATCATGATGCTCCTGACCACCTCCCAAGTTCCTACAGTAGAAAAGTATTGTTTGTTTTATGACTTTAAAACAGTTCTCGCTTGAACACGTTGTTGCAATTTTGCCAACCTTTTCAGAAGTAGTTTGCCATGACCTCCTTCCAAAGGCTGAGACACACCCAGCGTGCTTCTGCCCCTAAGAAGGCAGGACTAGAACTAGGAGTTTTCAGCTGGTATTGTATTATTATCCTTCATAACTAATCTATTTTTTCATATATATTCAAATGCAAAATCTGCATCTGACCTGGGATTTAAGTAAACCTCCACCACTATAGTTCCATCACTAGCATCATTATTTGCGAAATGTTCCAGGATGTTCCATTTTCTTGAAATAAATAAATAAATTGCCATTATTCCACCACTTGTAATGAGTTTTATTGATTCACATTCATACTAATGTCTCAGTTTGCCTCAGTTTAGAGGGGACTATACAATTCTTTCTTTCTAGCATCCAAATAGGATTTGGAACATCCACAGTACACCACTTTAAAATCTTTTCCTTCAAAGATATTTAAGAAAAAACACTTGAGGCCTAAATTAGATATGGGACATAAGACAGAGGAGTGTTAACCGTAGGGGGATTGCAGAAGCATAAGAGGGATTAGAAACTACATGTGTAAATGATATTCTTTTAATGTAAGACACCAGATTCTGTCATTTACCTTTTAAGCTTAATTGTTGAACTTTCTTCTCTTTGCCATTAGTGAAACTAACATACAGCAAGCAGTTTTCAGTACCGTATGTTTGAATAATGATTAGCACACTAAGATAACTCGGTGAGTTATTCTGATTCTATTCTTACCAGTAAATTTTTATGCAGCCTCAAGTATCTCATGCATCAAGTTTTCCAATAGTTTGGATCTGAACCTTAAGAATGGAAGATTTTATTAATTACAACCTGGTTGGTTGGTTGAGATCCTAAATTAAGCAAACTTTAAAAGTATAGAAAACCGTGCCTTTGTCAGAACAGGCAGAATCGTTATGATAACACTACACAGACTGCATGTTGTTATAGGCATATTGTATATAAAAAAGGCAAGGGGTGGATGACAAGAGCACACTCAACCCTTTCAGATTTTGACCCTTCAAGAAAAAAATCAACTGCCCTTCCCACTGGCAAAGAACTAGTTCGCAGTTCACTGTTGTGCCCAGATAGGGAAAAAAGAGAATTATGGTTTGAACCTTGGACTTTTTAAAAAGAGGGAGTTGGCAGTTTCTGCTTCTCTGCTCCAAGTACTTTTTCCCTAGAAAACCAGCTGTGTCCTTGAACTAAAAAGTCTAGATATGTCAACGCACTGGGACTGATGAGATTACTTAGTTTGGGTATGAAACGTCTGCAAGAAAACAACCAAGAACCAAAGACCCCCTTTTTGAGTTCAGCTGTAAATGGGCTGATATGGTTAAGCATGTACCATCAAGTCAGGGTCAACTCTCAACAACCACACGGATAAAGATTCTCCAACATAATCTACCCCCAAGCCTTGCCCTTTAGGTCTTTCAATGGTGTACCCATCACCACCGTGAATGAGCCCATCCACCCAGCTGCTGGTAGGACATCTTCTCTTCTATCTTTCCCAACATTATTGACCTTTCAAGGAACCTGGGTTTTTGTGCCATGTGTCCAAAACATGGTAATTGGAGCTGGGTCATTTGTTCCTCAGTTGTCAACTTTGACTTGCCCTGTGATCCATTCATTTGAGGGAGCAAAAGAGATCTCAAATGGAGAAGCAGCATTGCATGATTTAATGTGAAGTCCACTGCTTGTGTCTTCTCCATAAAAGTCTCATTGGTCACTGTGACAACCTAATATAAAATAAGATGGCTTTTGGTCTGAACAAACAGAATTCTACCCTTCCTGTTTTCCTAAATAACATACAGTAGTGTATAGCACAGTGGGAAATTTCAGAGCGTGATAATGTCACCGGTTGATTAAGGCTAGATTTTTCTGCAAGACCACCTACTCCTAACCTGATCCTTCAGATCTTCCCATCACCAGTGTAAGCTCCTCCACCTTGTTGCTACTGTAATTGTCCTCTTTTCTTCCACCTTTCCTAATATTACAGCCACCTCCAGAGAACTAGGTCTAATTCTGTTTGGAAGAGTTAGAGGTCATAGGAGACCAGGCCATCAAAGAACAAGGTGGCTGGACACCATCGAAACTGACACCATCCACAGTGTAGAACAACTCAAAGCGGTGGTGCAAGATTGGAAGATGTGGAGAGAACAGGCCCATAGAATCACCAAGAATTGGATTCAGCTGAACAGATCATCATAACATCAACCCTGGTTATTTGTGTCTCGTTTTTCTTTCCTTGTTTTGTAATCCATTTCTTTATTTTCTTGACTGGACAATGCCACACTTCACCTGTTATAAGAGACGGGAGACACATTTAACATTAGCTTCACATCTGCTCCCTCATCCCAATCTCCTCTGAGAATAGCAGTGTTTGTTCTTTCTTTACTTAGCAATTTGTCTAACATGCACATTTAAAAGACAGCTACAAAATCATACTAGAAAATGAAATAAGACTGGTGGGCTTTCTATATGTATTTCTGTAGAGGATGGGCTAATGTTAGCAACATCCTTCCAGCAATGAAACTCCCCAACGAAAAGATTTTTATCACCTTCTTCAGCAACTTGCGTGAACCACACAACCTAGGGTATATATTGTGTCTTTTTTGTTTTTAAAGCAGATGTATTTTGTGCTTAAGACTTAAACCTGTAACTTATCCATTGTGCTGGACTGGAATGGGGCCTACCCACCCCTGTTTTCTGGAACTGTTTCAAACCTTCCCTTCGCCCCCACCTTCTCAGCATTTCACCACCTGTTTCATGAATTCATACTCCAAAGGAGATCCATGCAATTAGGGACAAGGAAATGAAAATAAATGACCTTGTTTGTTGTTTGCAACAAAGGGACTGTGCAAAATTAATCCAGCAAAGCTTGACCTTATAACCCAAGGAAAGGAGGGGGGACTTTTTCCCTGGTAATAAATGTACAACACATTACACACACACACACACACACACACACACATGCCAAGCTGTTAAAAAAAAGCAAAAACATTATTAAGCAACTCTGCCTCTTCATTATGGATGTTTTGAGGAGGGTATTCAAAATATTAAATATTGAACGAGGGAGGTCAGAGAATTTGCATGAAAGCGAAGATGTATAGGCAGAGCTAGAACGGGGGTTCATTACAAAATCCATGCCACAGGAAAGTGTCAGATACATCAAGAGCGACTTCAAAAATAAAGACCACTCTTGATCTGCATTACGACTGAGTTTGGTGTTGGGTTGTTTTTTTTTTGAGATTTGCTTTGGACTTCTTGATGCTTTTCCTGTTGGTTAAATTTGATCAGCACTTCTAATGAGATGGGGGGGGGGGGAGACTGCAAGTGAGAGAAAGGGGGGCATCCATCTGGATTATTTGCTCTTCTGTCCAACCTTACCGGGTCAATTGATACTAACCGTCCAGTGTAAGGGTTGGTCATGATGATATCGTCCATTTAATTGTTTGTTTGGTTCACTGCAGCACCATCCCAGGTCCATTGACTCAGACGTAATCCCCGTAGAGTTCAATTAGGCTAATTCCCAAGTAGGGTTATATAAAAGGACAATGATGTTGATCCCTAATGGATTGTTACTGGCTATTTATCTTGCTCTCTGGCTGCGTAGAATGTGTTACAAAAAAACTTAGATTTTTTTCTCTCTCTTTGACTATTAATAAAATATTGAAAGTGAATGAAATCAAAGCAAATTGCTTGTTGGAAGAGATATTTCATTGAGATATGGAATGCATGTCAATGTTAATATAATATCATATCATATCATATCACATCCGTGGGGTTAGTTGGGACCCTTAAGGCGTTTCCCCTTCCCTTCGAATTAAATTTTACTGTTGAATTTTAATAATCCTTGCCTCTGTTTTAATTTTTTATATTCTGTTTTTAGAATTTTTAAAACATTTTATTTGTACAACCCCCAGAGTCCCTCTGTGTGAGAGACGGGTAGTTTCTAAATTTAATAAATTAAATATATACAGGTAGTCCTCGACCTACAACAGTCCATTCAGTGACCGTTCAAAGTTACAACGGCACTGAAAAAAGTAACTTATTACCATTTTTCACCCTTATGGCCGGTGTAGCATCCCTAGGGTCAACTGATTTACATTTGGAGGCTTCACAACCAACTCACATTTAGGACAGTTGCAGTGTCCCGGAGTCAAGCATTTTCCCCTATTGTAACCTTCTGAAGCAAAGTCAATGGGGAAGCCAGATTCACTTAACAACCATGTTACTAACTTAGCAACCGCAGGGATTCACTTAACAACTGTGGCAAGAATGGTCATAAAATGGGGCAAAATTCACTTAGGAACCTAAATTTGGGGGATGTAAATTTTTTGTATGTCTACGCATACATACCAAAACACACATGCGCACACACGTAGTTCTCAACTTATGGCCATAGTGTGTTTGTGTGTAGATCAGCTCAATTTCAGGAATAGAAATTTAACCTGTATTAATTTAATGTAATAAATTTATTTCTAATACATTTAATTCATAGTTGACAGGCATAAGGCGTGTTTGTTTTTCTTCACTCGCCCATAGACCAGGGTGATCTTAAATTGCATTTGTTCTCATGGAGGACTTGTTCCATTCTCCATCGTCACCTTGTCATCTTTTATATATTGTCTAGGTCTCCCCAGGTCACGATCCTTTGTTATTTACTGCCCGGTGGCTCAACCAGCCTTGTAACATTTATCTTCCCAATTCCCTTAGGTGTCCTCTACACCTCCAAGATGCGCTTCCCTTAATTTCCTCTTTTCTCAAGAATGCAGGGCGCTCTGCAGCATCCTTAAATTAAGCAAACTTTCTACCCCAACCACTGCTAGCTGGGTGCCCTCATTACACCTTTGCTGTTTGAACTAGGTCTGATTCATAATAAGGTAACCAAAGCCTCATCACCATTTTCTGTGTGCCGAGAAAATGATATCATATGGAGCTGCTTTGCTGGGATTCTGCATTCCAGTAAGTTTACTTTTTTTTTTCATTAAAAGCAATACTAAAGCTAGCTTTAGTCATTCCATGTCCAAAACTGTGTTCCAAGTTCTGGAAAGTTTTCTTTCCATATTTAGTCACGGTGGCGCAGTGGTTAGAGTGCAGTACTGCAGGCTACTTCTGCTGCCTGCAATTTGGCAGTTCAAATCTCACCAGGCTCAAGGTGGACTCAGCTTTCCATCCTTCTGAGGTGGGTAAAACAAGGTCCCAGATTGTTGGGGGAAATAGGCTGACTCTGTAAACTGCTTAGAGAGGGCTGTAAAGCAGTATATAAGTCTCCAGCTGTTCCTCTGCCTTACTGCTATCTAGCTCCAAAGGCAGCTGTCAGACGGCCTCGGCCCTGTCTCTGCCTCCGATGCAGAGCCTTCCCCAGACTCCAGGACTGGCCCATCTTCCTCCCCAACCTCCTCACGTCCGAATCTGCTGCCAACTCCACTAGCTACTGGCAGTCCACAACATCCTAGTTCTCTTAACTGGTCATCATATAGTTTAGTCTCTTGCCTTCTGATCACTTTTGTGGCTCTTCTCTGCACTCTTTTGAAAAAAAAATATTTTTTATCCTGTGGTGACCAGAACTGGACAGAGTATTTCCAGTGTTGTGATTTATAATTTAAGATTCTTTTATGAGCCCAGCCCCTTTATTGCTGCTTCAATCAAATGTAATTAAATAAATCATGGCTTCATCCCATTTATACAAATATGCAAATGGTATGGGAAGATACATCTCTTCTTCAATTCAGCCCGAAAGTCATTCCTTCATTCCATGGCACAATAAACAGCCCAGATTAGGCACACGACATAATTCCCATTATGTTAATGCTACTTTAAAATATATTGTGCAGAGGGCTGCAACAATCAAATTATCAATTATAATGTCTACTCCGAGTAGAAGAGTGTTGCAAAACAGAGGGCTGATTATGGTTCCACTACTTCCAATCTGCATACTCATTGTTTAGTACAGGGAAAACAAATTATCTTGTGTTGGCCTCAGTTCAAATTTAATTAAAGGAGTGCAAAGCAATTATAATAAAGTACAATGGTGTAGTAATGAAAGGAAAATAACTCATTAACCTATTAATCTTTATTTATGTTCCTCTCAAATAAGTATGTAATTTCTTTATCACCATATCCCATAAGTACTCGCAGGCTTTTCTGAGGCTCACAGAGTTTGACCATGTTAAACATCAGAGTACTATTTCACGATTTCACTTTCTACAAATTTGATTTCCTCCTCTTCCACCTCCTCCTCCTCCTGCAATCCTTCTTGTTCTTCTCCTCCTCCCCCTTCTTCTATTCCTCCTCCTCTTCCTCCAGCAATCCTTCTTCTCCTATTCCTTCTTCTCCTCCTCCTCCTCCTCCTCCTTCTGCTTCTGCTAGTCCTCCTCCTCACCCAGCAATCCTTCTTCTCCTATTCCTTCTTCTCCTTCTCCTTCTCTTCTTCCTCCTCTTCCTCCCTCTGCTATTCCTCCTCCTCCTCCTCCTCTTTCAACCTATTTCTCTGATATGTACATTTCAACACTGTTCATTTATACACCCACACACACACACATGCATGGAGAGAGAGAAAGAAAGAAAAAGAGAGAGAGAGAGAGGAAGAGAGAGATTTTTTAGCCTCTGCTTCTCCTTGACATTTGTCAGTTCTAAAAGGCAAATCACACACCGAACATTGGTATGCCTCAGTTATTGTGTAAGGGGAGAATTTGTTCCCCAAACATCTGCTGCATTAGATAGAGTTACATTAAGACGTAGCATGAAAGCATATTATTTTTAAGAGGACTTGACACAGCTATCCCTTGTTAATCTTTCTAAACTGAAGGAAGATGGTATAAAATACTGGGGTTTTTTCCCCCTCAAGTAGCCTATTTAAGATTCTTGGAACAAATTATCTGGGATTGCTTGATTTCTGCTTTGGGGAAAAGCACACAGACCTCACTTTTATTGGAAAGCCAAAGAAAAGAATGCACCACAGAAGGACTATTTGGGAGGAGACCATTTCATTTTCGAAAGCTTTCATTTTAAAATGTCTAAATTCCCTGTGTCTGTCCTGAGCCTTTGCAAAATACTTATACAGATTTAAAAGTGATTTCCTCCCTCCAAAAAACTTTCAAATGCATCATAAAAAAATCGATGGTAATCAACAAAGCTTGAGGGTGTGGCATAGTGAAATAATTGAAAAAATGCAAAGAGAATACAACTGAAAGAACAACGTGAATGACAGGAAAAAATGTTGATGTCTTAATAATTAAAAGGATTTACAAATCAAGAGAGTGACTTGGATAACATTCCTATATTGAATTTACAAAAGAGGCTTGTTAAAGCTTTGATTTTTTGTGTGTGTGAAAATAGACAAAGAAAATGAAAAGAAAAGAAATGAAATTATAGGATTAAAGGAATTAAAGATCAAGATTGTTTAAAGTAAAAGGAAGGAATACAAAGTTGATTTATTTGATCAAAGTTAAAATAGATATAGTTCTGATAAATCTTAATGGATGTCTGCTAATCAGGATTGAACTGATAAGGTTTTTAAAGATTTGCTTATAGATACGAGATGGGGTATACAAAGAAGAGACCATTTGATGTATTTTAAGAGAAGTTGTTAAGGTACTAAAATCATACATTTTTGTTGCAATGAAGAGGGAAATCATTTCTTTATATATCTCTTTTCTTGTAATTTACTATGTTCTTTTTTTTCTTTTCTGCACCATCTATTTTTTCTGGATGGGTGGAACTGCCAGCATGGTAGTGGATGATTGGACCATGTGATGGACTTGTGGGTGTGGGGGGCAAGATCTTGAACTTTCAGCTAGGTGGGGAAAACCAGGAAGCTTTCAGATTCGGGTGTTCCCAGATGTGCCAACATGGCTCTCTTAATAAATTGGAACTTTGAGCAATACTTTGCCTTGACTCTGATTTACTTTTGGATGCTATTTGGAACCCTGACACAGCTATTATCAAAGTTTTACTGTTATCACTCAACACTCACATGATATTTCCTTCAAACCGGCTCATTTGACTGCTCATATGGTTGAAAGCGGGTTGATGATGCCTTCTCCTTCACACCAACACTTCAAACTTCTACCCTTCTAAGCTCAGGCTGACAATCTGTTGTGGAGAATTACATTAGCATTCTAGCCCTTTCCTATGGCGACTCTGTCTCAATCATCTATTTTTGCATTTTTATTTTTATTTTTTTGCATTCTCACTCTTCTTTCACACTTACTGCTCAGTAATGGCTGTTGCAAAGTCTCACCCAATTGTGTTGGCCCAACACCACACCATCCCATTTCAACAAAGACCAACCGGTTGGATTAGTCCCTAGAAATGACAAGGGGAAAATAACCCAAGTTTTCCCTGCCAATTAGACATGAAGGCCTAAAGCTAATGAATGAATATATTTAGTCATAATGGCAGTTGGCGGTCGGTGACATCCTTCTGTTCATATTTACTCTAGCTTTCAATAACCATGTTTGGTTGTTAAAGTACATGAATAGCTTTCTAGAAATTTGGAATCTCAGTTTGTTCCACTCTTGATCATAGATACACAGCAGAGGTGGTATTCAGCCGGTTCTGACCAGTTCTGGCGAATCGGTAGTGGAAATTTTGAGTAGTTTGGAGAATTGGCAAATGGCACCTCTGGCTGACTTTGTCCCTATCTATTCGCTGCCTCCCATGTCCCAGATGATTGGTGTCCCACCTGATCGGCTGGAAAGCAGGTTAGTGGGGTGGGAAAGGAATGGATATTTTACAGTATCCTTCCCCTGCCATGCCCACCAAGCCACGCCCACCAAGCTACACCATGCACACAGAACCAGTAGTAAGAAAATTTGAATCCCACCAATGATACACAGTACAAGCCATCAAGATGCATCTGGGAACACACCCTACCATGTTATCCACTCCCCAAATATCCATTCTTAGTTTCAAACTTTAAATAATTCAGAAGAGGAATAATCTGCGTCCAAGGTCCAGATGGATTTAAGATGGTTGGGTATAGGCGTACTCTAATATGAATTCTAATGTAATTAAAATTAAGTCCGGGGTCATGTCAGGCATCATCTACATATCAGTTAGATATGTTTTTGGAATCCCAATATATCTCTTTTTGCCCTTGGGCCCTCTGGTATGGCTTACAGAGAACAACTGCAGATAATGTCAATTACACATTGGATATCGAAGAGTTAAGGAGTTAGAGAGAGAAAGTTGCTTCCAGCAAAAAATTCTACCTCTGTTTTTACGTACATTCTTAGAATTCTTCAATTGAATTTCATGCAACTAGTATGGATCCCCTTAAGCAGAACTGCATCGGTCTTTATCCGCTTTTCAAAAATCAATCTTTGTAGCAGATTGGGGGGTTAGATTAGCGGAACACAAGCCAAGAGCGTGGCATGCTTTGATCTTTAAAAAAGCAACACATGATCTTATGGATAACCGTTAAATTTAGCAAACATTTGACAAAGGCAGAACAAAATCTCTTAAATTTGCAAATGAGTTTTTCAGTTGCTCTGCGGCTCCAGATGCTTCGTACCCTGGCACTATTTCTGAAGCTACAATAAACAGATTTACATGCCTAACTAATATGTTGACTTTAAAGAAAATGCCTGAATCTAAAAACAAGAGGCAGTTTTCTTGTTGGATGTTAGTCAAGAAGATACAGTCAACAAAGAAGAATCTTAGAATGAGCGGAGAAATGTCTTCTAAGAATTAATGAATGGAAGGGATGTGGTGGCTCACTGGCTAAGACACAGAGCTTGTCGATCAGAAAGATCAGCAGTTCAGCGGTTTGAATCCCTAGTGCCACATAACAGAGTGAGCTCCCGTGACTTGTCCCAGCTTCTGCCAACCTAGCAGTTCAAAATAAGGTAAAAAATGCAAGTAGAAAAAATAGGAACCGCCTTTGGTGGGAAGGTAACAGCGTTCAATGCGCCTTCGGCATTGAGTCATGCCAGGCACATGACCACGGAGACGTCTTTGGACAGTGCTGGCTCTTCGGCTTTGAAACGGAGATGAACATCACCCCCTAGAGTCAGGAATGACCAGCACATATGTGCCAGGGAAACCTTTACTTTTACCTTAGAATGAAAAAAGCATGAGTGATGTGTTAGTTAAATTTCAGACTTTGTCCATATTTAAAAAGTTTTTTAAAATTTAATTAAGCCCATTTTTAAGACATTTTGACCTAGACATTTTAGAACTAAAGGAATTACATCTGTATCAGCTAAAAACAAAAGATGCCTGCATTAGTAATTCAAATGCAGACTGATTGAATCTGGATGGAAAGTAGCTAAGAAATTACATCTGAACTATGACCAGCTCAAACCACTGGAAAGCAGCATAGAACTTATTTATTTATTTATTTATTTTTCATATTTATAACCCGCTCCCATCTCACAACAAGGGACTCGGGGCGGCGAACATAGAATTAAATCAATAAATACAAAATACAATACATAGATATTATCAGATGGCATTGGGTAAATAAGAGATGCCATTATAGCAAATAGTATTTTTTAAAATAAATCTTACAATCTGCATCTTGGAAAGGCCATCCCAATCCACAAAACCTTCTCATTGACCACTGTGACTGGAATTGATGACTATTGTCCAACTGATGGGTACAAGATGAACAAAAGAAAATTGTGAATATATGGAAACTGTCCTGGACATTTCCTGGAGAAAGAAGGGCATAGAAACCATGTTCATGATTGACAACAATAATTGGGAGGTCCAAGAATATTTGTGTAGAGGTTATCCCCCCCGGGCTATACCATCTCAAACTCTAGAACAGGGGTGTCCATCTGTAACGGTGTGGACTTCATCGCCCATGAATTCCAGAATTCCTTGCTGACTGGGGAATTCTGGGAGTTGAAGTCCATAAGTCATAACATTGCCATGGTTTGATTCCTCTGCCTTAGGACATCCTATAAACATTTTTAACATCAGTTTCAGAGGATTAGTGACTGTGAACTGGAGATGGTGACTCCATAACCCTACCAAACAGCCACATGCTAGCCCACCTCTCTTTTGGGAGGTATCCCTCCAAGATTATATTGACAAATTTGGACAGTAAATTGCCCAATTTCAGCAACGTGCATGTTCACCCTTTTGTAAGGTAAAGGTATAGTTTCTCCTCCCACATATGTGCAATTCATTCCTGATTCTAGGGGACGGTGCTAATGTCCGTTTCAAAGCTGAAGAGCCAGCGCTGTCCGAAGACGTCTCCATGGTCATATGGCTGGTATGACTCAACACTGAAGGTGCACAGAATGCTGTTCCCTTCTCACCAAAGGGGGTTCCTATTTTTCTACTTGCATTTTTATGTGTTTTCGAACTGCTAGGTTGGCAGAAGCTGGGATAAGTAACGGGAGCTCATGCCGTTATGCAGTGCTAGGGATGCGAACCGCCGAGCTGCTGACCTTTCTGATTGACAAGCTCAGAGTCTTAGCCACTGAGCCACGACATCCCATTTTCACCTGTTGGTACAATCATTCTATGATGTGATTTTAGGGTTTTGGAATCCACTTCAATACTCTTTGGAAAGTAAAAGGCAATGCAGATGTGCTAACCCCCACTGATGCTTACACCTTACTTTTCACATATTTATTTAATTGATTTCTCCTTTCCACTCAAACAAGTGCTCCTCTAATGCCCTTCACTTTACTCAAAGGAAGCCCATTCTCCAAAATACGCTGAGCTAAATATCCCAGGTGGGTGGACAAGTATGAGACTAAGACTTTGGAGAAAAATAAATTAAAATTAAAAAAAGAACCACGCAGCACCCAGTTATAAAATCCCCACCTCTTTTTCTAGATAGTTAGGGGATATTAATGCATCACCCTGAAAAAGAAATTGGTTTAATGGACTGTGATATCTCTTTTTCTCCCAGCTCAGATGAATGGAGTCATAATAGTGAGCAATACCCAGTTTGCGTAGGCAAAGAGGGGAGGAACTGAAGTGATTCTCTGCAGAGTTAAGAGTAACAGAAGGCAGATCGAGAAAAACAAGGATTTATATTACCTCGTTTATGTTGATGGCCTTTTCAGTACCCGATTGGCACACGGCTCTCTTTGATGACTGACACCCTGAAGTGCCAGCTGTTACTTTGTTTATCTACTTGGCTCTGGGTTCGATGGGGATTCAGGAGGGGTTGCAAAGAAAGAACATGACAAGTATGGTGAAAGATATGCTGCCAATATCAGAGGGTTACACGGAGGAGGGAATTGGAGCTCCATAGTTGATGGTGTAGTTGGGGAGCTACCTTCAGATCTTGGGCGTTCCCAGCCCTGATTTCCATCCTTTGATCAGCGGGATCCCAGGTCATATCTAGTCTAACAAAGAGAAGGACCAGGGGTGGTTGGACTTGAGGAGTTGTCACAGAGAAGAGGGGGTCAACCTACTCTCGAAAGCACCTGAGGGCAAGACAAGAAGTAACGGATGGAAGATCATGAACGAGAGACCCAACCTAGAACTAAAGAGAATTTCCTGACAGTGAGAACAATCAATCAGTGGAACGGCTTCCCTCCAGAAGTTGTGGGTGCTCCATCACTGGGGGGAATTTAAGAAGAACCTGGACAGCCATTTGTCCTGAATGGTACAGGGCCTCCTGCTTGAACAGGGGGTTGAACTAGAAGGACTCCAAGGTCTCTTCTAGCTCATTGAGTCTATAATTCTATATTTTTTGAATTGCAAGCCACCCAGAGTCATTGATTGAGATGGGTGGCTATAAAAATAGAATAAATAAATATATACTATCTGTATCAAATAGATAGATAGATAGATAGATAGATAGATAGATAGATAGATAGATAGATAGATAGATAGATAGATAGATAGATAGATAGATAGATAACCCTTGATCCACCATGTTATTGTGATAGTATCCTTGGTTGAATTGAGAGTGAGTGATTGACTGACAGTGATAGATCAATCAATAGAGATAGATAAATGGATGGATGGATGGCCATTGGTCCACCTTGTTATTGTGATAGTCTCCTTGGTTGAATTGATAGTGAGTGATTGACTGACAGATTAATAGAGATGGAAGGATGGATAGATGGATGGAATGGAGATTTTAGAGTATCCTTCCCCTGCCATGCCCACCAAGCCATACCCGCCAAGCCATGGCATGCCCACCAAGACACACCAACAGAACCAGTAGTAAAAAAATTTGAATCCCACGAGTGCTTTAGACCTCTCTTATTTTTAAGTGACACAGTGAAGGTTCAGCCCAAACATAACAGTATGTGGTGGTGCCTCCCTTGGACCAGAGTGGAATTCAGGCCTGGGTTGCAGAACCGGCAGCGACCTAGGCCTGCCATGCCTCCGAACCAGTTTCCTCAGTGACGCTTGGCTGCCGCCATTTTGGATTTTGGTGACTGTGCATGCAGTCAATTTACACTGAAGAGCGCACACACAAGTGCATGTTGTGCGCAGGTTACAAACCAGCAGTAATACCGGCAGCCACCCACCCCTGCCTTGGACATAGCTAAGGTCAGAGGGTATTAACAAAAAAAATATGACTTTCTCCCCAGCTTGAAACGAGGGTCTCCTCCTGCCATTGTTTCCCCACCTAAAGTTGGCATCTCCGTTGGAAGAAGGCATGATGCCATCTTGACAGATGGCCGCTGGAGGGGAAGCCAAGATCTAATGGTCTGTGAATGCCGACTGTGTGTTTTATTTATATTTAAATTTCTATCACTCATGCAACTTTCAAAGGACCATATAAGAAAGGGAAATAATAATACCACAACAGCATCCAAAGTGACACAAACCGCAGCAAAAAAAAACCCTATTATTTTTTTCTCAAAGCTGGATATGTTCCCGTCAGCCATTTCTCCAAACCAAACCTCAAAGGTGGATGAAGCAACTCAGCAAAATCTTCTTTGAGAATGTACTTTCCCAGTCAGGAATATATATATATAATATATATAGGACATGAAGAATAAATCCAAAGGGCATGCAAAGCTTCAAAGGAGAGCTTTGTTCAATCGCACTTTGAGCAAAACACCTTTATAAGGAGTTTCTTGAATTAAGACAATTCTGCATTCTAAAAGTTCTGCAATCTGTGGGTCTTTACCCGCAAAATTTGGCAGACATACTGTAGGTAGCTTACTACAGCCCTACACCTTACCGTGATTAATATCTGTAGTCCTTGACTTACAACCACAATTATGCCCACAAAGTCTGTTGCTAAGCGAGACATGGGCTAAGCGAATGTTGCCCTCTTTTTTGTGACTTCTCTTGCTGCTGTTGTTAAGTGAATCACTGCAGTTCTTAAGTTAGTCACACAGCTGTTAAGTGAATCTGGCTTCTTCCCTGACCTCGCCCACATTCCCTCCCTCCCTCCCTTGACTTCTTCCCTCCCTTCCTTCTCTTCCTCCCTCCCTCCCTTCCCTCCTTCCTTCCTCCTCTTCCTCCTGGCATCTCCCTTCCTTCCTTCCTTGAGATTAAGAGCTAATTTTTTCAGCATAATTTTAGTTACAGGTATTCCTCAATTTACAACTACAACAGAGCCCAAAATTTCTGTTGCTAAGCGAGATGGTTGTTAAATGAATTTTGCCCCATTTTACAACCTTTTTTGGCATTGCTGCTCACTTAGTAACACGGTTGTTAAGTGAATCTGGTTTCCCCCTTGACTTTGTTTGTCAGAAGATTGCAAAAGGGGATGACCCAGGGACACTGCAACCGTCATAAGTACATGTCAGCGGCCAAACGTCCAAATTTTCAATCATGTGACCATAGGGATGCTGCAATGGTCGTAAATGTAGAAAGCAGTCGTAAGTCAGGGTCACTTAGAAAACAGTTGTAACTTAAGGACTACCTGTATTTCATGTTAATCCATTGCTTTGGCAATTCATAGCATGTCCTTCTTTAAGTGAGTCATACTAACAGTCCAAATTTTGCATTTCCTACAGGGAACATAGGGACATGGTGGCTCAGTGGCTAAGATGCTCAGCTTGTCGATCAGAAAGGTCAGCAATTCGGCAGTTCAAATCCTATCGCCGCCTGATGGAGTGAGCTCCCGTGACTTGTCCCAACTTCTGCCAACCTAGCAGTTCGAAAGGACGTAAAAATGCAAGTAGAAAAATAGGAGCCACCTTTGGTGGGAAGGTAATAGCATTCCGTGGACCTTCGGCATTTAGTCATGCCGGCCACATGACCTCGGAGATGTCTTCGTACAGCACTGGCTCTTCGGTTTTGAAACGGAGATGAGCACCGCCCTCTAGAGTCAGGAACGATGAGCACATATGCAAGGGGAGCCTTTACCTTACTGGGAACATACCAACTTTGGTTGAGAGAGGGAGAGAATCCAAAGCTCCTGGGTGAAAAATATGAAATTTAATTCCTCTGATGTCGCTTGTGAAAATTGCCCTTTTCACAGCAAAATCACTTTGCTGTTTTTGCAGCCCATTCTGAGTTGCTAGGTCTCCCGTTTATTATAATTTCAGATTTTATTATTATCATAATTTCAGACTTTGAGAGCACCTGATAAAACAGCTCAGCTATATTTGGGGAAGAAGAGAACAAAAGGACGATCTCTACAGCCCGTAAATTTCATTTCAGAGTAAATTTCATTTCATTACTTTGGATGGGTGTAGCATTGTTTCAGCTGGTCAAGCCCTGAATAGCAAATCTTTTTACTTCTCTGTACATTTATTCCTAATTTTCCAGTCAGTGCCATTTCATATATGCAGCAACGACTTGTTTAATATTTATGCCTTTAAAAAAAAAAAAGAGTTTCTTTACAATTTCAGGGCAAATTAAGATATTGCTCCCAAGTGCTGAAAACGATGCTAGCATTAAAAAACACATCTGCATTTTCTTCTATGGCACTCACAGATAGCCCAGACAGATTATGGAACAATGAATGATTTCTTGCAACCTCTTGACAATTTATTAACTTACCGTATTTTTTGGAGTGTAAGATGCACTCCCACCCCTGCTAAAAGAGGGTGAAAATGTAGGTGTGTCTTATATCCAAATGTAGCCCCGCCCACCCACCAATCCCCACCCTTTAACCTCTGCCTCCCAGCAATTTGCCTCCTTGCAAGCAAACAGCAAACGGCCTGTTTCAGTTTCAGCTTCAGCACAGCCTCATTAGCACAAGCAGCTGATAGTTGGTTGGTTCGGCCTCCCAACCATCAGCTGTTTCAGGCTGCAGGGATTGCCATAGCCTATTGCCATCTCCACACAGACCATTTTCAGCCTCCACGTACCCCATTTTCCACCTCTTCCGCTCCCCGCCGCCTGCAACAGGTGAAAAATAGGGTATGCGGAGGCCGAAAATGGGGCGCACGGAGGCCTCTTAAAAGCCTCCAAAGATGAAGCACCCACAACTTCTGAAGACAAGCTCTTTCATTGGTTGATTGTTCTCACTGTCTGAAAATTGTTCCTTAGGTTCTAGGTTGCTTCTCTCCTTGATTAGTTTCCATCTGTTGTTCCTTGTCTTGCCTTCTGGTGCTTTGGAAAATAGATTGGCCTCCCCATCTTTGTGGTAGCCTCTCAAATATTGGCTATTTGACATGCTGTCATGTCTCCCCGGTCCTTCTTTTCACTAGACTAGACATCCCCAATTCATGCAATCATTCTTCATACGTTTTAGCCTCCAGTCCCCTAATCATCTTTGTTGCTCCTCTCTGAACTCCTTCCAGAGTCTCAACATCTTCTTTAATATGAATATGTATGAAGTCTTATGCTCTTAATTTAGGCAAAATAAATGCCGGTGTCTGTCACACATCAGGCTTCTATAGGCTTCTGAAACAAATCTGTCACATTTTGCTAAATAAATATCCACAACATTTAGCATGAAACACCACGTGCACAAAAGCAAACATAGTTACAACTCACATACTCTGTATTTGCTATAAAGAACTGTATGTCTCATTCAGTGTTTTGATTTTCAAACTCCATTGCAGAAGTGGTATAAAATGTGCAGTGTGGTAGATTAATGCACTGAATACATTTCCACAGACCTTGATGTGATTCATAAAAGGTCCATTTCAAAAATGTAGTGTATTATCAGTGAACAGTTGCAGTAAATAATCTTGTTACAGAAACCTAAGCAATTTTTACAAGGCGTATTTCTGGCTGACTGAACAATTTATTCTCCAGATGTCACATTGTATTTTTCCAATATAAGATGAAACAGGCTGTTGGGGGAAGGAAGAAAGGAAGGAAGGGAGGGAGGAAGGGAGGGAGGGAGGGAAGAAGGGAGGAGGGAGGGAGGGAGGGAGGGAAGGAAAGAAGGAAGGAAGGAAGGAAGGAAGGGAGAGAAGGAGGGAGGGAGGAAATAGTGAAAAGAGACATAGGTAGGAAGGAAATAAAGCAGAAGGAAGGAAATGGGAGGGAGGGAGGAAAAAAGAAAGAAGGAAGGAAGGAAGGAAATAGTGAAAAAGAGAGGGAGGAATAAAATAAAAGGGAGGGAGGGAGGAAGGAAGGAGATGAAAGAAGGAGGGAGGGAGGGAGGGAGGGAGGAGATGGGAAGGAGGGAGGGAGGGAGGAAAGAAAGAGAAAGGCTGAACTATTTTGTTTAGAAAGATGGGGGGGAGAGAAATGTTTCCTGAAAGAGCTTATTATAATGGTAAAACTACTTCTTGTTTTGAAACACCCAGCTTTTTAAAAATGAATTCTAAGCAACGGTGAATGAGTTCAACGCCCGCTTTTTCTTAAAGATACCTGGATTCGTTTATCTTGGATACAGAAAAACATTGCTTATCTCTCCATCGCTGATGTTTACATTACAGAAAGCAACCTATACCTGCCAGGCCAGGTGAGATCTTCGCGTCTC
This sequence comes from Rhabdophis nuchalis, assembly GCA_039707465.1. NCBI lineage: Eukaryota > Metazoa > Chordata > Lepidosauria > Squamata > Natricidae > Rhabdophis > Rhabdophis nuchalis. Next base: position 19,724,396 of record CM077658.1, read on the forward strand.
CATTTGTGGAAGTACCTTTCACACTGAAGCCCTGCCACCCCAGTACAAATATTTGCATTCCGGCAACAGTTATTTCTGAGCAAAATACCTGTTAGCAAATTCGAGAAGGGATATTCTGTAACCGAAATGGCAGCTGCGCATTTGTGTTCATTTTTGCTTCTTTAAATGTATTTGCTTATGATTAGTCAAACGTCATTAACTCAGCTGGAATGGTGCCATTAAGGCATTTATAGGAGCCCATTAAAAGCTGTTGTTTTAATAAGTTCTATACTTTCTAAATAGGATTTCAAGGGATCCTATCAAACGTGGGACGCGGTGGCTCAGTGGCTAAGATGCTGAGCTTGTCGATCAGAAAGGTCGGCAGTTCAGCGATTCGAATCCCTTGCGCCATGTAACTGAGTGAGCTCCCGTTCCTTGTCCCAGCTTTTGCCAACCTAGCAGTTCAAAAACACGTAAAAATGCAAGTAGAAAAATAGGAGCCACCTTTGGCGGGAAGGGAACAGCGTTCCGTGCACCTTCAGCATTTAGTCATGCCGGCCACATGACCATGGAGATGTCTTTGGGCAGCGCTGGCTCTTCGGCTTTGAAACAGAGATGAACACCGCCCCCTAGAGTCAGGAATAACTAGCATATATATATTTACCTTCATCTAACAACTTCTAACTACCTAACAATTTATGGAGACAAGTCTGCTGATTAATTGTTCTATCAGGAAATTTCTCTTGGTTCTCTCCTTGATTAGTTTCCATCCATTGCTTCTTGTCCTGCCTTCAGGTGTTTTGGAAAATAGTTTGATTCCCTCTTCTTTTTGGCAGCCCCTGAGATATTGGAACATTGCTATCATGCCTCCCCTAGTCCTTCTTTTCACTAGATTTGTTCTTAGTTGCGAAGTCATGTCCGACCATTGTGAGCAGACAACATTCCTCCAGGCCTTCCTGCCCTCTACCATCCTCTGGTGTCCATTTAGACTCATGCCTACTGCTTCAGTGACTCCACCTAGCCCCCTCATTCTCTGTCGTCCCCGTCTTCTTTTGCCCTCAATTCTTCCCAGCATTAGGCTCTTCTCCAGTGAGTCCTTCCTTCTATGACGTGGCCAAAGTATTTGAACTTCGTCTTCAGGACCTGGCCTTCTAAAGAGACATACCCAGTTCCTGCAACCGTTCTTCATATGTTTTAGCCTCCAGTCTCCTGATCATCTTTGTTGCTCTTCTCTGCACTCTTTCTCAAGTCTCAACATCTTTTTTTTATATCATGGCAACCAAGGCTGGATGCAATTCCAAGCATGATCCTACCAAGGCGTTATAAAGTGGTTCTCCGATTGAAGGAGTGCATTTTTCAAAAGAGAAAAATGCAGGTTCAGGTGACGTATCTGGCGGAATACTTGTCCAAAGGCATTCTCAGCAAACTCCGTGTGAATACGGCTAGCAACTCTTATGTCATTTCCTTAATGCCGCAAAATACTTCGCGCAAGTAAGAGGGCTGAGTCCATCCATTACAGTCCATTTCCATTGTGTTCCATTTCTTCCTCCTCTCTCCAGCTCCCTAGTCAATGCCATTAATCAAAATCCTATAGCAGAAAATGCATGCATATAAGTCCAGCACATTTATTGCCATGGCAACTGTTCAGTCTCTTGTTCATGTGTCAAGCCACATCAGTGGAGATAAATTCTTTTGTTTTCACCCTTTCTGTTTTGCTTTTTAATCCGTGGCAGGAAAAAAAAACCCCTAGTTTTGGCTTCCCTGCTTTTTAAACACTAATATAATAATAATTTTAAACAAAAAACACCCAGGATCGTAAAAAAATAAATTCCTCAAAGCATCGTTCAAATGGTTATAAAATTACAGCTGAATATTTAAGGTTAGACTGTAATAACAATTAAGGTATCAGAATGGCCTAACAGTGATGATATTGTTTTAATCCTTGAGATGGCTTGGGAATTTAATTCCTTGTGGATTGAAGAGCTTACCAAGATGAATATAAATCATTATGATACCGGAACATATCGTTCGTGAATTAGATTTCAGCATTTCAAAGAGAATGCCTCTAAGCCACAAATGAAGTTAATGTAATTCATTCTCAAGCTATGATGTTCGTGGTTCTGATTTTTTTTTTCTCCCTTCCATAATATCCACGTTAATCTTTAATACACAGATTCGCTAAACTTGCGGCTCGAGGATGATCTTACGCTGCTTTGTGATTAAGGAAAGGAAGCCCAGGCTCCATTTATCTGGTTATGAGTCAAAGAGAATTGTGCCCCATTTTCTATAGCCTTAGATCAGAACCTAAGGGATCAAAGCCTAAATAAAGTAAAATTTAAAAAATGCCTGTAGGAGAATGAAAGTGACAGGGTGCCACACAACGAAAAAGATGTTGAGACTCTAGAAAGAGTGCAGAGAAGAGCAACAAACTTATTTATTTATTTATTTATTTATTTATTTAAATTTATACCCCGCCCTTCTCCACAGAGGACCCAGGGCGGCGCACAGGAAATTTAAAAAAAAAACATACAAAAATACAATAAATATAATTTTAAAAACTATTAAATAACCCCATCCTGCGCTAAAACCAAATTTTAAAACCCAATTTAAAACTATCTAAAAGTCCCCAAGGGAGGTTAGGCTAGGCCGGCTTGTTGAAACAGATATGTCTTTAGACATTGGCGGAAGAGGCGGAGGTCGGTGATGGTACGTAATTCAGGGGGTAGGTCATTCCAAAGGGCTGGCCCCGCCACAGAGAAGGCTCTTCCCCTGGGCGTCGCCAGTCGGCATTGTCCGGCCGACGGTACCCTGAGGAGGCCCTCTCTGTGGGAGCGGATTGGTCTGAGGGATGTATGGGGCAGGAGGCGGTCTCGCATATAACTAGGTCCCGAGCCATAAACTTGATTAGAGGTCTGAGGCGACACCATATGATAAACGGTTGAGGGAACTAGGTATGTCTAGTCTAATGAAGAGAAGGACTATGAGTGCTGTGATAGCTGTCAGAGAATATTCATGAACTGGAATAGAGCACAGCAACAAGGTCAGCCAATGGGAGCTGAAACACTTTGGAGCCTGGGTGTGGCTTAGCTCCATAGCTCTGAGTCTGTGCAAAAGCAGCAATCTAGTCTGCGGGAACTGAAACTGGAAACTGTTGTCTCCTCTGCTTCTCCTCTGCTTCTCTACCACGTTGGAAGGACCAGCCATTGGTATTCTATATGACTTATGTGTTATTATGTATATAAAGAGAAAGTTAATGAATCAATTATACCTGTGTGTGCTTTCTGGATTTGATTTCTGCAACAAACTCTGACGATAGCCTCTGTACTTGAAGGGCTGTCACAAAGAAGACAGGGTCAACCTAGTCTCCAAAGAACTTGAGGGCAGGACAAGAAGCAATGGATCTAATCCACTAATCAAGGAGAGAAGCAACCTGGAATGAAGGAGAAATTTCCCCAAAAAAAATTTAATTAGTGGAACAGTTTGCCTCTGGAAGTTTTGGGTGCTCCATCACTGGAGGTTTTCAGGAAGAGACTGGACAGCCAGTTGTCCAGAGTGATATTGGGTCTCCTGTTTGAGTAGTGGGTTGGACTAGAAGATCTCCAAGGACCCTTGCAACTCTATTATTCTATGTTCACTGCTAGTCCCAGATTCCATGTATGGTGGAATCTCCAGAAGCTGAGCAAACCTAACTCTTTCTTGGAAGAGTAGCCATTAATGATTAGCTTGCCTTTCTTTCTCTGAGATCAATGGTCCTGAAGACTCAAAGATGAAAAACCCAGCAGAAGAAATGAATGCAATTGTCAATTCAGAAACAAAAGCAAGAGAATCACAAAGCTGATTTTCATTATCGGCTACTCTCAAGGTCCATTTCAGTTCTAGCGTGCGATACTTTAACAAAAAAAGTGATTTATTAATAATATTTAGTTGGACATGAAGCTGACACATTAAAATAGATGGCTACTAGAAGTTTTTAAAAAACAGCATTTATTTTCCTCCAATTCACTGTTCAACTTCTCATACTATAAATCAGAATTAATCACAGGTTTAATTCTTTGTTTAATAATGTGTTTAATGTAAATTAAACTGTAAAAGATCCACAAGTCAGGAACTGAAAAGACTATTAAATCTTTCCTTTGTTCCCTTAACTGCTTTAGGCTGCCAACCTCAAAATAATTTTTCTGAAACAGACTCATTGACTTCAATTAGTCTAATAACCCTTAGTTAATTTTGATCTACTATATATAATATTTTGCATATCTCTTTTGTAATTAGATTTTTTTTTTTAGAAAAATCAAGCCAATACATATAATTTAAGGATGGGGGAAAGTAGTGACAGAAGAATTTCCAGAGAAATATTTCAAGGACGGGAATGAATGGGAAAGCTAAAATCTAGACTGAGAGAAAACATAATTCAGTTCACAATGGGAAGTTTCATTATTGTAGAAGAGATTGGTAGACATGTTTAACAGATTAACAGGATTGGAAGGAACTTTGTAGGTCAACTAGTCGAACCCCCTGCCCAAGCAGGAGATGCTATGGCATTTCTGACCGATGGCAGTCCAGTCTCTTCTTGAAAGGGATGAAGCTTCCACAACTTCTGAAGGCAACTTCTGTTCCATGGGTTGATTGCTCTCACTGTCAGAAAGTTCCTCCTTATTTCTAGATTGAATCTCTTCTTGATCAATTTCCATCCATTGTTCCTTATTTGGCCTTTGGGTGCCTTGGAAAATAGCTTGATCCCCTTCCTCTCTGTGGCAGCCCCTCAAATATTGGAAGACTACTCTCATGAGGGCAGAAGGCAGCCATTTTGGCTCCATTTTGCTGGCAGAAGGTTGCAGGTGAAAACCGAGCTTGGGAGCCAGTTTTCACAGAGAGAGTGCTCTGGCCGCCATAGGTGCCCCCAACACAAGTGATGTTGAACTGGCCATGCCCACCCCAAGCCACGCCCACCCCATGAGGTTCAAACACAACCCTGATGTGGCCCTTGATGAAATCGAGTTTGACACCCCTGACATAGCTCATTGTGGGCTTTCTTTGCAGGTATCTTACAAACAGGAAAAGGGGCAACCTAAAAATTTTAAAAAGGAAAGCCCTGTAAGAAGAGTTATTTCCTACAGTTGTAGAGTAAGGTAGGTTTTTTTGAGAGTACGGAAACTTCAGAGGAAGAGAAAATATGGAGTTTTAAAGAAAAGGCGACAGGAGAGGAAGGATACATGGAAAGCATTAAATGAGAGCAATTCGACAGTCTACACATCATTAAACACACACGCACACACATGGGTGTGTATGCACAGAGAGAGAAAAAGAGAGTGAAAGACTGAGTAACTTGAACTTATTCATCTGGCAAAGATATTGCAAGAAAGAGTATTTAGTTTCATTAGCGTTTGCCTGGAGGGAATACAATCACATTCTTAATTACTTACGCCAGCTACAAATTAAGAATAAGCAAGTAAATTCTCATCATCAGAGTTTTCTTACCCAGAAGAAGGGAGATGGTGTTGTGAGTCGATGTGTAGTGTACTATGCATACACATCCAAGGTGTGTGCCGATCAGAATCAATGATTCTATTCAAATCACATCAATTGGCCAATTCAAATGGAGAGAGATGGAGAGACACCTACACTATTCAATACATTTTTGATAGAAGTTTGTATTTTTTATTTACTCAGAAATAATCTAACTTTTCCTTCCTTTCATCTTTTCCTTCCTTTGTAGAACTGGGAAAGTCATAAAAGCAACTGCAGATCCAGTGGTGGGATTCACATTTTTTTACTACCAGTTCTGTGGGGGTGACTGGATGGGTGTGGCTGGGTGGTCATGTGACTAGGTGGACTGATCCCAAAATTACTTTCCCATCACTATCGTAAGGGGAAATGTCACTAAACAAGGCAGTCACTAAATAAAGACTACCTGCAAACCAGTGATGAAATTCAAAAGAAATTACTGCCGCTTCCGTGGGTGTGACTTGGTGGGCATGACAGGGGAAGGATACTGCAAAATCTCCATTCCCTCCCCACTGTGGGGCCAACCAGAGGTGGTATTTGCCGGTTCTCCAGACTATTTCCGTTACCAGTTCTCCAGAACCTACTGGATTTCACCCCTGCTGCAAACTCAATCAAAAATATCAAATTAGACCACAAATAGCAAAACAAAATAAAAATGTGAGGCTGAGGAAAACAATGTATAGTTTCACACTGAAGGTCTTCTTATATCTTGTAAGCTACAAGATAGGAACTGGGCATGGCTAGTTTAGTGAAGAGAAAGACCAGGGGAGACGTGATAGCAGGAGCTGCCTCAGAGAGGAAGAGGTCAAGCTATTTTCAAAAGCACCTGAAGGCCAGACAAGGAAATAATGGATGGAAACTGAACAAGGAGAGATTCAACCTGGAAATAAGGAGGAACTTTCTGACAGTGAGAACAATCAACCGATGGAACAGAAATTGCCTTCAGAAGTTGTAGAAGCTTCATCCCTGGAGGCTTTCAAGAAGAGACTGGACTGCCATCTGTCAAAAATGGCGTAGCGTCTCCTGCTTGGACAGAGGGGTTCGACTAGATGACCTACAAGGTCCCTTCCAACTCTCTTAATCTGTTAAAGATATAAGACATTGCAAGCTGTGTGAATCTGAAAATTAGTTTTTGAGAAAAAATCCCACTGAATTAAAATAAGTAGGATTTATGCAGGACAAGAAACTGATAGCTTTGCCAAGTGAACTGTGATGATAGATTTATTTTTCTGGAGTTCATTAAAAGTCTTCCACCACCACGTGAAAACTGTACCCTCATTAAACATCTTGGAAGAAAACATACATTATTATTACTTTTTTGCATCATTAGAAGGTGCGTTTTTGACAAGCCATCATTTATAATGGCAACATTGCAAACAAGCTTCATTACTAGCTCTGTTTAGCGCTCAACAAAATCGAAAACCAATAATAAAGCAGACGTACATTTCAGATTAGCAGGCAGGCTGGAAAGGAAGGATTAGCACTCAATTAATATACGAATAATTATGGAGGTATCAAAAGAAACCGATTCTTTACTTATCGTGGGCAGCAGGCAAGGGAAGCTGGGAAAAATTAGAACGGCAAGATAGGAGGAAATCTCATCGCCATTTTGTGAGTACAAGGTGTGGTATAGCTAATATAGCCTCCAAATCGGAGAAGAAAGATTACGGAGATTACTCATAGAGCTAATTAAAGTGATTATGTTTGCCTATAATTGCAGCAAAGTGAGAGGTTGGGGAGTACAACTCCTCCAGCCTCATAAACCTGGCCTTTTCTTCAACTGAGCTTCAAGATCCATCCATCCAGCCAGCCAGCCAGCCACTTATCTACCTACCTACCTATCTACATATCTATCTACCTATCTGTCTATTAGCTATTTATGTATCTATGTGTTTATATATCTATGTATCTCTGTCTGTCTATCAGTTATCTATTTATGTATCTATCTATGTATCTATTATCTATCTGTCTGTCTGTCTGTCTGTCTGTCTTTCTGTCTACCTATCATCCATCTATGCTATATCTCTCTCATCTATCTGTCTATCTTTCTGTCTCTCTATCTGTCTGTCTGTCTATCTATCTATCTATCTATCTATCTATCTATCTATCTATCTATCTATCATCTATGTATCTATCTATCATCTATCTATCATCTATCTATCTATCTATCATCTATCTATCTATCTATATCTATCTATCATCTATCTATCTATCATCTATCTATCTATCTATCTATCTATCTATCATCTATCTCTATCTATCATCCATCTATCTATCTATCATCTATCTATCTATCTATCTATCATCTATAAATTTATGGATTTTAATCATATGATTGTGGGGATGCTGCAATGATCATAAGTGCGAGGACTAGTCAAGTTGGTTGGTTGGTTGTAAGCCCAAGACTACCTGAAGATAAAATGTCATAATTCAAGAATGTATCATGATTCCAATCTAGGGATCTTTCTTTAACTAAATGTCGTGTATTCAGCACAATAAATCTACGTCCAATAATTTATTTTTCTTCTCCAACATACAGTTCCCATCTTCTCAGCTAACTTTTATCATGTGTTCATTGAGCAATGATGTTAATTCTGTATGCGCTCAGATCTGGCTGGTAAACAAACGCAGAGTTAATATTGTCTCATGCATGCATCTACCTGCATGTAGAGTAATGATTTCCCTACCGCTTTTGTAGTAGAACATGGAGAGTTGAAGGGAGATTATTCTATTATAAATGTCTTTGTACAATGCAAATCAATATTAGTTTCAGGAACAAGATGAGAGCAGAATCCATTTTTAGTCATTTTTTTAAAGTGCCTGTTATTAGCTCAGTAACTATGATAGAGAAAGAGATGAAAGTGTGCTGGGCTTTATATTGAAAAGGCGAACATATGCTTGGTTACATAATGATAACAAACTACCCTTAGTAACCATGGTAGGGGGGGGGGGGAAACAATAGATGCAACAGACGATACGTTTTATGAAACCACACTGGAAGGGAGGGAGGGAAGGAGGGAGGTTGAGATATGGGAGGGAGGGAAGGAAGATGAGAGAGAGGGAAGAGAATAAAGAAGAGAGGGAGGGAGGAAGATTGAGGTAATGGAGGGAGGGAAGAAAGGAGGGAGAGGGCCAAGAGGGGGAGGGAGGGAGGGAGGGGGAAGGAAGGAGGAGGGAGGGGGGGAGGGAGAGGGAAGAGAAGGAGGAGGGGAGAGGGAAGGAGATGAGAGGAAGGAGGGAAGTTCTTAAGAAGTTATCTTTTTCTCTTGAAATGAGAGCTTGAGATAGTGAATGCCCCACTTTGTTCATTATATATGCAATACATAGATATAATATTTAAATTGTGATTGCATTCCCTTAAAAAAAACCTGTGTGTTGAATAAAACATGCAGGCATCCTGCATATTCAGATACAAATTTCAATTTTTATTTTTTTAAATCTCAAACAGAAATATATTCCCAAAAGGGATAATGCCTATAGAAGCATCATTGCTACATTTGCACAACTGATGCTGAATATAACATTAATAAAATATACCAAGCAAAATACATTGAATTGTTTTTTATCATATTAAAAAGGGGGGAAAGGAAATATGAATGTTTCAGCTTGGCAACAAAGCCTCTATTATGGTATTGTTTATAAATATTAAAAGGAAAAGGAAAAAGAAGAGAGAGGGAAGAGAAAACATCCTTAAAAACAATACAGATAAATAATTGATTTCTAATTTTCTCCTTTTTCTCCAGCTGATTTGTAGTATCTTTTGACCTAAATTGTAGAAACAATGCTTGAAATGTTAAGATTTGTTTCCTTACAAATTCTGATTTGCTGAAACTGCTAACCTCTTGGCTAAGATGAATTGCTTTTTCGTAATGTCACACAAGAGCATCTATCTATCTATATATAATCAAGCTATCATCTAGCTATCTACCTACCTACTATCCATCCATCCATCCATCCATCCATCTTTATCTATCTACTATCTGTCTATCTGTCTGTCTGGCTACCTATCTATCCATCCATCCATCTATATCTATCTACTATCTACTACCTGCCTGCCTATCTACTCATCTACCTATCTACTCATCTACCTATCTACTCATCTACCTATCTACTCATCTACCTATCTACTCATCTACCTACCACCTCTCCATCTATCTTCCTATCATACTGAGTGTATATATTTGTGTGTATGTACACAGATATTCTCTCTTTTAAACACATACACATAGATACACAGGTTTGTGTACGTATGTGTGTATGTGTGTGTGTGTGTGTGTGTGTCATCTTTATTCATGGGCACATTTTAATTTTACTTTTTCAAGGGCTGCTAATTAGCGGCAAATCCAGCCTGACATGATTAGAGGCTCTCTCTCCCCACCCCCCTTTCCCCTGCCTGGCTGTGAGCCTGCAATTACCTTTTCATTTCTTTAGATATCTCTTCTTCCCTTGTGCTTCTTTTTGCAAACTTCGGTTTTCTGGAGAAATCCGTCAGTTTCTGCTTTCCCCAGCCAGCCAGAATGGCTGCTTCAGATGATGCTGTTTAAGAAAGGAAGGAATAAATAGCATTCTTCTTTTAATGACCCCATAAACTCTGGCAGGGTGGAATCTGGGCTACTGAATGGAGCAGAGGGTTTACTGGCCGGATGCTCTTCCTGTCGCCAATGCGTAATTTTATTCAGCAGATAAATTCTCCTTTTGCCCAGAGAGAAATATCTGCCTCTATCTAGGATCCAACTCACAGGCTCCTGATTGTGAGGTGAAATCAGCTGTCAAGCATCCAAATGTTAATCGCATGATCACCAGGGATCTGCAGCCATCTTTTCTTTTGGATCTTTGGCCTGCCATACCTTCTATTATTCTACTATCCATTTTCTATTATGGGAAAATGGGAGGTGGGATTGTAAAGAGTTAGATGCTATGTAGCCATAACAAAATTCTTTCTAGAAAGCCAAGGTCATCCTTTGTCTCTGCACCTCTGCACCAGATCGGATCTGGATGGGTGGAAGCTGCCAGCATGGCAGTGGGAGATTGGACCATGGGATGGATTTCTGGGTGTGGGGGCAAGATCATGAACTTTCAACTGGGTGGGGGAAATCAGGAAGCTTTCAGATTCGGGTTTTCCCAGATGTTGCCAACATGACTTTCTTAATAAATTAGAACTTAGAGCAATACTTTGCCTTGGACTCTGATTTACTTTTGGATGCTATTTGGAACCCTGACATCAACCTTCATTGCTTACCAAAACAAGACATTGTAGCCTCAAACCTCGCGCCATTTTCCCTGCAGTTGAGCATAGGATGCGTCGATTTCTCCAGCAGCAACCCATTTAGTTTTACTCCATCTGCCTTGTTAGATGTGTCATTAACCATCCTTTTGCTTAACATTCCAAGCAGGAAATCACACACCTCACCCTCAGAAAGTCTCATAAATAGCTAAGTGCCTTCTATCAACAGGGGATGAAACAAAATAAAATAAAGGAAGGAGAAATAGCCGATAAAAATACATAATGAAACAAGTACAGAACAAACAGAGCTCAAAATACCATCCCGTGACGGCTCGGGTGATTAGGAGGGTTTTACAGGAATGTCATTTGATCTTCAAGCGTCGAGAATTATTATGGCAAACGGACCTTCATGCCATCCTGCGGACGGGTCCAAGGCGAAAAATGGACATTCGGGTACTTTCAGCGCTAGTCCCTATGAACACACAGAGGCTTGTTTCTGAGTAAGCGAGCTAAGTAAGACAAGAACAGCCAGCCAGGAAATTTTTGTACGTTGTAGGTAGGATTTATACCTCCTGTTTGGGATCTGTGTCCTTTTTTTATTGTGGTAGTGGAGATGGAGTCCCACTTTGGACAAAAAGAAAAGTGGATTTTGGCTCGCTCTGAAAACCCCACAGCAGTTTCTCTGGTGCTTTCAGGACGTAATTAGGTGAATTCATAGATTAAGCAGCTCCTGGCAGGACTTGGCTGGTTCGTGAATAGTCAACCAATTCCATGAACGTTGAAATATAATCAGAGTTGCACTACAAGGCTGGCAAAGGGAGTTTGCTGCCAATTGTTTAGCGCCATATGGGCCCACTTAAGCTTTCTTCCCTCCCACCCTCTACTTTTGGCAGGACAAAAGGAGGCAGCCTTGATGGCAGGCGTGGAGGTCAAGTTGGAAACCAAATTGTCCAGGTGCAAGAACTTCAAAACAGGGACATCTGGATTGGGAGCTCATTTTGGGGTGGTCTGGGTCTAGATTTGGCCCGAGACCATTGGCTTCCAGTCACTGCCATTTCCCAGTAAAATTAAATAAACCAAACCAAAACATGTGCATTTTTTTATATCAGTATCCTTCCCCTGGAGTGAGGTAGGAAGGGAGAATTTGCAGTATCCTTCCCCCGCTGCGCCCCAGAAGCCACGCCCACAGAACTGGTAGTAAAAAACTTTGAATTTCACCACTGATATGAAGCCAATCATCAACCCGTACCATGAGTTGATGGCCTCGGCGCCTAACTCCATTGCCTTGGTCTTCCAAGAAGTCCATTCTTGGAGAAGCTCAAGACAGAACTATTTATGGCACGAAGATTCCACAATATGAGACGGCAGTTTAAATGGGTGAAATGAAATACACGGGCCTGGCTGAATTGAGATCTTCCCACATAATCTTCCACCAAGTGTGCACATAGAAATATTCCAAAGAAGTTAAATAATGACATGGGCCAGACTACCTTGATTAACCAGATCCAAGGAAATCTCTTCCACCCCACTCCATTTTCCTTTTGTAGCGACAATGTTTCTTCGTTAGCCCTAAACACTGACTCCATTTTGAATGACTAAAGGGAAGAGTTCTGTCTGTTTACCCAATAGCAGACATGAAATCCAAGCCATTTGCCTCATGAGCTCTCATTTCCCTTCTCGTCGTTCAATTCCCTCATGATACCATCTGATTATTCCTTCGCCCCTTTGCCTTAACCATTTTTTTTTTGTTCCCACTCTTCCCCCCCCCCCCTTTTAGGCCATTCCTCCACAATTGTGATGCTCAGCATGGATTAAATAAATAAATAAATAAACAACCACTTCCTCACATCTGTTCCAAATTTGTTTCTCTTTAATTTCCATTTACGCTTCCTCATCCTAACATCTGTGTCATTCCGAAAACGGTAACTCAGGCTGCACCATTTAAGATTTTATATTCCCCAGCTAGCACTCTCTTCTTAACTGTGTAGTGTTTGCTGAGCACTTACTCGGGAGTTGGTTCAGAAATGTCTCTCAGATGTGATTCATTCACTCTACAACGCAAATGTATTATCTTTATTTGGTCTACCGTGCTTTTCAGGATATAAAATGCCTTACAGCTCTCCGTTCCTTCATCCTGACAGATCCGTGGCACTCTTCATTGATGGCTGAACAAGGGGAATGATGTCCACAGAAGAGTCAATTGAGTTTCGGTCACCATGATATAAAAAAAGATGTTGAGATTCTGGAAAGAGTACAGAGAAGAGCAACCAAGATGATTAGGGGACTGGAAGCTAAAACATATGAAGAACGGTTGCAGGAACTGGGTATATCTAGGCTAGTGAAAAGAAGGACAAGGTGTAACATGATAGCAGTCTTCCAATATTGGAGGAGTTGCCACAAAGTAGAGGGAGTCAAGCTATTCTCCAAAGCACCTGAAGGCAGAACAAGAAGCAATGGATAGAAACTAATCAAGGAGAGAAGCAACCTGGAACTAAGGAGACATTTCCTGATAGTGAGAACAATGAATTACTTGAATGATTTGCCTCCAGAAGTTGTGAGGGCTCCAATACTAGAGGATTTTAAGAAGAGATTAGACAACTATTTGTCTGAAATGATATAGGGTTTTCTGCCTGGGCAGGGGGTTGGACTGGAAGACCTCCAAGGTGTCCTCCAACTCTTTTATTCTGTTAGTATTTTTTAAAAAGAAGAGTCTCAATTGTTAGTTCAGGAACTTCTATACCTGGCCCAATAATTTTAGGGTCATCTAAAGTGTTTTATGCTTCATTGAATGGTATAAATACATAATCATTCAGATCCAATCCAATATAGAATAAAGGCCTCTTCGCTGAAGAACCATAATCTACCATGCTGGTCCAGTGTTGGCTGTTTGTTTCTTTAAAATATTTATATAGCTGCACATCTTTCAGCCAACTCTGTGTGGCTCTCAGAGTTGATAGGTTAGTTGATAGATTGATAGGTAAAAAGATGCTTTATCTTTTCAGTTTGGAGATAGTGACTGACCCAGAGCTCCAAACTGACCCAGTGTCAAGCCTGAATCTGACCAGGTTATGGGGTTGTTTCTATCCTGGGTTGTTCTGGTTTCTTCCATACCAAAGGGAGCTCCTCCAGTATCTTAACCAGGAGATAGATTTCTAGATTGATGGATGGATTGTCCATGACGAAGACACAGAATTCAAAAATAAGCACACCATTAATGAATGCAATATATTGCAGAGATTGAAGATATAACTGCCTTGTCCAAACAATAAGAAGGCTTCCTTCACTGAAAAATCATCCTTTGGCTCTGTTCAGTTATGATTCTTGTTTCCTTTCCTCCTTCTCCCTTTTCCTCCTCTTTTTTTTTCTTTTTCTTTCTCTCTTCCTTTTTCTTTGGGTTTGCCGTAGCTTGGCAACCTGACTCATTCGGTTAACACTCAGTGTTGCAGTCTCAAAGCCAAACCATCTGGGTGGAATTAATAGACTACCCAGAGAAATGGATGAGAATGGCCTGCCGTAATTAACAGGTAGGTAAAATACACTTAACAGATTATTATAATTAATACGTCAGTTGCTGAGTCCACGCGAAATGGAATTGCAAACACAAGACATTAAATGAAGCTCTTCTCCAGCAATCCTGCCCTCCTCTTCTATAAAAAATCTGGCCAAAAGACCAGCAGAGTTCACCATCAGTAAAATTGATCCTGACATTAAGGATATTGGATACAAAAGACAAAGCAAAAGCTATAAGATACAAATAGGACATTGCAAACTACAGGTTTTCTTATTCAGATTTTAATATCAAGGGAGCCCATGAGCACCTTCTGATCAAACCCATTTTCTGATATAGGGCACCGTAAGCCCCCCAAAAAAGTGATTTCCATCCATCCAGCCATTTCTTGAATATTTTACTAGGAATAAGGGAAACACAAGCAAGACTGGAAAGCCAACAAAAGAGAATTACAGATTAACAGAGTTGGAAGGGACCTTGTAGGTCATCTAGTCCAACCTCCTGCCCAAGCAGGACACCCTACACCATTTCTGACAGATGGCAGTCCAGTCTTTTCTTGAAAGCCTCCAGTGATGAAGCTCCCACAACTTCCAAAGGCAACTTCTGTTCCATGGGTTGATTGCTCTCACTATCAGAAAATTTATCCTTATTTCCAGGTTGAATCCCTCCTTTCCAATTCATTATTCCTTCTCTGGCCTTCGAGGTGTCTTGGAAAATATCTTGACCCCCTCCTCTCTGTGGCAACCCTTCAAATATTGGAACACTGCTATCATGTCTCCCCTGGTCCTTCTCTTCCCTAGACCAGCCATGCCCAGTTCCTGCAACTATGCATCATGTGTTTTAGCCTCCAGCCCCCTAATCATCCTGGTTGCTCTTCTCTGCACTTTTTCTAGAGTCTCAACATCTTATTTTATAATGTATTGACTATAAGGGAAGATAGATACGATCAGAATTCATGGCAACATCTCATGCCTTTTCCTGCAGAATGGAAGTTGCCTCTACATTGGCAGCTGCTTCATAAGCTGTAGAGTAGCACTACTTCTATTTACACCGAACTGAGACATATTTTGGAGACACGGATGGACATTGCTCTCCCTCTTCTTTCAAGTGACTCCTGTGACAAATTTGCCTAGCAAAGTTATTAAGTTCCATCTCTTTCTACGGCTTCGGGAGAGGCTCCATTCATCTTAGTTGGAGAGCCTCCTGGGTATTTTAGGCTGAACTGAAGCTAACTGTAGCAGTCAGAAGATCTCCCGGATACAATTTCAGTCTGATAGCATTTTTAGCATGATATATTTGTGTGCCTCTTTTTACTGGTTATCTGACATATAAATCTAGGAGCAGGTAGAGAGGAAGAATATTAAATACTAGCAGAGGAATTCTTCACAGCGGAACAGTATCGGGAAACATAAGTCCTTTGGTCTACTATTCTCTCTCTCTCTCTCTCTCTCTCTCTCTCTCTCTCTCTCTCTCTCTCTCTCTCTCTCTCTCTCTCTCTCTCCCTCTCTCCCTCCCTCCCTCCCTCTCCATCTGTCTGTCTGTCTCCCTCTTTTTTTGTCTCTTTCTGTGTCTCTGTTTCCCTCTCTCTGTCTCTCTTTCTCCCTCCCTCCCTGTCTCTCTCTCCCTCTCTGTGTGTGTCTTCTTCCATCTCTCCCTCTCCCTTTCTCCTGTCTGTCTGTCTGTCTGTCTGTGTCTATCTGTCTTTCCCTCTCTCCCTCCCTCTCCCTCTCTCCCTCTGCCTCTTCCTCTCTGTCTGTCTGCCTGTCTGTCTCTCTCTCTGTCTGCCTCTGTGTGTGTGTGTGTGTGTCTGTCTTTCTCTCTGTCTGCCTCTCTGTGTGTGTGTGTGTGTGTGTCTGTTTCTCTCTCTGTGTGTGTCTGTCTCTCTCTCTTTCGCTCTGTCTCTCTCTCAAAAATGCTTTTCTGTGATGTACATCCTGCATTTTAAAACACACATTGGTGATTTGGACCAACCTCTCCAAAACCAGGGGTCTTTTCGATACATGAAATTTCAAATTCTGTAAAATCCAATACTGAAACACAATGCTTTGATAGAAAGTGAGATACAAATGAAAGCCAGCCTTTTAAAATATATTCGGCATAGTAGTCCAGCATGGGTGAATGCTGAATAATCAAGATCTGTATCTACAGGAGTGCCAAATGGAGTTGATGCTTAACTCTGAAACTTTATGGTGTAATAACTTTGTCTTCAAGATTGGGGAAATCTCTCTGTGGTTTTAAGCCTTCAGAATGGACTTGATTATTTATTTCATTCATTATTCATTGATCAATTTATCAGCCAGCAGAAGGCCATAACTTCTTCTCTCACGCTCTGGAATGCTGAACATACACTAATAATCTTAAGGTACAGAAAGATAGATTCAAGTTGAACATTTTAGGAGCAGCTTCCTAACCCAAAAAACCCAGCAATTAAATAATAATTAATAACCCTGGGAATTGTACATCCATCCCTGTGATTGATATATTTAAGGAGAGACTGGATAACCACTGGGGGTGGGGGGGATGGAGCTAGCAGAGTGTTTTACTGGCCGGATGCCCTTCCTGTCGCCAATATGGAGCTTTGTTCAGCAGATACATTCTGTGTGTGCCCAGAGAAACACCTGCTTCTACCTACTGTAGGATCGAACTCACAAACCTCCTGATTTTGAGGCGAGAGCTCCCCCCCTAGGCCATCGGACCACTCCAATGCTGCAACAGTCATAAGTGTGAAAAATGGTCATAAATCACTTTTTCAGTGCCGTTGTAGATTTGAATAGTTACTAAATGAACTGTTGTAAGTCGAGGACTACCCATATGCAGTGCATTATACTGCAATAAGATCTAGGAGATGCTTTGGACTGCAGGTCCCATTAGTAAGCTCTGTGGTGTGTGGGGGCTGATGGACATTGCCTCTCTTGCAATAGATCACCCCTTCGGTCCTCCCCACCTAAAAATCCAAGCCTCTTTTTCTATGCCTTTGTGTTTTTTGCTTTGCTTTCTAAGAATCCTGCTTCAATGTTACAAATGGAGAAGTGTTTGTTACATGAGTCCCTGAAAATAAAAGTAATGATCCAAAGTTGAAACTCTTTCCTCCTTTCTCTATTACAGGAACTCTGTTTTCCAAAAAAACGAATCAACAAACCAGTAGCAGCATGACCAGTCTGGCTATGCTCACCCAACATGCTAAACTGTGTTTCTGGTTTGCCATTCATGTGTTGGGTTGAACCCAATAAGCCATAGATAAAAATGGTTTAATGCTATATGTAACCTTAACAGTGGGGTGCGGCTGCTCAGTGGCTAAGATGCTGCGCTTGTCGATCAGAAAGGTCGGCAGTTCGGGGGTTTGAATCCCCTGCGCCACGTAACAGAGTGAGCTCCTTTTCCTCGTCCCAGCTTCTGCCAACCTAGCAGTTCGAAAACATGTAAAAATGCAAGTAGAAAAATAGGAACCACCTGTGATGGGAAGGTAACAGCATTCCGTGCGCCTTTGGCATTTAGTCACATGATCACGGAGACATCTTCGGACAGCATCGGCTCTTCGGCTTTGAAATGGAGGTGAGCATCACCCCCTAGAATCAGGAACGACTAGCACATATGTGCAAG
The DNA here is from genome assembly GCA_039707465.1 of Rhabdophis nuchalis. Classification (NCBI taxonomy): domain Eukaryota; kingdom Metazoa; phylum Chordata; class Lepidosauria; order Squamata; family Natricidae; genus Rhabdophis; species Rhabdophis nuchalis. The sequence goes on from CM077658.1 coordinate 19,742,212, forward strand.
GGAAACCTTTACCTTTAAGCTTAGCTGTTAGCTTTTTTTTTGTGCCTAAAGGATAAATTTCAAACAGCAGCCAAATTTCATTAAACTGAATTCTTTTATTTTAGTTAATCAAGGAGAGGAGCAACCTAGAACTAAGGAGAAATCGACACAATAATTAACCAGTGGAATGTCTTGCAGTTTGCTCATAGGGCTGTTTTTAGTCCTCCAGAGCCTCCAGGGAAGCCTCCTGAAGGTCCCTGAAGCCTCCGGAGGGTTTAAATTGGCCCTAAGAGCAAACCAGAAGTCTATTCCCAAACTTCCAATTTGCCCGTAGGGCCAGTTTTTTGCGCTCTGGAAGCTCCAGAAAAGCTCCTGAAGCTTCTGGAAGGCCTCTGGGGGTGTGGGGGAGGCTATTTTCACCCTCCCCAGGCTCCTATAAAGCCTGGGGAGGGTGGAAAATGGCTTTAAAAATGGCTCAACTCAGCTGGCCAGCACACACATGCACGCTGGCCAGCGGACAGGGCACGCTTTGCTGGGTTCGCCATCCCGGCTCTATACAATACAAGGTCCCTGTTCTAGTCCTTATTAAAGGCTGCAATAGGTGCTGAGATTTAAATTCTTCGGTTTACACATTACTGATTTGGTGGGTTTTGTTTAGGGTTTGTTTAGAGGGTTGGTTTCCCCTCTAGTAAAATAGAGCCGAAGGAAAGATTAGCGGAGAGAGCCCTCTTCTCTTCTCTTTATGAGATCCAATAGCCCAAAGTAGCTTCATCTTTGTTGATTTCATCTCAAGCACACAAAGCTTATTTACAAGCAAACTGCCTGCTGAATATCTTAAGACTGAAAGAATCATCCACCTGCTGTGCTTACCCACAGAAAAATGCTAGAGCACTGGATGGATAATCATTTCAGCAGGCCCTCCAGCACAGTCACGCTAGAAAGTTTAAACACAATTGTGATCAGTTGTGATTACGTTAGGTTTTGAAGATATTTGACTTGTTTAAGGCTTCGGTATGTAACAGCGAACCCCAATTTCTCTCCGTGGTTATCGAAGTGTTTAAAACTGCACTTCAGCTATTGAATAGTTGGGGTGAATCATGGAATTGAATTGCTCCAGCATATAGAATCAAGGAGAAAGATTGTTCCCTCTACATGGAAAATGAATACTTGGGATTTTTAAGTATTCTAGTCCAAAGGTGGTATTCAGCAGGTTCTGGAGAACTGGTAGTGGAAATTTTGAGTAGTTCAGAGAATCAGTAAGAGGTGGTCCTCTGACTGGCCCTGCCCCCCCATCTATTCTTTGCTTCCCGAGTCTCAGCTGATTGGGAGGGAATGGGGATTTTACAGAATCCTTCCCCTGCCATGCCCACCAAACCATGCCATGCCTAGCAAACCAGTAGTAAAAAAAATTGAATCCCACCACTGGAATTTCTAGCCCTACAAAGATCCATCTCATCCTGGGCACCTTTTTTTTTTAACTATTACCATCTGGCAGATGGTACAGGCCAATAAAAGCAAGGACAAATAGACTGAAAAACAGCTTCTATCCCATGGCAGTAACTATATTGAATTCTACTATATAGTGCAATATCGGGTTTTCAGTTCAATTGTACAGAATGTGAAGGATGTGTGTTTGTGTTTTATTTTTATGTTTAAATTTACGTTTAAATTTATTTATTTTAAAAATAAATAACTCTACAGATTTACTGTAGATTCAGTAAATCTACGCTGAAGATGGCGTTTAATTTCATTGTATGAGGTGCAATGACAATAAAGTTAACCTTAACTTAACTTAAGCCAGTTAGTTAATATGAGTGAGCAGTGTGCTACAGCTGCCAAAGAAGCCTAGGCTGCATATACAGAGGAATAGAATCAAGATCATGTGAAGTGTTAATACCACTTTATAAGGCCTTGGTAAGGCCACACTTGGAATACGGCATTCAGTTTTGGTCACCATGATGTAAAAAAAGATGTTGAGACTCTAGAAAGAGTGCAGAGAAGGGCAACAAAGATGATTAGAGGACTGGAGGTTAAAACATATGAAGAACAGTTGCAGAAACTGAGTATGTCTAGTTTAATAAAAAGAAGGACTAGGGGTGATAGCAGTGTTCCAATATCTATGGGGCTGCCATAAAGAAGAGGGAGTCAGACTATTCTCCAAAGCACCTGAAGGTAGGACAAGGAGCAATGGGTGGAAACTAATCAAGGAGAGAAGCAACCTAGAACTAAGGAGAAATTTCCTGACAGAACAATTAATCAGTGGAACAACTTGCCTCCAGAAGTTGTGAACACTCCAACACTGGAAGTTTTAAAGAAGAGATTGGATATCCATTTGTCTGAAGTAGTATAAGGTCCCTGATTTTCCCTGATCGTTCCCTGATATATATATATATATTTTGACTGCTCTTCCACAACTTTAAGCGAAGACTTCTTACTTCCAGCTGTCTTTTAGTAGAAGTTGACTATAATTGCACTTACTTTATTGTGGAGACATTTATGACTATTCCTCTCCTGAGCCCTTTGACGGATGTGTGGCTTCGAATTTAGGTTACTTCTCAAAGAAGCCACCTGTTGGGATGTAGCAATTAAATAATGTGAAATTGCAGCCATGCCAACAGAAGAGTTGTTGAGTTTTACCAAAGCTGGTTCTTTCTCTGAACATAATAACAGTAAATTTCTAGAGTCCTGTAGAGCAATATCCATTAGATTTATAATGTTGCAATTCCCTACCCAACTAGTTCTGCCTGAGGGTGAGTATATTACATTTCATCACAGTTTCATTTTCTCCCACAGATGAGAAATGGGATTGCTATTGCAGTTATGTAGCATGCATGTGTTAAATCTGAACTCTAATAAAATCAAACACATCACAACTCATAGTACTTTAGCACAGCGTCGGCAAAATGAAACACCATCTGTCATCGTGGAGAGATTGCCTTATTATAACACATACACACACACGCACATTAAAAAAGAAACAACAACCCTGACTGCTCGGTGTGAACCTTGTGATTTAATAAATGGGTAAATGGAAACTGATAATTACAATCTTATTTATTTTAAGTTATTAGTTAAAGCTGCAAAAATAAAAAAAATATTGAAGCATAATTTAATTAATGGCAGGATGGGGTGCTAATGTTGAAAGCAAATATTTAGAATGCAAGTCTAAATTTAAAAAGAGATGCAAAATGAGAACGAGAGTGAGGCGAAATCGTCAGAGGACTGCCAAAATCTTGGATAAAAATGGAAGCCGAAGAGAGACAACTGAGGCCATTTTAGCATCCCAGAGAATCATTGTTGAAAAAACTTGCAGTGTCAATCAAGAAGGGATTTTTGAGGGGGGGAAACACCTAATCATGTTACAGTGACATTGGTCTGATATTCTATTGTTCAATAGTACAGCAGGATTTGTTTATTAATTGTAACTTGGCTTTTATTTTCAGAGTTTCTTCAGTCAGTATACAGGTAGCCCTTGATTTATGGCCAGAACTGAACCCAAAACAGTTGTTAAGTGAGTTAAGCCCAGGTATGTTCCTTGCTATGGCTGTTAAGTGAATCACTGCAGTTGTTAAGTTACTAACATGGTTGTTAATTGAACTTTGCTTTGTCATTGACTTTTGCTTGTCAGAAAGTTGCACCCTGGACACTGCAACCGTCATAAATACATGCCAGTTGCCAAGCATCTGAATTTTGATCACGTGACTACAGGAAGGCCACAGCAATCATTAAGTGTGAAAAATGGGCATAAGTCATTTTTCCCCAGGGCCGTTGTATCTTTGAACCATCACTAAACCAATGATTGTAATTATTTAATGCCTACTCAAATAGACAGTCCTGTGCTTAAAAAAGTCTTCCAGCATGCGACTGATACAACCCAAGGCCCATTCACTTCAATGGGACCTTCATTTCCATTCAGGACTCTGCTTTCCATTCATGCTCTAGAAAAATGGTTGGAGAATTAATTGCTTAGCAAAGGAATGAGAGTGGGGAGGGGGAGAGATATGATAGAAAGAGAGAGAGGCTGAGAGTGGTAGATGATGGATGGATGGATGGATGGATGGATGGATGGATGGATGGATGGATGGATAGATAGATAGATAGATAGATAGATAGATAGATAGATAGATAGATAGATAGATAGATAGATAGATAGATAGATAGATAGAATGAGAGAGAGAGATGAAAAAGATAACGAGAGAGAGGATGGATGGATGGATGGATGGATAAAGAGATAGCGATAGATAGAGAGACTGACGGTGATAGATATATGACAGAGATAGAGATAAAGATAGAGACTGATAGTGGTAGATGATGGATGGATGGACAGGCAGACCACCAGACAGACAGATAGATAGATAGATATGAGAGAGAGAGAGATGAGAGAGATAATGAGAGAGAAAGGATGGATGGATGGATGGATGGATGATAGATAAAGAGATTGATAGGAAGACTGGGAGTGATAGCTATATGACAGAGAGAGAGAGAGAGAGAGAGACAAAGAATCAGACTGGGTAGTAGATAGACAGACAGACAGACAGATGATGAGCCGGGGTATTACAGAATGAGAATATAACTCCTGTGATTTAAACCATAGAAAACTGCTGTGACCTTAGGTGTGCAATCATGAGCCAGACGAATCCCTTTTTATTATGCTGACATGGGGGTAGGCCATTGTCCAGTTGCTGAATATATATTGGATGTAAAAGGAAGGTTTCCAATGTAGCCTCAGATATTTCCAGGGGAATGCATTGGCTAACAAGTGAGGGAGAAGGTCTCCATTGGAATTCCTGCTATCCGTCAAAAGGAGTCATGCTAGGCTAGACATCGGGCTGTTTTGGCAGCTGCCTGAAATCAAAAGTAATTTCTGGCATGCAAAAGTCTCTGAAAATCTACTGTAAGCAAAACGTATTGAAATGAAAAGGACGGGGTTAGAAGAATTTCAGAACCTGAGCTCTTTCGATGTAGAATCCATTTATCCGGCAATCCACGAGCAGGGAGACTTTTTTCGGTGTTTCTAATAGTCTTGGTTTGATCTGTCAAGGAGAAGGGTTGGATGAGAGAGAAACTGGTGCTTGACTCTTTAGAAATCATTCTTCTGAATCGTCACGAGTCTGGGACTCCACCATTTCACTAGATGAAGCACGGAAGAGTCTCAGGTGGTTTAATGTTTAATTTCCACTAATGGCTGTCTTGGGATGCAGATGCAAGACAGAATTATACTTCGAGCTTCCAAGGATAGAAATTGAATTGTATTGTGCTCCAGAACTGAAGGCAAAATCCACAGTGCTTCGGAATGCAGGCAGGGGTGGGAGATGAATGTCAGAACCTCTTAAACCGAACACCACTTGCCCCAGAGTCGTGCTACACTTATGGAAAATGGCTGGGCAACCCCCAGAAAAAGATGCAGGTGGTTTCAAGAGTTGGAAGGATGTTGCTTGTTAAGGGCCATCACTCACTCCAAAGAACCTTTTCTCTCTGTATGCAAACCTACTACTTACACAGTCATATTTTATATGTCAGTGTCAATCGATGTGGACAGGTTATAGATAGATGATACGCACACACACACACACACACTGGGGAGATGATAGAGAATAAGATAGAGACAGTCAAACGGATGGATGGAGAGCTAGAGATGGGGGAGAGAGAAAAATGGAGAAGTAGATCAAGCAAGATGATGGATGGATGGATGGATGGATGGATGGATGGATGGATGGATGGATGGATGGATGGATGGACGGATAGATAGCGTGCGAGATGGGGAGAGAGAGATGGATTGATGGATGGGTGGGTGGATGGATGGATGGATGGATAGTTGGATGGATGGATAGATAGATAGATAGATAGATAGATAGATAGATAGATAGATAGATAGATAGATAGATAGATAGATAGATAGATAGACAGACAGACAGACAGACAGACAGACAGACAGACAGACAGACAGACAGACAGACAGACAGATAGACAGATTGATTGATTGATTGATTAATTATCTATAGATATTATATATTGAGAAACTGATTTAGTGGTTGAAAAAATAGACTAGGATGGGGTAGACACAGATTCTGTCTTAACCCAATCAACATCCCATTTTTGGTAGTGGAAAGATTGAAGTAGATAACAGAAAAATGTAAATCTAAAAAGAAAATTAAATAATCCTTTAGAAAAAGATAGAAAAAGCGAAGTAAGGTAGCTACTTTGCTATATTTTGACTTCTCAGTATTTTGATAAATTAATTTTAAAATGCCATAGATATTGTAGACAATAAAATATGCTTTCCCCCAACATTTTTAGTGGTTTAGAGTGTTTCGGAATTGATGGTCTTATATATTTTTTCTTCCCTTGACAGCTGTTCAAATTATATTTAAGAGATGGCAGAATATGTGCTCCTTTCTTAATAAATGAAGCTATTTGACAGGGTACATTTTAACTTTAAACTAAATTTGAGAACTATAAAAAGAATAATTAATCAACTGTGATATAATTTGTACAACCATCCATAAAACAGAGTTAGATATTTTCAAATTATAGTAATACAGGGTGAAAAAACCATTATCTTTCCGTGAAATGTTATTACACTTTTTTCCCTAATATCTCTGTCTGTATTGCTAAACCCCCCTGTCTATTATACGATAATTTATCCTTCTCTTGAATTACCTGCAAAGACTGTAAAACATTCTGCTCTAACGTCAAATTGCTAACGTGATGGCCAATCCTATCAGCAGGAGCTCATCAGCAAATCAGTGAGTAAAATTATTTCTAGGGGGTCTTCAGGTTGCTTAAATGCCATTTCTACAGAATGCATGCAGGAGATTTTGCCCATTGAATTTATGGGCCAAAACAAGGGGGGGGGGTCATGCACTCATGCACAGGGGGCGTGTAACACATGCATTGCATTATGGGTGTGGGCATGCACGTGCATGTTTTTGCCACATGACGACAAAAATGTTAGCCATTGCTGGCCTAGTGTTTTTGGTTTCTTTTTGTTACTTGTCAAGCCATTGTTGGAACCCATCATACATTTTTGAAATAAAAAAACGAATTGCAATAAAAATACAATTTCCAGCCCAGCTTTATGTTTACATTTGAGAAAACTCTCTCAAAGGACTTAGATTTTTCTCTGCGTACGATACGGTGGCACAAAAGCAACGTGTTGCTTATGTTTGTAAGGAAGATAAAGGCAAGAGCAACAGTGTTCAGAGAGAAAGTGGGAAGAATAGAGCTCCCACTGAGAACTGAAATTGCACAAAATCTTTTACAGGCATTGTGTTAAAATATCTTCTTGAAGGATTCGTCTTCTTTCGTCTTCTTTGAGGCCCCGTCAGCCACATCCCCAAAAGTCTCTTTTTAACATTTCAGCTGGACTAGTAACTTGGCAAGTCACCATCTACATAACCATCAGAGTTCCACCCGACTAGTCATTGCATTGACAATACAGGTAGTCAATCAATCAGTATAGAGCTGGAAGGAACCTTGGAGGTCTTCTAGTCCAACCCTCTGCATTGTTGGAAACTAAATCACGGAGAGAGAAAAATCAAGGTCATAGTCCTTGAGGTATGAGCACAGTTTAGTCCAACATTTCTGCTGGGGGACAGTGGTTAAGTGAGTTTTGTCCCACCTTATGACCTTTCTTGTCACAGCTGCTAAGTGAATCACTGCAGTTGTTAAGTTAGTAACACGGTTCTTAAGTGAACCTTGCTTTGTCACTGACTTTCCTTTGGTCACAAAAGGGGATCACGAACTTACATGACACCGATCTCGCCATGTCCTATTTCTAATTCTTTGAAACAAGAAAACCACATTCCCCAGAGCTCTGTCCGCCTGTCCCTACTACACACACACACAAACACACACACACACACACACACACTTTATATATAACCAACCAGGCTAAACAAGGCCAAATGGATTCCATTTTGGCCATGCAGCCAAAATCCAAAGCTCATGCTGGCATTTAAATGATGCCACTGCATTTGTCATTGGCAGCTGTTATGCTAATCTCATTTATGGGTGTTGTCGGTGATGAGCCAGTTTTGGGAGGGACAGGGAGAGCCCACCCCCCTCCCAAAATCATTATTAGATCCCCATTGTGATAACTGTTATTTATTACTGTCAAATGGTATTAATGTTTGATTCCAAGTTGAGGAGAGAGAGAGAGAGAGAGAGAGAGAGAGAGAGAGAGAGAGAGAGAGAGAGAGAGAGAGAGAGAGAGAGAGAGAGAGAGAGAGAGAGAGAGCTGAGTTCTCTATTCACGGACAGCGGTAACAAAAGACGCCTGATGAATCCCAGACAAACGAACCTCGTTCCTCTGCCGTAAGAAAGAATAATGGATTTAATTTGCATATGTTTTAAAAGGGTAATGAAGTAATATGATGTTTATCTTGCTGGAAGAGGGGTAATTTTGGCTGGCAGGACTCCAGTTGATATCCGAACTGTTGTGGTCTGTTTACTGTTCACTTGCTGTGGTAGGGGGCTATATTTTCCCCCTCCTCTCCTCCCCATAGTGGCAGGTAACATAAAAGGAGTCCTGGTGATTTATTCATGGACAGGTCAGGAGAGAAGCCAAACCATCTAAGCATCTTCATCACTTCTTCATTCTCCAAGTTCCTCTTTACCCCCTTTTGTTTTCCCCTTCAAAATATTTTCTCCATCTTGCTCTTCATTCGACAGCGTTCCTTGCTTTCCTTTGGCCAACTTGACAATTGAATGATGCACAATGGACCGTCCATGTTCTGGAACAAACTTGTTCTTTAACCACCCATACGTCCAGAGCTTTGAGCTCCGTATCTCTTCTTCTTCATCATCCAAATGGACTAATGTACCGAGTGAAATTGCTAAGAGCTTGACCTCTCTGGCTTACAGTCAAGATTCTATGTGGCCAGAGGACAAATGGTTGTGATTTGGAGGTGTTTTCCAGAAATATTTTGGCAAACGGGAGTTGAAATGACTGCAAAAATGCAAAAACTTGACATACCTATTTCTGTTTTCTTCTTGAAATAGTCTCTTCAGCATAAGTCATGCCTGTTGTGAGTTTGGTGACTTAAGCTGAAAATATACTATATGTGTGTGTGTGTGTGTGTGTGTTATGTTTTTGAGCTGATCAATAAATAAGTCAGGGAAACTGGTATAGACCAAAGCCTGAAGATGGCAAGTGAGATCTTGCCGAAACGTTGCAAAAACAATTTCATGCTTACATGGGAAAACACCTGAATACAACAAGACCAGCATACACAAACACACACACACACACACACACTTAGGTGTAAAAAGTTGAATAACCATCAAGTACCGGAATGCATAACACCAGACAGACATACATACATACATACATACATACATTTCAACAGAAAGAAAGAAAAAAAACCAATCCCCAATATATTCCATTAATTGCCCCTCGCCAGACGTTGAGCGATCTTTCCCTTCATGGAGACAGTCTTGTCTCAATTTCTGTTTTCAGAGCTGTCTCTATTTGTTCTGATGGGAATCTCTTTGGTGCATTAGATTAGAGCGGCTATTTGAATCCAAGACTTGCTTGTCAAACAGCGTAATGTATTATGTGACTCTACTGTCTTTTGCAGAGTGTGGGATTGTTGTGACATCTATAATATAGCAGAGCGACTGCTTTCAAGCCTCTGCAGTGTATCATTCACAGATGTTGTCATACTGACTCACCGTCTCAGCTCAGACGTTGAGGAAAGCTGAATGCCAGGGTTCCGAGTAGTAGTTCCAAACTCCGAGGCAGGTGAATTCCTCAAAGAATAGCGTTATTGGAAATATCATATTGGCACAGATCTGGTGAAAACCGACTCTGAAAGTTCCCGTGGTTTTCACCTAATTAAAAGAGAAAGTTTTCCCACAACCCCAAACAATCAGTCACATGGTCCAATCAAAATGGGGTCTGGTTGTCTGATGACCTCACTCCTCCTTCCACGGTCCAGGTGCGAGAATGTCCTTGGCTCTCAGGAGAAAGTATTTTATTTTGACTACACAACCCCCTCTATGTCAAATCCCCACCTCCCTTCTTTTAGCTCGAGTGTGGCAACACTGAAGCTTCAATATGGCTCCAGTTGGGTCAGCTTCAGGGCTGACACTGAAATTGTCTTTCGCTCAGTCATAACTACATGACTAGTAAAACTAGTAAACATTTTAATATAATGCAGAGGTTATATCTTGAAATGAAGCCAAAAAAGTCAAATCTAGACTTGTTAGGTCAGTTCACGCTCCTTTGCTGTAGGAATGTGGGTGCCATGTTAACGTTTTGTCCATGTTAGAGGAAGTATTTGATGATCAGAACAATTCTTGAATGGTCAGATTTAGGCTGATGGCCAAATAATGTTTTCAATTCTTAGAGCTGTGCTTTTAAATAACACTAAGGGAAAATACTAGATTAGCTATTAAATCAGTATACAGGTAGGCCTTGATTTATGACCACGAGTGAGCCCAAAATTTCTGTCGCTAAGCAAGACAGTTGCTAAGCAAGCTTTCCCCCAGTTTGCAATCTTTCTGGCCTAAGTTATTAAGTGAATTGCCATCATTGTTAAGTTAGTAACACGGTTGTTAAGCTTATCTGGCTTCTCCGTTGTCTTTTTTTTTGTCTTAACTGTTTGAAAAATTGTATACTGCCCCCCCCCCCCCCACTCGCTCATGACTTACAAGGCTTACAGGAAACAGAAAATAGTGCTGTTGTTACTTTGAACGGTTATTAAGTGAACTATTTTAAGTCGAGGGTTACTTGTACTGGGGGATATTAATAAAACCATTGTGATATTTGTGAGTGAGTGAGCAGGTCAGCAGACTTTGGATGAACCTCTACCAATCCTCTCCCCCCCCTCCTCCTCCTCCTCCTCCTCCTCCTCCTCCTCCTCCTCTTCTTCTTCTTCTTCTTCTTCTTCTTCTTCTTCTTCTTCTTCTTCTTCTTCTTCTCCTCCTCCTCCTCCTCCTCCTCCTCCTCCTCCTCCTCCTCCTCCTCTTCTTCTTCTTCTTCTTCTTCTTCTTCTTCTTCTTCTTCTTCTTCTTCTTCTTCTTCTTCTTCTTCTTCTTCTTCTTCTTCCATATCCATCATCGGACATTGCCGATCATGTTGGCGATCCTATTTTGATCAACAGCCGCACGAAAAAGTGTTGCTGAGTTTTATCCCAAACCGGTCCCTTCGATTCTGATGTTCTTCTTTTGCCTGGACCTCATTTGCTTTCAATCTTTCCCTGGAGGATTAAGACCAAATTGGTAGGTCTGTTGTACTCATTAAGAAATCCAGAAAATATCCGATCGACAAAATATCCCGCCTATATTTTGTTATTGCTTCCCCAGCACGAAACGTCTGGATGCCAACCCTGCGATTTCAGCTTGTTAAGTGAATTATATTATCATCAGAATTCTCTCTCCCTTTGTCGTTGTCGATGCCTTCCCCCCCCCCCCTGCAAAATCTACAGCGAGATGACCTTGTTTTGACAAAGCAGGCAAATGCCCCGGGTAGATCTTGCAAATTTCCAAATGTTTCATTCCAAGCCAGTCTGCCATGTTGGCTCTAACGTGTCTAAACATTTGTGGCTTTCCCCCATTTTTCTGTCTGTTCTGTTAAGAGTTCCAGCATGTGGCATCTAATAAAAAGCAGTATTTTAAAAAAAACCCTAAAAAACTGAGATGGTGTTACGTTACATCCAACACTTCCAGAATTAATTTTTACGACTTGCGATTGTACATTTAGAGGAAATACTTTTTTTAAAAAAAAACTTTTTTTTAAACCCTCTTGCCTGTACCTTGCATTAAACAGAATGAGACACAAGTGATGTTCTAATTATTTGGAGCAGAGATTGAAATATGATCAAGCTGCTTTGTTTCCCAGGCCTTGGGAAAAGAGCTGATATGTTTTGTTACCAATCACTCATGTTCCTGATGTCGCTGACCAATTAAACAAATATATTATTATTATTATTATTATTATTATTATTATTATTATTATTATTATTATTATTATTATTATTATTAAGAGATTCTTCTGCTTGTCCAGCTCCGAAAGGATGCTCCAAGTTAGCAATATGGGACGTTTTTAAAAAACAAAATTATGCCACCCTATTTATGGAATCCCAGCTCACACTTATAACTGTATTGCAGTTCTGTCAAAGATCTGCTGGCAGCTACTCATATTTTTCGTTCTGATCTGGATAATTACTGTATAATATCTGGTGGTGAAATGTAAAAAGTTTTGACACCGGTTCTCTGGGTGTGGCTTTGTGGGCGTGGCTTGAAGGGTGTCATGTGACTGAGTCGGCGTGGCCAGCTTTTTAAAAATTGTAAAGCATTTTTACTACCTATTCCCTTGACCCAGTAGTAAAAAAATGCTTTAAGAAGTGGGGGGGAAATTTCAGCTATGTCGTGCGATTGTGGGAACCTTTTTTTTTTACTTTTTAAAGCATTTTTTTTACTACCGGTTCAGAATAGGTAGTAAAAAAATGCTTTAATAAGTGGGGGGAAGCTTCCCACGATCGCGTGGCTCACAGCTGAGTCGCGCAATCCTTGGAAGTTTTTTTTACTACCGGTTCGCAGAACCAATGATAATCGCCCCTACCGGTTCATACAAACCGATGCAAACTGGTAGCATTCCATCCCTGATAATATCCCTCTTAACTTGTAGCCATGCAATGCAAGCTAAGAGGAAGCAGATATGATTTTATCAACGTGTGAAAACCCTCCTGACTGCTTCCTGTCCAAAACTCTGCTAGGAAACGACACCTTTTGGAGAAGGCTTGAAAACGGTGTCTTTTGAGGCTCTTATTCCAGTTTTCTGAGGCTATACTGGCTTATTTTCATGTTTAGAGAGACAGAATTGACTTTGCATTCCACAGCTTGACTACAACTATATCTCTTTTTAAAAAGGCCACTAGATATATACCATTTATATTATATGGCCCAAGCTGTGTAAAATAAAACACACGCTGAGTATAAAATGTAACCAGAAGAACCTCATTTCTGCTCCAATTCTGCCCCCTGGAAAACATTTTTCACTTGCAGGCTAACTCAATTTAATGGGTTTATGATGCAAACCTGACCTGTTTTGCAAACAAAAAGTAAAATGAAACTGATTTATATGAGACAATGGAAAAGAAACCATATCCATTGACAATCACACAGTGAATTTCCATTGACTGGAGAAAAAAGTGGCCCACTCTTTGAAAGATACAATGACCCAGATTGGCTCTTAACATTCCATACATTTCCTGCCAAATCATCCCCTTCCATTCCCAATTTTGCAATGTTGCTTTAATATCCCAGAAAAACTTACAGAAATGATGCACCTTTGCATTAATCCAATGGGTAGGCTCATTGTCTGCCTGTCTGTTTATCTATCTATCATCTAAGGATATATAAGATATATGTAGGAACTCAGGAAATAGAAGAGATAGGTAGGTAGGTAGGTAGGTAGGTAGGTAGGTAGGTAGGTAGGTAGGTAGGTAGGTAGGTAGGTAGATTGATTGATTGATTGATTGATTGAGAGATAGACGATAGATAGGTAGGCAGGCAGGCAGGCAGGCGGATATGATAGATAATAGATGATAGATGGCTGGATGATAAAGAAAGGAAGGAAAGAAAGATGATATAGACAGACAGACAGAGAAACAGACAACATGTAATCTATAAACTGTGCTTTCAGCCTTCGTGTTTTCATTTTCAATTCCTCTCAGGATTTGCAGCCTAGTCTGCTTCTGTAACAAACAGTTCCTGCAGAATTTTACAGTTTTTGCAGTATTATTTCTCTGTGCAGCACGTCCTGTGTTTTGGAGCCCAGATAGACATTTATTGCCCTGCAGTTCACCCTACGCAACTGTTTGCAGTGATCCATTCAATTATCCCGGGTAGGAAGAGAGAGAAGGAACAAGTGGGCTTAATTTCATTTAACACCTAAAGCAACTGCGAAATGATCCGGAGTCGGCATCTTCACCTCTCTCTTGATTCACCACAATTAAACAAACAGCGCATTAGCACAGCAAACAATTAGAGAACCCCATTTTACGTTTGATATGTGCCGTACGTATCAAATTATTTTAGAACACAGGAGGGGGGTGTCGTGGAGATGTTTAGGGGAAAAGTATTGGCAGTCTCCCTTTCGTCCCAGAATGTACAGCTGCTATTATAAAAGAAAATGAATCCCATCCTGACTGCTGAATGGGTGAAACACAGCGAGAATCAACATTCTCCTTCCATATTTATTGTTGGTGATATTGATCTGGAAATAAAGGAATATTTATCCCAGAGGGGATCCATTTAGTTTAGTGTTTCATTAATGTTGATACTTCTCCCCCCCTGCAATTTATTACAGTGACTTATAGTCACTGCAGTTCTCAATTTGAAGCTGTGTTTTTCAATGCTAGCCATTTAAGATGGGTAAACTTCAACTACAGTTATACAGTTCTGTTTGCCAGTAAGCATGAAGACCTTCAGCTCCTCATCAACAGAGTCTCAAAAATATCTGACAAATACGGCTTGAACCTTAACATCTTCAAAACCGAGATCATGGCCGTCAGCAAACAACCCATGAACTTGCCACTGATCAATTCGGAAGGAATACCACTAGAAAAAGTTGAAAGGATCACGTACCTTGATTTTAATTTACATGAAAGCTGGGACATGACCAGTGAAGTAAAGACAAGGATCGAGAAAGCATGAATAGCATTCTTCAAAATGAAAAAGGTCATGACAAAAGCCTAAGGCTGAGAATGATGGCACCACTTCTGTTCAAAGTATAAACTGAAACAGATTCTGAGCATCATGAGATGTGAGTGGTGGGGTGGGGGTGGGGTATACAGAAACCAGCTCTTAAAAATAACTTTACATTGCATTGCAGAGGGGTGTGAATGCTGCTCTGATGAGCAAAGAAATTATTTGGAACTGGAAATGAGTAGATATTTTTAAGCCATGAAATGACTCTTCTAAATAGGATGTGAATGTTAATTCAGATCCTGGTCAAAGATTTGCAGTCCACAACACACACACACCCCAGTTATTTAAGAAAGAGCATATACATTGGTTTATGCAAATAGCTTGGGGAATCGCCAAGCCATCAAAGCCTTCGTTAGCAGCCAAAATCCAGAATGAAAATAGAGACATATTCAGTGGTGGGATTCAGCCGGTTTGTACCACTTCGGCTAAACCGGTTGCTAAATTGTTGGCTGGCCCCGCCCTTCCATGCCTCTTCCTGGAGTCCCCACGCACTTTGTTTTGGCTGCAAGGAGGCCTAATAGAACCAAAATGGGGCATGGAGGGGAGCCATCCCCCCCATGGCCCATTTTTGCTCCCAGGGGGGTGCAGGAGGCCAAGTGCTACTTGTCACACCCCCTGGCCATGCCCACCCTGGCCACGCCCATTCAGCCAGTCATCAGGGCAGAGAATCGGTTGTTAAATTATTTGAGTCCTGCCACTGGACAGATTTATGATATTTTAGCCTGTGGGTGGGACACACTGAATTGTGGGCATGCGTGAACGCACCATAGCACATAAGTGCACAATTTTGGCACGCCTTTACAAAAAGGTTCGCCATCACTGTCCTAGGTGGTTTGTTTGTTTTTTAATTTCATTTGTGGTGGGTGTGGTCTACCCATGTAATCTCCCTATTTTGCCTTCCTTCTTGCTCTGCCACCGCCTGAGTGTACACAGATTTCTTTCCGTTCACAACGGCCTTCAGATCTGGGCTGCTCTCTCACAATGCACAAAGCTGGGATTACAAAATAATTTTAAAAAACCCTGCGAAAGCTTTGCTTAGCATGCATCCATCTAATACCCTGCCTTGATGGCAGATTGCATGCTGGGTCAGCATTCGACTTTCAAGTGGCACGTCGAAACCGAATTTGCATTCTTAAGTGTTCGGTTTAAATGGGTGACTCTAATGAGCACGCCAACTACAAAAGGAAACATTGGGAGGACTGTGGGGTTGTGGGGTGGGGGGAAACACCGGTTCTTCAGACTTTTCATAAAGCTACAGCTGACTATTTGAAAGTACTTTCAGCTGATCAAAGAGCCATGCACAAACACACCCGGGCAACACACTAGACCGGGGGGGAGGGAGACCCTAACCAGGAGCTTTTTTCCAGAAAATTATGTAGAAGGAAGTCAAGGCATAAGGCAATCCTTGTAGGAAAGATGCCATTTCTTTCAGATTTGCAAAATCTGTGAGCAAAGAACCTGGAGTCATAATTTGACATGAAAGCTCGGAAGGGTGTGTTTAAACACCAGAGCTCAATAAACATTGATCCGAGAAGTGTGGTGTTGTTGTTGTGATTTGAAAGCCCTCCATTTTGGTGGGAAATGAATTTGCATTCAAATGAACTTCCCATAAGACAGAAATAATTTTTATTCTTCTCTTCGAGAATATTCTGGGCATTCTTTCCTCCACTCCAAACCTAACTCTATACCTATTTAAAGGACCATAATGGATCATTTAAAATAATTGCGCACATTTTAAGAAACAGCCAGAGATTTGGGTTGTCAAAGTAATATTTCTACACCAGCCAAGTTTTGTCCTTAGCTTCATTTCACAATATTTAATCAAAACCACATTTTAGAATTGTTCTTCTTTCATTCTTGGTGGGCTAGGGTAGTGATGGCGAACCTTCTTGACACCAAGTGCCATGGTTTGCGTGCGCATGGACGTCAGGGACATGGCCTGGAAGAGAAGCTGCCCAGTGGGCAGGCGTGCACTGGAAAATTAACTTCTGGTTTCCAGCACACACATGCGTGCCGGCCAGCTGTTCTTCCAGTTATTGACATGAATGTGTGCGCAAAGATCAGCTGGCTGGCTTAGTTGCTATGCCTATTCATTGGCTGACGTTGTTACCATGTCTCTCCCAGTCATGAATATTCTAACATAACTAAAGTTGTTTTCTTGGCGACAGAGTAGAGAAGCGCAGAGTCCATGATTTCCTTTCCTCCGCAAGTTCTTTGACTGCATATCACTGGAAGCAATCCAATCCTCAGAAGATGCTCCTGCTGCACAAATTCATGTGTGTTGGGATGCAGCATATGGACACACTCCCAAAATATATCTTTTTTTCCAGCTAGAATAATTTGGCAAGATAGATTTGGTCAAGATTTCCAGTTTATTCTAGTTTAGAGAATTGAAGTTCTATCTCAATCTTTCATGAACTCAAAAGTAACGCTTTCATTGTGCCGTTGTTGGCTTTTTGTCTTATATTTATCACCCTGGCCTTCAATTTCATTCCTAATTTAGAGAGCTAGTGCTTTTCAAAAGGCACAATGACTTTCTGCTCACTGGACTGTCTCTAGTCAATTCCTGATTGTCTCCTGCCTTCCATTCATCACCGCTTCAATTTAGCCTTTGTAGACTGCTGCCAAAACTCAAAGGTGAACAATAGTGGGAAACATGAGAGCTCCCATTTGTGTCATTAATTCTTCGCAATACAGACCCAGTTCGGATGGCAGTTCTGAGTTGACCTTGGCTGACCAGCAGAATCAGACTTGGTTGGGCCCTGGATGGAAGATGGCCAACAACCCCAGGGTGATGATAGATAGATAGATAGATAGATAGATAGATAGATAGATAGATGGATGGATGGATGGATGGATGGATGGATGGATGGATGGATGGATGGATGGATGGATGGATGGATGGATGGATGGATGGATGGATGGATGGATGGATGGATGGATGGATAGATAGATAGATAGATAGATAGATAGATAGATAGATAGATAGATAGATAGATAGATAGATAGATAGATAGATAGATAGAGGCAATTCCCAGGAGTCAAGACCACCTCAAAGGAGTCAATATTGTATCATAGAAAAGTTAACATGGAGGAGATCCAAGATTAGCTTTAGAAAAGAAACAGCCCCATCCAACAATTCTGCAAATGGAGTTGAGAGCACATAAGAGGAAATTTCCGTAAGTGGGCCAAAATAATTATCCAAGTACAAGAACAAGCTACAAACAAAACGATAACAGCTTTAGGCAGAACTGCACACAAAGCTGTTTGTTCAGATCGATCGGGGTGCTCGCTGTAATCATAATTGTAAGACAGTCAAATGCTCTGGGGTTTGTATTTTTCTAAGTTCGTCTATATTTGCAGGAAATCTAGCTGAGTGGTGAGGTTTGATGGATTCATGCATAACTCGATTGGTTGTAATTAAGCAGGGATGATTGTAAATGAGGAGAAGACCACTGGCAATGGATGGGTGAGATGGGACTTCCCATTTCCCAAGTTAGAGGTGCTTCAATTCGGTAGCCAAATGGCCATTTCTGTTGTATAATGTCAGTTTGTTTAAGAATAAAGGTAGGAGCCAGAGATTTCTGGGAGGCAAGTGGCTTAAAACTGCAAGTAACCCCCCCCCAAAACCCTGAAAATCTATGGTCAACATTCACCCTTTCTTCTCCCAAATTTTGTTAACATGTGTTTGTATCACCTGAGGAGATGTTGGACTTTTAAAGGGTGAAAATGGAAGAATGTTTGCCTCCAAACACCTCAATAACAGGAACATGAAGAGATTGGGCAACCGTTTGTCTGAAATGGTATAGGTTTCCTGCCTGAGCAGGGTGTTGGACTAGATGACCTCCAAGGTCCCTTCCAACTCTGTGATTCTATTCTATTCTTTTATTCTATTCTTTTATTATTCTATTCTGTTCTAATTCTATTCCATTCCATTCTCATTCCGTTCTGTTCTGTTCCGTTCTATTCTATTCTATTCTGTTCTGTTCTATTATTTTATTATTCTACTCTATTCCAATTCTATTCTAATTCTAATTCCATTCCATTCTCATTCCGTTCTGTTCCGTTCTATTCTAATTCTATTCTATTCCATTCCATTCCATTCTGTAAGAAAAAATGCAGAAAGAAATAGGACAGTTTTCCTTTACGCAGATTTCATCAACAATTCTATGTGTACGACAAATGGAATGTAGGTGTGTATTTCTGATCTTGAATGATGTTTTCAGAGTAGCCCTATCAAATTACACCCTGACAGTTATGTTCAGATGTTTCTTCTTACCAGAAGAGATTCGCAACCTCCATCTTTCACGCTGGTCATCTTATCAAGAGAAACCATTTATAGTTCTACAATTATTACAAATAGATAAATCGGATCCATGTTTCGGAGTTCTATGTTGGTGGGAAATACTGCTGAGCCTTTTGTAAGAATAGATTTAAACATTTTTTGTAAAAACAAAACAAAACATCTCCCCCAATTCCATAGATATCTATTATTTTTTCACTCCAGACTTATAACCACTTTCCAAAGTTAAGTTGGAAGAAGGAAGGAATGAAATAAAAAATAACTAATGACAGGACCTTTAAATGATACAAAAATGGAATGATTTTACACTTGATCATCACACAGATCTTGTTCCAGCGTGAGATTATACATAATATCAGCAGGACAGGAAAATCTTCATAATAGCAATAGGAGAGCATTGCTCGGGGTTTTTAGAAGGTAAAATCTGCACCAACTTTTTTTTCCACGGGGACAAAAGAACACAATTAGAGGTACCCTTTGAAATAAAAGAATAAAAAGCTCAGAACGTGGTTTATTTGAGGACTCTTCTGAATACATTTCAAACTTTTATATATCGTTTCTGAAGTGGCTGGTTTTAATGAGACAAACCACAGATGGGGGGGAAGAAATGGATGGAGATAATTCTGAATGAATAATCAGGGATGCACTTGAAAAATCAGTGGCGCTTGAGAGGATTCACGAAAGGACATTTAACACAGCACTGTGCCACAAAAGATTCAAAATAGGTTTAGCACACTGTAAATAAATTAGAGAGAGAAGGAGAGACGGAAACTGGGAGAAAGAGAGAGAGAGAGAGAAAGGGAAGGAGAGAAAGAAGAAAAAGAAAGGTAAAGAGAGGGAGAAAGAGAAAGGGGGAGAGAGGGAGACAGAGAAAGAAACAGAGGGAGAGAGAGAATGGGAGGGAGAGAGAGAAAGGGAGAGAGAGAGAGGGAGAAAGAGAGAGAGAGAGAAAGAGAAAGAAAGAGAGGGAGAACTGTCAGACCGTCCTGCCCCACTCTCTGCCTCCAACACAGAGCCCTCATCAGAGCCTTCCCCAGACTCCAGGACTGGCCCATGTTCCTCCCCAACCTCCTCACTGTGTGAATCTGGCCACTGGTGGGCCACAACAGGTACCTATTTATCTACTCTCATGTGCATGCTTTCAAATTACTAGGTGGGCAGAAGCTGAGCAAGAACGGGAGCTCACCCTGTCATGCAGCACTTGGGTCTCAAACCCAGGCTATCAATTTTCCAGCTGACAATATCAGCGTCTTCAGCCACTTAATTATGGTTTTCCTGCAAAACTGGGCCCATTGGTTCCTTTAATGATGGCGCTATTCACTCTACGCTATTCACTTACCAACCAATGCTAAACGTTATAACATTGTTATGAGATACAACTGTAATGGATTACACTCGTACGTCAAGGACCACCTGGAGCACAACATTCTTCTTGTCTATCCAGATGCAGAAAAGGAACTGTTTCTCTCTGCGTCTTCAGACATTTAACTTCCCTGCCAGTCTGGTTTAAAGGAAGGCAGCATGTAACGGTGGCTGTTTTCCCCAATACTTGCTATTAGAAAAAACAGAGCCCAGCATAATTTATCAAAACATATTAGGAAGCAGTGAGATTTCCCAGGCTGCGGTTCAATCTGCACCTGCCTCTCTGAGTAAAAACTGAGCACTCATCACCCTCCAAATGAATTGTGCCTCTCTGGCCACTTTTGATCAGTTGCAAAGCATCTGAAAACACCCAGGCTTTCTCTGGCTGACAAAGCAACATTGATTGCTGGGAGATAAAGGTTAAGAAAAGCCAATTTGGCTACACAGATTTGTTCAACACCTCTGGTGTCCTTTTTCAACCTCTCAGTGTGGTTCATAGGTTGGCCAGTTGCAAACAGTGGGCTAGAAATGGCAGGAGGGGAAGAGAGAGGGAGGGAGGGAGGGAGGGAGGGAGGGAGGGAGGGAGGGAGGGAGGGAGGGAGGGGGGAGAGAAATCCCCATGGTGTCCTGGGAACAGTAAAATGGGAATGGCTTTTTCAAAGGAGGAGGAAAGAGGAAGGAGGAGCAGGAGGAGGAGGAATAGTAGAACAAGGACAAGGAAGAGGAGGAGGAGAACAAGGAGTTATAGAGATAATTTTCTTTCTCTTTTTTGTCAGGTAATGGTCTTCCTTGATTTCCACAGCCCAAATATGTAGCCTTTGTCAATTAAATCTCATGTCCTGAAACTTGTCTGTGCAGTCCAACAGTTGACTTTGCTTTATCCAACTGAGATCCCAATTTTGAAATTATTGATGAAAATTGTCATGTTGACATAATGATCGTTTAATCGCTCTCTCTTCTCGGTCCATGAAAGAATGCTATTCATATTTATTCTTTCAACGGTCTTTCCAAATTAACTAGAGAACGTTCCCATGTCCACTAGCCATCCTTTTTCTACCAATGCCATGAATGAGAAATACACCATCCATGTGCTAACATGCTGATGATGTGTTACACTAATACATCTTTACCCTGGCAATACTCTAATGATCTGTCTGGGCATTAAATCAGCACCACACTGTCATTTTGATGAGGTGTTGCTTCAAGTTGCAGCTGTGATCAAAAGTCACCATTAGGAGATCCAAAAATGGGAGAACTATATCTCTAGATTTCGAAGATTTATGGCATTTAGAAAGAGAGAAAGAATTTCTGGGGTAGAAGTTAGAAAAGGCAAAAAAGAAGGACTTTCAGCATAAAAGTGTGTTTTGTTCCCTTTTGATGCCAAATGCTTATTCCTTCTACTTTTACCATCAACTTGTGTTCTTAAATGGAATATACGGTCAATGTTACAAAATCAGCACTATTGTTTAATGGGTGTGGCTGTGTACAATATGGTTACTTTGGAATCCGATCCATAAATAATACGTTTAATAATCTGGAAAGGATCTATTAAAGAGTCGAAATGTAGCTCTTCCGTCTCTGAGTATTTCTCACTTTATTTTTATTTATTTATTTATATTCCACTCAAGTGGGCGTTATATTATTATACACCATCCTCCTCCTATTTTCCCCATAACAACCCTGTGAGGTGGACAGGATTGAGAGAGAGGAACTGTCCCAAAGTCACCCGGCTAATTTGAATGCCTAAGGTAGGACTAGAACTCACTATCTACTGGTGATTGGCCCAAAGTCACCCAACAGGTTTTGGAGTCTATGGCAGCACTAGAACTCACCATCTCCTGGTGATTGACCCAAAGACTTTCAGAGCTAAGACAGGACTATGCTCTCCTGCTTTCTAGCTTGCTGCCTTAACAACTAGGCTAACCATTGTCCTGAGTTGTCCAAAATCACAACATTCAATTCTCGTACGCCTATTTCCACCTTCCCCACCATCACTCTGAAATATGTTATTGTTCTCCATATCTCTTTAAAATGGGACCACTGCTTTTCTTCTTCCACTGATTCGGTCACATCAGCAATTACATTTTGGAGCCTGTCTGGCACCCTTTCTAAAGTCATTAGCCTCCCCATTTGGAGAATGAGTTTGCTACCAGTATATAAGATCCTTTCGTTCTGGAAGCGTTCCAAAGTACAGCGATGGAACATCTGCAAAGCAACTTTCAAATGTGTAATGGAGTCGGCATTGTGTTTGATTATCTTTGTCAGTGAGAAGCCTTTTAATTAGAGCTGTGCACTCTGATATCCTGGAGGTAGTTTTTCTTGAAAAGGGGGCAGTGTTGATTTCTGAGACTTTTTGTGACCTCTCTTAACTTGGGGAGGACAAGTAGGTTGAACTTACAGAGCTCTAAGATGCAAAACGTCTTTGAGGAAAAACAAAGTCCAGTTGCTGACAGGCTGAAGACCCAAAAGAAAAGATGACTGGGAAGCTTTCAGATTCGGGTTTTCCCAGATGTGCCAACATGGCTCTCTTAATAAATTGGAACCTACCCTATAGAAAAAATGTAAAACCAATAAAACTTTTTCAATATAAAAAAATAAAATAAATTGGAACTTTGAGCAATACTTTGCCTCAGATTCAGATTTACTTTTGGATGCTATTTGGAACCCCGACAGTTGCCTATTTTTGGGACAGCATCATCTTCTTCATCTTCAAGTAGAAGATCTCTACTTTTCATTTCTTGGCTATATGCATCTGGTACCCTGGAATGTTGTATTCATTTATAATGAAATGGAATACGCAACAAGCTAAGCCTCCGTAGGGCTAACTTAAAGAATACATGGAATCACCAAGAAGGACAAATGAAGATGATTCAAAGTTCTCAGGTGCTCTACTTTAAACAATAAAGGGATCAGAGTTGAGCAAACCTGGGGGGAGGAGAAAAAAAGGAATGGCTCGTTTGGATTAGATCAGTTTGATCTCAGCCACGTGAAATTGGAAAGAACAGTTGGTGGCATGGCCATGCCACAATGAAGTTTGAAAAAAATGATAGAAACTTACTGTGGCTCAAGACGCTCTCAAATATCTTTATTTTTTATCTGTATAGGCAGATGCATGAAAGGAAAGGCTAACGGAAGCATCTAACAGGCTTCAGATCTTGATTTATTAGAAAGCAGGTAGAAGAGACCCATGGAAATGGAAGAAAGAAAAGGAGGAGCATACCCACATGCACTTCACACACAGAGAAAAGACTCCTTTCTAAACATTGTGTGGCATTCTTAAGAAAGCGTGTGTTTTTTCATGTCAATACACTTCTGTAAAAGCTGGGCCCCGAGTGTTCAGCTTTAGAAGTTTGACATGCAGAACAAGAGTAATGATCCTTCCTTCCTTCCCTCCCTCCCTCCCTCCCTCCCTTTCTTCCTTCTTCCTATCTTCCTCCCTTCCTTTTCTCTCCTTCCTTCCCTCTCTCTCTCCTTCCCTTCTTCCTTCTCCCTATCTTCCTCCCTCCCTCCCATTCTCCTTTCTTTCCTTTTTTTCTCCTTCCTTCCTTCCTTCCTTCCTTCCTTCCCCATTCAGAACAAATCCAGACTGAATGAACACGCAGAATCATCGTTGGGAACTGCTGTGTCACTATAATGCAAGAAAGATGCAGTAGAGCTTATTTCATTGATCTATTTACAGTACTGTTTCTAAAAAAAGAGTGAAAATGCATTTTCAGCTACAGGTGCAGGGAGGGGAGAAAGCCTATGCGGAACCTGCTACGTTCACCCTAAGAAGAGGTCCCTCAACATCTCCCTGAGAACAGTTGGGCAGGGACATTTTGAACAGATGTCAACTTTGTAATTTGATGGAACAGACCAAGATATCTGGAGGAGAGATGGATGGACCTCAACGTCCACCCCTATACTCCAAACCCCACTTCTGTTCTCTAAATTCATTCCTTCCTTTTTCCATAAAGTCTCAACAATGATGTTGCATTTAATGCAGATTATTTGAAATAATCCTCTCTCTCTCTTTTTTTTTTTTGCAGCTGCAGCCTTTATGGATATTAAAACAGGCAAACAAACCTCCCAGCGATTCTCCCAACCTTCTGAATCCAACTGCAAGAACCCAAAATCTTTTCCCTGGATCTCCAGTATAGTCCTTCTATTATTCATAGAGCACAATGTAAATGAAGCTATAAATTTTTGCCACATACTAAATGTGGAAAGGAAATAATGGAAACGGTGAATTATGAATGAATCATGGGTTACTGTAATTCCTGAAGGGCTCTGATGAAAATGATTATGGCCGCGGAATGATGCAGTGGTACAAGTTATGTCTATCGATTTTTCCCCCTCTACCATCCTTTCAAGAATGCTATAATTAATAAACACAATTTATGTGCTTAATATTCATGCCGGTGCTGATGATGAGATCGAGCACATATACAAAGCACAACAATCTGGGAGCGGAGAAAAAATCTTTTGTTTTGGGTTTTTTTCTGTAATGGCAGAAGTGGTGCAATACTTTACTGATGTCTTTACATCATCGTTACTACCTCGGTTTCCCTAACTTTCTTCTAAATGATAGTGGCAATTCCATCAACAGACACCTTGACTTACAATCAGCCTGTTCTGGACAGCCAGCAGCCAGCAGAGCTGGCAGCAGATTTGGACAGTGAGGAGGTTGGGGAGGAACATGGGCCATTCCTGGAGTCTGGGGAAGGCTCTGTGAAGGAGGCAGAGAGGGGGCCAGGGCCGTATGCCAGTTATCAGCTGCCTTCAGAGTCAGACATCAGTGAGGCAGACAAACAGCTGGAGCATGTTCCTAGTGTGAGCATGTGCAAGGTTGCCAGGTGAAGGGAACAGCTGAAGAACAGGGGTCAACTTGGGAGTAAGGGCTAAGGCCACAGGTGGATGATGAATAGCCCCTCCCAGAGGAAATAAAAGAGGAGCAAAAGGGGAGAGGACTTTGCAGGAGACAATTAGTTCGCTTCATTGGTTCATGACTCTCCGAGACACCTTGCCAAGTTTGGCAAATATTGGCCTGGCAGCTCTCCAAGCCACATAAGGTCTGTGACTGTAAATCCTCCCTCGAAAGACTTTGCTGGATGTGAATGAGCAGAATTCACAGTAAATTAATAAAAGGGTTTTTTGTCAGAACAAGGAGTTTGCTTCATGCTCTTGGGAAGCCTCGGTCAGAACACGGCCTACAAACCCTTCAGAAATCAAATCAACTGCACAGCCAACCAGAGATGGCACTGACCTTCAACCAATCCACCAACAAGGCTTGGAGATGATTGGCCTCTCCCATAAGACATAAAAGTGGAGTGAACCAGAAGTGAGCCTTTGCAGGAAACAATTAGTTCATCTGGTTGGTTCAAGCTTTGAAAAATTCTGTTTGACTCTCTGCTAAGTTTGTGCCTTGCTCTTTGGCAATTAGGTCTCTGGCAGCATTCCCAGGGAGGTAAAGGTGGGTGTTTATCACACCTGACCCATCACAAGACCCATCACCTGACCTTGTGTGACCCTCACCTGACATGACCTCACTGTCACAAGACCTACTGACCATACTTAGCTCATTTGTTTTTCTGGCTTGTCACAGTCGGGTTATTAATGGTTTGTTAGGTTGGCCAAATTCAAAACATTGTTTAATTCAATGACTAAAGGAAGTTGGGTTGTCAAAAACCAGCCAGTCTATTATCCAGCTGTAAAGTTTGAGATGACCCAGCAGTTCTCCCTATGACATCACATCTGTGACGATCTATTCACACATGCTGGTTTGCAAGCAGGGAACTGAACGTGTGTTTCATCTTTCTGATTCAAAGGGAACTGTGGTGGTCCCAGAACTATGTAGCAACATTGCAGCTTCTGGAGATACTACAATTTCACACCAGGAAGCAACTAGTATTCATCCTAGACATGGTGAGGAAAGTAGACTTTGAGCCATGTGGCACACTAAGCATGACAGAGATTACAAGAAGCTTACAAACTCTTGTACTACGTACACATGCAACATAATTCAAGCTACATTAAGTCTTGCTCCAAAGAGGAAGATGAAATTTCGAAATCCTTGTTTTTTCTTTCACTCTCCATCCTGAAGGAATATTAAGTATGTTTCTTCTTCTTCCCCCCCACCCCAAAAAAATATTTGATTGATTAAAACTTAGTAAAGCAATTCCATTGCCACGAGTATTTAATTCTCTAAATTGCAATCAGGTACAAAGTATACATCATATTACCTAAATAGAAATAGAAGATTAATTCTGCTGGGAGTCGATTAGATCCAGCATGCAGCACAGCATATCTCCCAACCAAGACGATGAAGCAAGACAGAGATGAACAAAGGCCCTTCGAATCTTTAACGTTAAAAAAAAATTGGCTTCCAATCCTCATCGAGACTCTAAAATTGGTCAGTGGTTCTTACGATGGAATTTCTGCCTATCTATAAACTTTCCGGGAACCAGGAAAATCATCTGCATCTCATCAGGATTCAACACGGAGCCTCAATCTGGGAATGATTGCGTGGAGGAAACCCAACTCAACATGCTTGAATGTCTTCTTCCAATGGGTGGTAAAATAATCCATGAAGCTTGCAATTCGTCAACTTTGGTTGAAGCAGCACCATGTTGTTCTGACCTAGGCTTCCTGAGAAAGCATAAATCACAATCTTAGTCCAAAAAACCCTCTTATATTTATAGGCTGTGAATTATGGTCATTCCCAGTCCGCAAGGCTTCACAAACAGTCTGTGAAGATTCCGACAGATGTCTGCTCAAGTTGCCACAGTCTTTCAGGGGAATGTTGATAAACACCCACCTTATCTCCCTGGGAATGCTGCCAGAGACATAATTGCCAAATGCAGACCAAGGCCAAACTTAGCACAGAGTCAAACAGAACTTTTCAAAGCTTAAACCGACCAGATGAACTAATTGTTTCCTGCAAAGTCTCATGTCTGGTTCACTTCTCTTTTATGTCTTATAGGAAAGGCCAATCAACTCCAAGCCTTACTCCCAAGTCGACCCTGTTTTCTTAATTGTTCTTGCCTTCTGGCAGCTCTGCACATGTGCACACTGGGAACAGGCACCCGTTGTTCTTCTGCCTCACTGATGTCAGGCTCAGGAGGTTCTGGAGGTAGCAAATAACTACCAAATTGCCTTAGCCTCCTCTCTGTCTCCGACAAAGAGCCCTTATCTAAGTCATCCCTAAACTCCAGGACTGGCCCATGTTCCTTATGTTTTAGTCTCTGGTCCCCGAATCATCTTTGTTGCTCTTCTCTGCACTCTTTCTAGAGTCTCAACATCTTTTTAATAGTGTGTTGACCAAAACTGGATGCAGTACTCTAGGGTTTTATAGAGTGGTATTAGGATCTCACTTGATCTTGATTCTCTCCCACCATTCCTTATCCATTAGGACTTGAAGCTGGTTTGTGAAGGAAATGAAAGTCCGAGTTGTTGCAGATAGAATTAAGACCTTCTATACTGAGCTGCTATTTTCCATCTTCAAAGCATCTGTTCTTTTGGCCAATGTAACAAAGGCTTCTCTTATCACCAAAGCATTTCCTTTCCTTTGGTAGACTAATCTCCCCATAAAAGATGGGTTTCATAAACATTCAGCGATTTTTGGCGGATGTCCACCTCAAAATCCTTTGCAAAAACGGTATGGCTTTTATCAAGAGGTTTTAAAAAAAATCATTGCTGGTGATGAGTAGGATAAACCCAATATATATTTCCATCTAAGAAAGAGATGATATAGTCCCAGATTTTGCAGCCTCTGAACAAGATAAACAGGATATTTGCACGTAAGATTAAGTTTGAGCATTAATAGGGACATCTTAGCTCTGTTAGCTGTTAAGCGAGATCCCTAGATATTTTATTAGCCAGATGAAATCATCCATGGATAAGACGGCTTATTTTCTACAGACAATAAACCAGACCTTTTAAACCCAATAGAGTATGCATTCATGTATATTTGTGGGATCTTTGGTGCTCTCTGAGTTTGGTGGTTTACTTGCAGATGTTTCATGACCCAACTGGGCAACATCATCAGTGCTAGAAGGAAGTGAGGTTGGCGGAGAGGAGGAGGAAGACGACGACAATGACGACGACAACGACGATGGAGTCCTTGGTGCTTTCTGAGCTTGGTGGTTTTCTTACAGACATTTCATGACCCAACTAGGTAACGTCTTCAGTGCTTAGCTGGGAAATGAAACAGCTAGAAGAGTTCAAAGAGCACCAAGGACTCCACAGTTCAACCTTGAGATACAAATATTATTTCCTGTTGGTATCATATACGTTTGCAGGGATCCTAATCCTCCTCCCTCCCCAAATGATCCATACTCTCTTATTTTCTGGTAGTTTTGCAAAGGTTTACAGCCTCGGTTTCAGATTAATAGAATGCCTCCGACAACAGGGCTTCAGGTGAATTGAAACTGACACTTCTGGAAGCCATCATGGCTTACAGGGAAAGTTTGACTGTGTTCGTCTTTCCCCTCACCCCCATCATTGTCTATTAGTGTCATATTAGCCTAATTCAAGGCTAACATGATACTGAAATGTTAGCATATTACAGGTTACTTAACATGCCAAACTTGTACCCGAGCATATTATTTGGCAGTGCATATCTGTGCGCGAAGCTGGCAATCGAGAAAGAGATGGCGCCATGATAGGCCATAAAGGTTCATCAAGAGCATTTAACCTGAACTGTCAAACTGCTAATTGGAAATAAGTTTTTTTTAAAGACAACAAATCAAAACTATGAATTTCTTGGTGCAAAGGTTTACTTTTTTTTTGCAGCCCGAGAAAAGAATGCAACCCTACATGCAAATCACAGCAAATAACAAGCCGCTGCGTCGCTTGATTATCAATTCATTAGTTTAACTGGACATGATCTTTCGTGCTTAACACAGTAGGTAGATGAAATTTGACGTTCTTGGTGTACTTTTCAAAGGTAAGTAGGATTACCGCATTGTTTGTCTTTGATTGCTTATCATTATTCATACCTACCAAATCTCATTTCCACCAAGCACAATTGTTTGACCCTTTAGTATTTGGGATTCATCGATAACAATTATAAGAGACTCCCAAAAGAGATTGGCCCGGGCTCCTTCTCTGCTTTCCAGTTGGCCATTGAGAAGGTCCAGATCCAGCATAACTTGTCCACTTATTACACTTCTAGGATGAGATGTCCAAGTGCATGAGATTGCTATTGAATTTTATTATTTTTTTGATACACGTTTGTATTCATAAGGACCAACAGATAATGGTTGCTACCATTTTGCACTTACTGGCTTGTTATCCACCTTGAGTGATGGATTGATTTTCTGTTAGCTAAGAGACTTGAAGAAATATTATTTGAGTCAGCAGGCAGTGGCTGGTGGTGTTATCTTTGTCTCACACTGCTTTGATTGAATCATAGGTTGTGAACTGTTATTGTGATCAGACTGACAGCCCGTTCTGGTAAATCCAATTTTTAACCATCACTTTCTCACTATCGTTCGCGAGATGGAACTTTCTTTCTTTTCTTCTTTCCATCATTTTGTTTCTGATAGTTCTGTAATGCTGTCATGACCCACAATCAACATGGAAATAAAACTGAACGGTGTGGCAGCCATTTTGTGAGAAAAGCGTGACGTGCTCTTAAAATTTCAAACATGGTCAAGTGAACTCTTTATTTATTTATTTATTTATACCCCACCTTGTTTAGTTTTCTAAACAACTCAAGTCAATGAATATAGTTAATATACCTTCCTCCTGCTATTTTCCCTACAACAACAATCCTGTGATTGACCCATCCAGTCACCCATCCAGCTTTCCTGGCTAAGGCAGGACTAGAACTCATTGACTCCTGGTGATTGGTCCAAAGTCACCCAGCCAGCTTTTACACCTAAGGCAGGACTACAACTCACCATCACCCAGTCAGCTTTCATAGTTAAGGTGGGACTAGAACTTGTGGCATTCTGGTTTCTAGTTTGGCGCTTAATCACTAGTCCAAACTGTCTCTCTTCAAATAAAAAGTTGTCTCTTCACACACGATAATAAATAAGTAAAACTGAGAACAGATAAACAAGAGAATTAAATGCAACTCATCTGATCATGATAATTCTGCAAGCATTGATCAATTTAAACCCTTAGAACAATTCTCCAGAACTTTACAGCAATTACGCACCCTCTGGCCTTTAGGAACTACAATTAAACATTTATATTTGCTGCTGAATTACCTAAATAGCCTCTTCTTGGCAGTGATAGAAGTAAAAGGGCTATCTAATATTACATTCACATATGCTGCAGGTTGAAGTACGATGAGGACCCAATGAATAGAGCTTGATGGAATTATATAAATATTTAAAACTTTTAGGAGAAGGGTGGAAGGCAAAGAAGGCAACACAAATTTGATTAAGCTGCCATCTTCTGGTCAGGCCAGGCATTTTATGAAGAAGAAAGGAGGAGGAGGAGGAGGAGGAGGAGGAGGAGGAGGAGGAGGAGGAGGAGGAGGAGGAGGAGGAGGAGGAGGAGGAGGAGAAGAAAGAAAGAAAGAAAGAAAGAAAGAAAGAAAGAAAGAAAGAAAGAAAGAAAGAAAGAAAGAAAGAAAGAAAGAAAGAAAGAAAGAAAGAAAGAAAGAAAGAAAGAAAGAAAAATACAAGCCAAATTTATCTAAGGAGAAATATATAGCACTTTCTTACTTAGTCAACCAAAAGTCTTAATTGTGTTCATTATTGTGGCATTCCCAGATGTTATTGGAACATTATAGCTGATGGCTCCACCAGACAAATTAATAGAGGGGGGGGGGGAAACAACCACCCCCCTATAAATAATTGTTAGAAACCATCTGGATTATCTTGGACTACAGAAGGTGTCTCATAACTGCTACAATTCTCTCTAGAAGTCAACGCCCTCCTTGAAAATCTGAGGATGGAGAATCAAAAGCTCCTTTGTTGTAGTCTCAACAATCTACCAGAGATGAACAGGCATTTCTACAAAGCTTCTCCTATCTTCTTATTACAAAGATCTGGTAGATCTCCATTTCTCTGTGATAGGTACAGTAGTCGCAAAGGTGTTTTTTTTCAAAAGGAACTGGATTTTGTTTTTACTTGAAGAGGTTTTGCTTCTCACCCGAGAAGCTTCTTCAGTTCTGACTGAAGTGTCTCGTATGAGAAGTGAAACTTCTTCAAAGACAAGTCCACTTGCCTTTTGAAAAAGCACCTCTGGAACCATCATGCCTTGAATGGTTGGGAATCTCCATAGACTTCTGGGATGGGTACTTCCATAGAATCTTCATAATGGACATCATGACTCCCAACTTTTTTGTCTTTCTACTTTGTTAGGTTTCCCTCGCACAAATGTGCTAGCTGTTGCAGACTCTAAGGGGCGGTTTCAAAGCCGAAGAGCCGGCGCTGTCCAAAGACATCTCTGTGGTCATGTGGCCAGCATGACTAAATGCCGAAGGTGCACAGAACGCTGTTCCCTTCCCACCAAAGGTGATTCCTATTTTTCTACTTGCATTTTTTACGTGCTTTTGAACTGCTAGGTTGGCAGAAGCTGGGACAAGGAACAGGAGCTCACTCTGTTACACAGTGCTAGGGATTCAAACTGCCGAAATGCCGACCTTTCTGATTGACAAGCTCAGTGTCTTAGCCACTGAGACACCACGTCCCTTGGTGAGCCACCCAATGTAAGGGGAGGGAGGGAGGGAGAGAGGGAGAGAAGGAAAGAGGGAGGGAGGGAGGAAGTCAAGGGAGGGAAAGAGGGAGGAAGTCAAGGGAGGGAGGGAGGAAGGCAGGGAAGAATGGAGGAAAGGAGGGAGGAAGTCAAGGGAGGGAAAGAGGGAGGGAGGGAGGAAGGAAGGCAGGGAAGAATGGAGGAAAGGAGGAAGGGAGGAAGGCAGGGAGGAAAGAAGGGAGGGAGGAAGTTGAGGAAGAGAGGGTGGGAAGGAGGAAGTTAAGGGAGGGAGGAAGCAAAGGGAAGGAGGAAGGAAGGAAGGAAGGAAGGAAGGAAGGAAGGAAGGAAGGAAGGAAGGAAGGAAGCCATATGCTCTTGCTCATGGGAGAAGGCTCCACTGAAATATTTGCATTTCACTTCCTTCTTCCAGCTTCATAATTTTTTAAACACACATCGTGGTGATCATCCTGGGCTGCAGATTTGATGGGAGAAGAAGATGCTTTCAATGCTTTTTACAGCATTTTTTCCTTTTTGCCCAGAGAGCGCTTGGCTGTGTTGATAAAGTTTTTAAACCAAGGAGGATATCAGTTGTGTCAATATATCCCAAGGTGCTTTAACACATATTCATCTTGTCATATTGCTGAATAAATAGATAGGGAAGTCAAACCAGCGCAGGAGAAGCACAAAGTAGCTCAGGTGATACACGACATTTGTTGTACTTCAATTACCTTCTTTGTATAATGTCAGGAGGTAAAAGCTAACAAACCATAACTTTCCTTGACATTTCCTCCCTCCAGTGACCAGTGATGGATTTGCCTTGGAAAACATTCATCATTTTGCAGCAAGGTAAAAGTCTATTTTTTTTTAAAGAAAAGAAGAAGAAAAATGAAAAGAGAAGAAAGAAAAAAAGAAGGAAGGAAGGAAGGAAGGAAAGAAAGAAAGAAAGAAAGAAAGAAAGAAAGGAAGGAAGGAAGGAAGGAAGGAAGGAAGGAAGGAATACTGTTACCTTCCCACCAAAGGAAGTTCCTATTTTTCTACTTGCTTGTTTACGTGCTTTCGAACTGCTAGGTTGGCAGAAGCTGGGACAAGTAATTAGAGTTCACTCGGTTATGCGGCGCTAGGGATTCGAACCGCCGAACTGCCGACCTTTCTGATCGACAAGCTCAGTGTCTTAGCCACTGAGCCACTGCGTCCCTGTATATGGATTATAACTTCCCCCTAAAATGATCGTAAAATCTAGTTGTGGCCTTTGTGCCACAGCTTCAAACTAACTAAATAAATTTCATTTTGTGGACTTCGACCAATCGCATTTAGAATTGCAAAACACCACAAAAGAGCATCAAATATTAAACACGAAATAAAAACAAGGAGGATGCAGCAAATAAGTGGCAACAGAGAAATAGTGTTGGCTACTCTTATGATGTAAAGTAGCAGCTGCCATTCCAGATGGACACTTTTAATGTCTGGGCTCCATTTCCTACATTTTATATCACGCAGTACAATTCATGTAATACCTTCCAGTGGTACAGTAGAACTGATATACATGATATTTAAACATTTAAGTGGAAAAGGTCTCTCTGGATTTTGGGTCATAGTTAAACACCTTCAATTTGGGATGAATCAGGGATGAAATTCAGCAGGTTCTGACAGGTTCTGGAGAACCGGTAGCAGAAATTTTGAGTGGCTTGGCTTGGTGGGCGTGGCAGGGGAAGGATACTGCAAAATCCCCATTCCCTCCCCAATCCACTAACCTGCTTTTCAGCTCCATTCTCCTGTGCAGGGCAACGGAAGAAGACCCACCCAATCAGCTGGGACTCCAATTAGCGGGGACAAAGACCAGCTGGCTGGTGCACACCTGCCTGTTTTTTTGGCCATTTTTCGAGCTGTTTTCTGGACTGCCCAGCTTTTTCAGGCTGTTTTCAGGTCATTTGGGGGTCGTTTTGTGGACCATTTTTGCCCTGAAAAACAGTCCAATGACAGCCTAAAAAGGGCCATTTTCAGGACCACAAACAGCTCAAAAAACAGCCAAAACCCTCCGCCCAAACCAGCCAGAAAGCAACCGGAAAAAGCATGGAAAATAGCCTGTTTTGGGGGTATTTTTTGGCCGTTTTCAGGCCATTTTATGGCACTCGGTGCCTGCAAAGACCAGTTGGTGATGGTGCCTCTGCCCACAGAAAGGGCGCTGCATGCCACGCAGGCCATAAGTTTGCCAACACTGACCCAAACCAAGGATATTTTATTTAAAAAAACATTCTTATTAAATCTTCACGTAGATGGATGCCTTTACACTGAAGCGTGTTTTTTAAAAAAACCTCCAACTTTGCAAAAACCAGATTCTTGCCCTGACCAATGCTTTACTGATTTCTGATCATTTCACCGATACAGAAAATTTGCAAGAAAGTTGCTGAGGGCATCTATTATTATTTGGGGTGGGAGGGGGGGGGGGCATCTTTCTCTCCAATTATTTCAACAAAGGCACCTTTCAAGCTATAGAAAACGATGCACTTTTTCTTCTGCCAGTGCACTCACATGCAGGCACAGATACACAGTGATGCTTAAACATTGTCCACAATTGTTATGGAAATCCATTTCTCTGTATGCTGTTGTCATGGCAGCTGAAGATCAAGAAAACGTATGTCCCAAACAGTCATTTGTACTGATTTTGAAAGGCTGTTTGGGGAGGGGGGGAACAGTCAAATACAACCCCCCCCCCCCCGGTCACATTTCAAAACCCAGCCTGGTTTTTGACTTAATGTTGTGGTGGTTGTGTGTGGTTGCTTTAAACAACACTCCCTGTTTTTAAGGCCGTTGTCTGATTTGATCTAGGTTTGTGTTATGATTCCCTGCTTTTTGATGTGACGTGATTTATTTTAATGGCCAAAATATGCTGACAGCTTCAGGACATCTATCTGCAGAAGGGGAGCAGTTACAGGCATGCTTGTGTGTAAATTTTCATGTTGATGTAATTTAATTTTTTGCAGCATCTCCAGCCACCTCGAAATGCTAAATCGCAGGCGCAGATTAAAGGACAGAAAATCACTTCGTTGCGCTGAATCTGCTGTGCAACAGGGTGGAGCTCAGATATAAAGCAATAAATGCAATTTTTATCTGCAACTTAGAGGTGAATTAAAGGCCTTGGGTTCTTCGGGGTCTGATACCCCAAGCCCATGGGAATATAAAGCAGTGGAGTCTTCCAGTAGTCTTCCTTCTTTTTCCCCAAAAAAGAGATCAGCACCATTTTCTCTGCCTGAAGCTATCGTGGGAATAAATGAATGGAAATTTCTTGAAATGGGAGAGATCTTTTCTCAGGACTTACACAAAATTGATGGGATTTTAGATTTTGTTAAGGTTTTCTTTTTTCTTTTTAAGTGGGCACTCATTTGTTTAGCTAATATGTACCCTACTTTTCAAAAGCCAGCTGTGTAAAAGGCACAGTGATACAAAATAATTAAATTGCACAGTGTTTTCAATAGTGGTGACTATGGAATTCTGTTTTGGACTTGGAGGGAGAGAAGAGCTGTAATGGTTGGCTCATTCATTTGTTAGATGAATTGGTGATGACAAGCATTTTGATTGCTAATAAATCCATCAGCTGACTCTCTCTCTCTCTCTCTCTCTCTCTCTCTCTCTCTCTCTCTCTCTCTCTCTCTCTCTCTCTCTCTCTCTCTCTCCTTCCCCCACTCCTTCTCTCTCTCTGCATTGCTCAGTTTATTCTGGAGAGGGAACCAGTCTAAAAAGAATGCCTAAACAGAATTTCTTGCAAAAGTCACATTGCTTTTATCACTTAGAGGTTGGCTCAGGTTGGCTGAAAGCCAGAGAGGCTCTATTTTAATCCCTCTTTCTGAATAACTGCTTGTCCCTCATTCTTTTTAAATACCTTTTAAAACTTATTTATTAATAATTATTCATAGAATGATTTTATATCAGGGGTCTCCAAAGTTGGCTGTTTTAAGACTTGTGGACTTCA
The DNA here is from genome assembly GCA_039707465.1 of Rhabdophis nuchalis. Classification (NCBI taxonomy): domain Eukaryota; kingdom Metazoa; phylum Chordata; class Lepidosauria; order Squamata; family Natricidae; genus Rhabdophis; species Rhabdophis nuchalis. Next base: position 19,778,175 of record CM077658.1, read on the forward strand.
ACTCCCAGAATTCCCCAGCCAGCATAGTAATTATCAATAAATAATATTAACAACAGACTAGCAAACCAACAGAGTTGGAAGGGACCTTGGAGGCCTTCTAGTCCAACCCCCTGCTCAAGCAGGAAAGCCTATGCCATGTCAGACAAAAATGGCTGACCCATCTTTTCTTAATAAATGATTAATGTCCAATTTCTTCTTAATGAATGATTAATCTGATTGTTCATTAACAATATGTTGCTGTGATGGTTTTTTAAAGTATTCATTCAATATGAATTTCTTTTTTTTTTAAATCCAATTTGAAGCTCCACCTTAAAAGAGGCATGCTGAAAATGGGAGGAAGCATGCTTTCTCTGAAAAAAATATCACTGCTTCTAAAAACAGAGCATGCTTCTTGTTTCCAATTGAGATTTTTCCTCCTCCTTAATCCATTCATCATCTAAAATTCATGTATTTCATTTACAAACAGGATGCTCCCTTCGTCCGTTCACTGGCTAAAAACCCATCTCTTCAACGTATGATGGAGCTCAGCTTCTGATGTTCCATCACCCACCTCTCCTAACACACGCATACAAACACACACCCAGTCATTTAGTACAGGAACTTTGCCATGTTGTGAACAATTATGAAATCTGGAACTCCTGAATACACAGATGAATCGTGAATAGACACGGGGAGCAAGCAACTTGCAAGTCCAGCTTGCAAATTTGAGCCAACACCTGCTTCTCTCTGTGCTAAGAACTGATCCGATTCCAGGTTTTGCATTATTTTCTGGAAACAACCATTGGACCTGTCTTATCTATTGGTCAAATTGGGGAGAGGAGGAAAAAAAAAACAGTTTTCTGATTTGGATTCCTGGCCATATTCGTATTATCAATAGGAATCTCATTAAATGATCCATCGCTTTGTCTTCGCAGAGAATGAAATGATGAATTGGCCAGGGAGGTGACGGAAGGAAGGAATGCCAAAGAGGAGGTTGGCATAAGCTGTCTCTCGGCCAGAATGAGAGAAGTCCAGCATTAACCAGAAGAAGAAGAAGAAAAAGACAGAACGAATGCCAGCTACGAAATCGAACCAATAGAGAGATTGATGGTTATTCATATGGATATCCCAAGTACATTCAGAGGGTTTCAGGGGACGCTACCAGGAGAAAAAAATAGCCTTCAACTTGTTTGAGAATAACGCATCCTGAAGTGCTGAATTAAAACAAGGAGGTCATCGCAGCCTCCAACTGTAATGATAAGTTAATAGCATTCTAATGAGGGGATCATAAATGAACATTAAAATCAGTTTGGCGTTTGTTAATTCAGGCCCTCACAGTTTCCAAAGGATATGTCAATGGATTCTACTTGGCCCACTATTTAGATGAAATTGTTTTGGCATGTGGTCCTGGATCCTTAAATGCACAATAATTGGATCGTATTATCTTCTCCGTAGTTCCACTCTGAATTATTTCTCTCTCTATGTCCCCTCCTGCTGCATTTCTATAGAGTTGACAACATCAAGTGGTTCCAGTGAGAAGGAAAAACCCTAAACTTAGAAAAGTAGGGCAGGGAACTACGCCTTGAAAAGACAGCTAAAACTCATGGAGAAGGCAGTTGTGTTGGATTCAAGAGCTACACTTGTCTTTCCTTGCTCACCTCTGGCTCTGTTTGACAGAGCATTTGTACACAAAAGGAGAGAGAACTTTAAAGACTCACGAGCAAAGTGTTTATGGAGATTCTCAGTCATCCAGGTCACAGTTGTCCCAAAGGTGCTTTCTCAAGAGGCCACTGGACTTTCTGGTTTTTCTTTGAAGACAGTTCGCATCTCATCCAAGAAGCCGAAGAACCTTCTTGGATGAGAAGCGAAATATCTTCAAAGAAAAAAACAGAAAGCCCAATTGCCTCCTGAAAAAGCACCTTTGGGACACGAGCAAAGTTGTTTCAGTTATTTAATTACAAGGTGGCTAAGGTTGTGGGTCTATGTGTGAGTGTAGTGCACTAGAACCGGTCTCGGATTTGGTTCATTGATCAAATTTATATAGCCACCTGTTTCATGAGAAGTGACTCTATTTGATATGGTAGAGTTGAATTTCCAGAAGAAATTAGGAGCAGAATTAATGCCAAACCTCTCTTTGTGCTATTTTGCATTGTCTCAAAATAACAGGGTTGATAAGAAGGAGAATTTCATAGCTTCATCTGTCCAAGGATAGATGTTTGAACTTCCAACTGACCATAACAGCACCTTTTGTTACTAAGTTTGTAATTCTCCACTTAGTTAATGTGAGTAAGTCCCAAAGGTAAAGCTTACTTCTGAAAAGATATGTGGTGAATTGAAACAGTTGCATTATACAAAACCTAGAGAATGTTTGATTAAAATGTTAATCCAACTAAATCTAAATTAAATTAAGGAACTCTAAATTAAATTCTTAATCTAACTACATTGTTTTTGTTCCTTTCAGACACATTTAAATAATTTTTGAGGGGTGGGCTCAATGACCAAGCCTTGGAGTAGAATGGAATGGTGAAGGGGAGACCATTTATTAAATTATTCAATAAGATACATACAGATTTATTCCCAGTGTTGACATGTATCCAGCTTCCTGTGATTCCAATCAATCCATGCATTACTCTTCATTTCATCAAATAAAAAAGAAATCAAAACAGAGATTCACAGCCGTTATGTTTAAATAAACTAGACAGATGTTGATACTGATCTTTTTAACAGCAGGGGATACTAAATCATCTAATCGATATTATAACAGGTACAGAGAGGCTGTTTCAAAAAGAAATTGGTTCTGAGAATAACCTTTGTCTAGTTACTATACATTAACACTTCATAACCCTTTGACATTTTTTATCCTAGAGAGTTTGCCTAGCTCCAGATGATCACTAGATAGCAGTAAAGAGCTAGAATGTTGTTTACCCTGTGCTGCCATCTACTGGATTTCTAGAACTCTGCATTTTGGGCATTTAAAAAAAAGTAAAGGTTCCCCTCACACATATGTGCTAGCCGTTCCTGACTCTAGGGGACGATGCTCATCTCTGTTTTAAAGCCGAAGAGCCAATGCTGTCCAAAGACGCCTCCATGGTCATGTGGCCGGCATGACTAAACACCGAAGGTGTACGGAATGGTGTTGCCTTCCCACCAAAGGTGGCTCCTATTTTTCTACTTGCATTTTTTACATGCTTTCAAACTGCTAGGTTGGCAGAAGCTGGTACAAGTCATGGGAGCTCACACCATTATGCGGTGCTAGGGAGTCGAACCGCCGAAATGCCGATCTTTCTGATCAACAAGCTCAGCATCTTAGCCGCTGAGCCGCTACGTCCCTCATTCGGGGCAAAGTGTAATTCAAAATAACCAATCAATGAATAAGGAATTGGCGAAGGTTTCTTGGGTGGAGGGGTTGTTTCATTTCTTGGGTGTTGTGAAGGGGACAATTTTGAAGTGTTTCTCTATGGGCCCATTTAAGACTTCTTCAAAGCTTAAGGAAATGTACATTTTCTGCCTTCGAATGATTGCTTTTACAGCACACTGCCAAAGCTTGTAGAGTTGGGTGGCCTTTAAATTTCTAAATAATATATAAATGCCAGGATTAAAACAAATCATGCCCAAGTTTGATGTGATGTGGGAAACTAGCCACAGTTTCCATTTTCTCTCGACCTCTGCAATGCTTATAACACAAGATAATATTTTGGATGCTGGGTGCAATGTATCACATGCTATACATTATACATTAATTATTAAGGAATCCAATAACTCTCCTTGGGTTTTTGGGGTTACTTTTGGGGGGAAATGCCTCACTGTGGCTGCAGTGGAAGAATTTTCCCCCAGTTCAACCGGAAGATGGAAGAAATTGTAGCCCTTGTGCAGAAAATACTTCTTGTTCCCTGGGCTGCTGCAATTTCCCTAATTGTTTAATATATTTGTCAACAAAATGCAGCACTTCACACCTAGAAGATACCATCTGAAATCTGTTAACCATAAAGCAACGATTAGATCTGACCCTTATGCAGGTTCCTTAAATCAAATAAAATCTCTTCAGCAGAACAAACACTTGAGCAGATGTCACCCATATGCATATTTGAGATAAACATGGTTATTGCTTTGAGGTGCCATATTACACACATTCTCAAGCTGTAGCATTCCTTTTGTTCCTTATCTGCTAAAATGAATTATTAGCTTTGTTTCCCATGCATTTGGGAGGGGAGCCACCTGTTTCATCAGGATAATTCATCTAAGAAGTGAATAATTCATCTGGGAAGCTGCTTTCCCCTTTTCAAAACGTAATAATTCTCCATTCAACGAATTCTAAGGGATTTTTTTTCCCTTTCCTTTTTCTCTGCCACTTTCCCTTGATCAGACTTAATTTTATACCAGAAAATATGATGGAATTTTGTAGAAGAATGATAACTGAATTATATGAAGGGGGTTTCTCTAGATCAGTGATAGCTAACCCTTTCTGTCATCATGTGCTAAGTCCTGTCCCCTGCGCATGCACATGTGACACACACACCCGTGCATGCACGCACAATCCCCCGCTTCCCCTGCGCATGAATCCTGCTCCCCACGCATGGGCCCCGCCTTCCCTTGACCATTATTGGCTTGTAGATTGGTGCAGGAGGCTTCCCAGGGCAAAAATGGGGTGAGGCCCTCCGGAGGCCAGAAATGAGCCGGTATCCAGATGTCCGGGAGGCCCATTTTTCACCCTCCCAGAGCCTCCGTCCAGGCCCTGCACTTATCTGGCACGATGAACAGGCCATGTGGAGACTCCTGGGAGGAGAAGGGTGGGTGGGACCAGCCAGTCCTGTCAACTACTGGTTTGGTGAACCAAATATAAAATCCAGTTCACCTGAACCGGTCCGAACTGGCTGAATCTCACCTCTGAACATCATCTATTTTCATTTACTTTTTGTGTGTGTGTGGATTCCAGTCTGCGATCAGCAACTAAAATTAAACTAAATGGAGAACCAACATGGTGTTGTGGTTGAGGAGTTGAATGAGGAGCAGGGAAATGCAGAAGTTCATGAGACAACTTTTGACACTCTCCTAATAGGCGGCTGCTGTGGGGACAATTAGGAGCAAAGAGGACCATGAATGCCATCTTGAGTTCCTACACAAAAGAGAAAACCTAAATCTAATAAATGAATAAATTAGCATTAATTGGCCTGGTGGTATCAAGAGTTTGACTGTTAGAATTGGATGTACAGAATAGAGAATAACAGAATTGGAAGGGACCTTAGAGGTCTTCTAATCCAACCCCCTGCTCAGGCAGGAGACAAAGGACTGAAGAGTTCTTCTATCTCAAAGGATTATTGATTAAAGAAAATACACTAAAATCTTTGGAGCCAGGGAGTAGAATTTTGAGCAGTAATGTTATAGAAAAGTTCTAACCATTTTGGAACAACTTGTTTCATGACAAAGAATGCTTTGCAAAGACCCACAGAGAATGTGCATGGCAACTCTATTATGAAGCAGAGTAGAAAGAGGGATTCCTTATTCAACCTGTGTGTGTTTTCTTTTAATCTTGACAACCGTGATACTATTTTTTCCCACTTCAATTGTCACGAAGCCTAATAAATCATTATGCAGACTGTTACATGGCCACTTCCCCTGATCTGAAGCACGGCTAAATTAAGCAGCTTCCATTCATCTCTGGCTTTCAGAGTTACAAATAAAGGGTATTTCTCTAACGAGAAAGGTGGAAAGGCCACAGACAGAAGTAGATGATAAATGGTGGAAGGAACGTGGCTGAATAAAAGTGTCTTCTCCAGAGTTCAAAGCTGATTTTTTTTTTCTCAACAGCTATGAGGTTTTTCTTGACAGCCATGGGGTCCAATCCAGGGTAAATGCTTCTCACAAGTAGATACAGCAAGCTGGGCTCAAAGATACACAAAGGTCTTTTGAGGTACCATACTTTTTGGAGTATAAGACGCACTTTTCCCCCTGTAAAAGTGGGTGGAAATATTGGTACTTCTTATACACCAAATACGGCCATTTTTGGCCTCCCGAAATCCCACCCCACACGTCCGTTTCCACCAACAATGGGCCTGAACGGTTCTGGAGAACCAGTAGCAGAAATTTTGTGTAGTTCGGAGAATTGGCAAATACCGCCCCTGGCTGGCTCCGCCCCCATCAATTCGCTGCCTCCTGCGTCCCAGCTGATTGTCTGGGTCTTCTTTTGTTGCCCTGCACAGGAGTATGGAGCTGGAAAGCAGATTAGTGGGGTGGGGAGAGAATGGGGATTTTACAGTCTCCTTGTCCTGGAGTGGGGAGGGAATGGAGATTTTGCAGTATCTTTCCCCTGCTACACCCACCAAGCCAGTAATAAAAATTTTTGAATCCCACCACTGGCACTGAGGGTTTGGAAGGTCTGTAGAGTGCTCCTCAGGATTGGGGAGAGCAAAAATGGAATGCCAAGGGGGGGTTGAGAGGTCAAAAACGAGCCCGTGTTTGACAAAACAGGGCACGCAGAGGGTTTGGCAGGCCTGCAGAGTGCTCCTGGGGGCTGGAGAGAGCAAGAACCAGACACAGGGAGGCCAAAAACTATTTTTTTCTTGTTTTTTTTCCTTCAAAAT